>JAWWES010000041.1:1511769-1557077 GCA_035583135.1 Lophotriccus pileatus
GCCCAGAGAAGCTGTGGCTGCCCCTGGATCCCTGGAAGTGTCCAAGGCCAGGTTGGATAAACTTGGAGCAACCTGGGCGAGTGAAAGGTGTCCCTGCCCATGGCAGGGGATTGGAACAAGATAACCTTTCAAGTCTCTTCCAACCCAAACCATTCTGTACTTCTGATCCTAAGAAATTAATCTGCTCTCTGCCAAACAGGAGCTGGGGGCCCAGCACCTGCCTGCTGCAGGGCTCTGTGCCTGCTGCCAGCACCCCATCTGCCCTCTCCTCAATTCACCCCTCTCTCCCAAAACCTCTCCTCTTTCCTGTGGCCAGGACAGGCTCTGCTCACTCTGCACAAGCATGGAGAGTCCTGTGTGAATGTGCTGTGTGACAGCAAGAGCCAGAGGGTAAGGCCTGGGGGACTCTGTGCTTTGTTTTGCCCTGATTTGGGTGAGACCAAACCCATTTTCCTTCGTTTCCTTCAGTTTCCTCACTCGTTCAAGTGAAAGCAAAGTTCGGTTTTCCTTCCACCAGCACCCCTGAGATCACACAGCCTGTGCAGCCTCTGAACTGCACCTCGTTCCGGGGGAGGAAGGATCTCCCTGGGCTGTTCTCATCCTGGGCACTCAGAGACTGAGCTCTGCTGGCAGATTTGCACCGTTGTAAAAGGCCGGGAGCTCTCTGAAATCCAAGCACAAGAGCTCTCCCAAGCCTGAGCCCCTCCACCTCCTTCTTCCCCAGGCCAAGCACTTAAATAACTCACTTTTGAGGTTGAGAATGAACATGGCAAGCCAGCCCACACACTGGCTGTTTTCTGCTTCACAGCCACTTTTCTGAGCCAGCCCACTTTTCCTAGCACAACTTCTTCCATTAGCTGATAATCTCCCCGTACAACTTCTCCAATTGCTTTTGGGAAATCTAAGTGCATAACATCCATTACATTTCCCTTGCCTACCTTGGCAGTAATGCTGGAGCTTCAAAGAACTCCCAACAAGTTAGTTAAGCAAAAGACCTCCCGCTTGTAAATCCACGCTGGCTGTCTGCTCTAATCCAATTATGCTTTACAAGGTGCTCCCTTCACTAAATCCTGCAAAAATTGTTTCTGATATTTTTACCCCCAATTTCTGGTAAGCTGCTCGGTGTATAATTGCTTGTCTAATCTCGTGCTCCTCTCTTTGAGTAATGGCGTTGGGTTTGACATTTCTGCACCTCTCCTGTGTCATCTGAGAGCTGCTAAAATATGATTATTCCAGACTTCGCTCACTTCACATGCTCCTTTGCCTCCCAAAACTGGTGGAGTTCAACAACCTGCACCAAGGATGGCTTTTGTTGCCATTTTGTTGCCACTTGTCAACTGAACCCTTTTTTTCTTTTAAATTAGGAATAATCAGGACATGAAGATGAAGTATTACAAGTCCTACTCACAGTAGTGGTTCTGCTGCAAGAAGAGCACAGGGAGAGATGGGACTTTATTTGTTTCCTCCTAAAGTACGAGGAGCCTTCAACAAAGGATGTGGGGCTTTGTGCTAAGGGTCTTGCTGTCAGTAAGAAGAGTTCTTATTCTTTTCTGGAGAAAAGGGAGACCTGGTTATGTTCTATAATCTCCTGGCAGGAGGGTGTAGCCAGTTAGGAATTGCTCTCTTGTCTCAGGTAAGAAGCAACAGGAGGAGAGGAAACGGCCTCAAGTTGTGCCAGGGGAGGTTTAGATTGGATATCAGGGAAAATCTCTTCACTGAAAGAGTGGAACCACCATCCCTGGAAGTGCTCAAAAAATGAGTAGAGGTGGCACTTCCTAGTATGATTCAGTTGATACGGTGGTGTTCGATTGCAGGTTGATGATCTTGGAGGTCTTCTCCATCCTTAATGACTGTAAGTGTGGAAGACCCTCCCAGAAGGTTTTACTATGAGGAGACTAAGTTTTTTGACTTAAGGAAGCTTTCCTGCCTGAAAAAAAAAGCACTTTTCCAGAGATGGATATAGATGTTTTCTCCTCGCTCCCTTCCAGAGGAGCTGATTTCTGGGTAGAAGTTCTTGCAGACACGTCTGAATTCCCCACAGCAGGAAGGCCAGGGGGTGATAAATGCCCTGAAAATAATGGGGTGGGGTGTCTTTCTTATGCCTGGTGCAGATCTGTGCTGAGAAGTTGAGTGTTCCCAACTTCAGGAATCAATTTTCCTCAATCCTTCCAATGCCTGTTTTTTTGGGGCGACCCTTACAATGATTCTGCCATTCCATCATAAGGAACCAAGGAATCACAAGGAACCTCAGAATACAAAGGTTTTGCCACCAAATTTATTATTTTTTCATATTCAGCAGGTCCAAGACAAAACACTCCTGACCTGTGAGGGAGGGAGCAAATTTCGAGGCCCCCAGCAGGAGACAGAGGAGGGAGCTGTGCTGGTGGAGGTTTATCTCCTTGCCCTCTTTCCTGCTTTCAAAGCAGCAGTTCCATGCGTCTCTGACGGTGGGATGGGTTGAGAGTGTTTTTCCACAGGACTGGCAGGGAGTTCTGTTGAGATTCACATCCTCACAGGACCGAGATTTAGTGAATAATCCGCGATGTACAACCCAGAAACACGAGGCTTTGGAGCCAGAGGAATTAAAAAAAAGTGGCATCCTCTCCCTGGCAGCCAGGCAACAAAAGGGATGGGCCTGAAGAAGGGGAGCAACATATGTTTTGGAACCTTAAATAGACTGGTCTTTTCAAACCAAGAGGAAGACTGGTGATTCCTCGTGCTGGAATCCTTCCTAGCCAAATATCACATTTGCAATCTTCAGCCTTTCCCTAAAGTTTAACTGGAATAAAAATAATAATAATAATTAAAAAAAAAAAAAGGATAAAAGAGCAGAACAGCTTCTCTGGCAAATGCCTCCTCTTGAGGCCTCTGTTTTTAGCCTCTAGACAGGATGGAGCAGCTACTCCCCCAAGCTCCTTCATGTTGGAGAAACAAGTTTAGGATAAGTGGGGACATCATTGTGGGGTGTTTTTTGGTGTTGTTCTCTGGTTTGTTTTGAGGGGTTTTTGTGGGTTTGTATGGGTTCCATGGTTTTTTTTGTGTTTTTTTTGTTGGGTTGGGGTTTTTTTGGTCTGTGGGTTGTTTTGGAGTTTTTTTGAGGGTTTTGTAATTTTATGAGGCTTTGGAGTTTTTTGTTTTGATTTGTTGGGGTTTTTTTTCTTTTGTTTGTTTTTTTGTGGTTCTGTGGTTTTTTGTTTTTTTTTTTAATGAGGCTTTGGGGTTTTTGTTTTGGATTTGGGGGTTCTTTTTGTTCCTTTGTTTGTTTGTTTGGTGGTTTTATGGGGGGGTGTTGAATTTTTTTTTGTTTTATGAGGCTTTGGGGTTTTTTTGGTGTCTTCCCCAGATACATGCAGTGTTAAATATGTGAATTATCAACCTCTTGAAAATGAGGTTCATAATGAAAACCAAGTGACCCTTAAGTGTGACACAGAGAAGCTCATCTGTGGTGTTACTCTGCTCTGGAGCCAGGCTGGGAGAGCTGGGGGGTTCCCCTGGAGAAGGGAAGGCTCCAGGGAGAGCTGAGAGCCCCTTGCAGGGCCTAAAGGGGCTCCAGGAGAGCTGGAGAGGGACTGGGGACAAGGGATGGAGGGACAGGACACAGGGAATGGCTTCCCAGTGCCAGAGGGCAGGGAGAGAGGGGATATTGGGAAGAAATTCTCCCCTGGGAGGGTGGAGAGGCCCTGGCCCAGGTTGCCCAGAGAAGCTGTGGCTGCCCCTGGATCCTGGAAGTGTCCAAGGCCAGGTTGGACACGGCTTGGAGCAACCTGGGGTAGTGGAAGTTGTCCCTGCCCATGGCAGGGGTTGGCACAAGATGATCTTTAATGTCCCTTCCAACCAAACTGTGATTCTGTGTCTCCAACCCAGAAAACTTTGCAATAAGGATCGGTGATGAACATCCAGCAGAGAGCTTCAGAGAGAGAAAACTCTCCATTTCCTCTACCCTCTGCCTCAGGATTTCCCATAAGCTTCATATAAGCTTTTCACATCAGCTTCCCACCTCTGCTGCTTCATTTTCCTTGCCAGTCTGTTCATTCCCTTGACCAACCACCTCTGCAGAAATAGTTTTATTCTCTTCTTGATGTTTCTGTGCACTTGGAAACCCTCAGAGGGACTGGGGCCAGGCGAGCACAGAGATTTTCTTTAGCCTCTCAGTGTTGTCAGCAGATAAAAATCAGAGCCATTAAGGCTGCACAGCTCTTTCAGAGCTCTGTTTGATACAGACACACACCACAGCTCTCCTGTCCTTCCCAGCTCCTCCTTGCAGAGGAGCTGTTAAACCCTGCCCCTAAAACAGCCAGGCAGTTTTAATGGAAACAAATAGGCCCTTGTCCCAGTGGCAACGGTGCCTTACTAGTTTAGTGGGGTTTGTTGCACCCTGTCCCCAAAAAAGGGGGAATTGTCCTCACTTTACAGCAAGAGGTTATGCCAGAGGGATGCTTTCCAGGCAGGACAAGTTTGTAGGATGAAGGAGGTTGGTGTGTCCCCAAGCCTGAGCTGCCACAGACAGGGTGAGATCCTTCCACACGAGCAGAAATTCGAGTTTCCAGCCCTGCTGGCCAAAGAAAAGTGATTGCAGGCAGGAAATAAGCAGAGAAAGTAAAAAATGAAAGCCAGTTCATTAAAGGTAGAGCTGCACTGTGACCCCCTTCCTTTCCCAACAGCCTGGGAGTTTTGTCCCGAGCTTATCAACCTCCAGCAGCTTCGAGGAGCTAAAGGATGCTCTGGGAATTCCGGTTTGGTTTCCCAAGCTTGGGACTGCTCGTCTGACAACCAGGAGGTGTTTTAATTTCCTTCCCTTTGGTGGGCAGTTTGAAGAGCATCTCTCAGTCTCACCTTTCCTCTCGTGAAGGGTGAGAATTAACTGTCCTCGCTCACCATTTTGGCCACTCAAAACTGTGAAGCTTTCCAGGATCTCAGTGATCTCTTATGATAAAGGCAACTCCATTCCCAATGATTTCTTAAGCAGTTGCCACAGAGAGATCTCCCAGATTCCTGCTCATTAAGGGGTTATTAATGTTTGTCCACATATATTTATCCAAGTTCTGATCTATATGGGGCTATTCTGCCTCAGATCCTTAATTTTCAGTGGTTTTGGGGGTGAGTTCCTGCTCAGCTTCCGCCCCTGCAACCCTCCCAGCTAAACTGCTGCCATGGGTATTTGGAGCATAACACCTGATCCTTTAATTCCTTTCTGGGGAAAGGTTTTCTTTGGCAAAGATGATTCTTATTGCTCCAGCACCAGCTCAGCATTTCCAAGCTCAGGTGCACAACTTGCAAATTACCCGTTTTCTGCTTTCCCTCTGATGTGCTGAGTCTCAAAACAGCTCATTGCAACCCCTCAGTGCTCCCACGGAGTGAATTCAGCGAACCAGGATCTCCCCATGGAAGTTTCAGTTCAGTCCTTGCAGCGATTCTGCAGGTCCATTGCGGGGGAGAGTTTCCCCAGGGCAAGGGATAAGGTGGTTATTTAGTTTTTAATCCTCGAGCTTTCATTCTAAATGGCATTTTCAGAGCTGCATTTGCAAGTGAAGGCAGAAAGAAACACCTAACAAACCTAAACATTTTGGATCTTAATGCTTTAAAGGGATTTTTAATTAAAAAAAATTAATTACCTAGACATTTAGAAGTCTGAACTGCTGTTATTCAGATTATAGACCAGTCTCTAGGTATTATAAAATACAGATACCTAACACAAAGCCCTGGCTTTTGTAGGATGCTCTCACCTTTTATGAAGCATCTGGCTTGACCTGACAGCAGAAATCAGAGATAGAGAGGGCTGGATATTAGGCTTTATTAAGTCTGTCAGTTCCTAAGTAATTAAGGGAGCATTTGATATAAACAGAACTTCTAAATCATGCATTAATCTCCCTTCTTTTTTTTTTTGGCCCAAATGGTTTCTTAGTGAGTCTTTATGCTTAAAAGCACCCCTGGGCTTTTGCTCCCCATCTGTGTGAGGATGGGGTGGCTGGTGGCCTTTGGCTCTGCTTTTGGCTGTTTCCACCTCTTCCCTCAAAGAATAAACCCTCTGATAAACGGCAGTGTCAATAAAACGGGTTAATATTTTTAAAAGCAAGATAGATCTTTATTTAGCTGCCGTTTTGGGCCGTTGTGTCAGGAGGGGTTTGCCAGTTCCTGGGTTGACTAATTGGTCTCTGAGCTATCCCTTTCAAGAAGAGCCATGCATCAACTTCTGCTTGACAAATTGTACCAAAAAAAAAAAAAAAAGTAAAAAAAAAAAGCCAAAAAACAAAGCCAAGGAAATGGAGAAGTTAATACTGAACTGTGACTAAATGTTTTGATAAAATGGAATTTTACTGAGATCAGACCTGTTACGAGTCACAGGAAAATGAATTCTTTTGAGTTCTTTCATGGGAGGGTTATGATTTCTGCAGAAAACAGGCATGATTTGGGGGGAACTGTTTAGTCAGGCTGTTTTCTCATTAAAAAAAAAACTACAACCCAGTTTTGATGATTTTTAATGGGATAATTGAAGTTAAATTTAGGAATTCAGAAGAGGTCACATAGTGGGAAATACCAGTGATGGTCTCACTGATACTACAGGCATTTAAATTCAGAATCACTTTCCATATATGCCTATAGAAGAATGTTTTAGGATTCTTGTGAGCTGAGGAACAAGTGATGGAAAATTGCAACTTTTGCAGTAATGAATGACAACGAAAGAAAGGATTAAAAAAATTCGAAAGGGAACAATATTGATGATGATCACAGAACCATGGAGTGGTTTGGGTTGGAAGGGACCTTAAAGATCATCCAGTTCCAACCCCCTGCCATGGGCACGGACACCTTCCACTATCACAGGTTGCTCCAAACTCCCTCCCTGCTGCCCCATCCCTGGAAGTCTCCAAGGCCAGGTTGGACCAGGCTTGGAGCGACCTGGTCTAGTGGAAAGTGTCCCTACACATGGCAGGGGGTTGGAACAAGATGGTTTTTAAGGTCCCTCCCAAACCAGGCCGTTCTAGGATTGTATGAAGTCAGTAAGAGAGGATTGGGAGCTTTCCTAAAGCCCTGATACCTGCTCTAATCAGATGGGAATCCAATTAGTTGATCTCCTCTTGGTAAATACCTCTTGCAGCACCAATCAACATCCTCCTCTTTCCCAGAGTTTCCAGTTCTCACAGGTGCTCTAAACCTGCCACACTCTCCAAAGCAGCCAAGAATTCATATCCATGCACTAATATTTGAGGGTGCTGGAATTGCCATGGAATCATAGAATCATTTAGGTTGGAAAAGACCTCCAAGATCATTGAGTCCAACTACTTTTGAACACTCCCAGGGGTGGTGATTCCAACACCTTGGACAGCCTGTTCCACTGCCTGACCAACCTTCTAAGTGCAAGTGGTCATTTCCCTGTGAATTGCCTTAAAAGCCTATTCACAAAAACTCTAATATAAAACTCTCAGGGAAATAAAAAAAAAAACATGGAAAAGAGGACCTTAACACAGCAAACTAATTGCTGGAATGTTTATGCATCAGCAGAAAGCAAAACACATTTAGGGCAGTGATAAACTTCATCTCCACTGTCTGTGTGGCTCCTCCAGAAGAGGCAATTCATACTTGTCTTGCAAATGTGGCAATTACTGTCACAGTCCCATTACAGGCCTGGTCTCTGGGTCAGCCAACTTGTCTTCTGAAATCTGCATCCTGATAGAGAAAATGTAGTTTCAAGCTGAGCCAGACAAAACCCTTCTGCAATAATAATAATAATAACAATAAAAATAAAAACTTTTCGCTTCACACAAGGGCCTGTGTGCTTAGCTAAGCTCTTTGCAGCACAGGCTGCCAATTATGTTTGAAACTATTGGCTGGCTATTTATAAATTCCTGGGATTGGAAGCTAAAAGACACCAGTGTGATTGTCTACTGTGATCTCCATAGCTCAGGTCACAGAAATCCTCGGGGAGAGACGTCTGCTCTGAGCCCACAGCTCAGCAGTGTTTCCTATCTTTTAGGAAAACAAACCACGAGCTAAATGTTTCCAGGGATTCAGCAGAGGCCACCTAAACATCCACCAGGCAATCCCCCCTCCAGTCCTGGAGCTTCACCACATCCCTGTGAGCTGTAAATTGGATCCAAGCCTTGCTGTGGGATGGGGAAAAAAAGGCATGTCCCAGATTTATCCCACCTCTCATATGGGTTTTCCTCATTAACAGTGTGGAGAAACAGTCCAGGATTATGTTTATGGCCCTTTCAGAGATGCTTTGGCTGCATGAAGTGAATTGGAGGTTAAATAAATGGTCTCTGGCCAGGGAGGGACTTCAGCTGTGCTTTCACCTGGCTGGTCTTCTCTCCTTCCCAGACTGTTTCTGTTTACAGAGGTATAAATAAGACTTTCAAATGGGGCTTTTGGATGTTTGGATGTTTGAAGGTGCTGATTCAGGGAGCGATGGCTGAAATGAGAAATAAAACAAGTATAAAACATCACTTTTCCTTCACTGCCCTTGGGACAAATGCCTATAAAATCAGTGTGTCCTTTGGAGGAGATAAAGGAACAGGGGCATGAGCTCTTGTGTTTTCCTAAAACATGAGCCAAAAAGGTCATGTTGTAACTCCTGACGTTAAAGCAGGAATCACACAGGTCTCCTCAGGTAAAATCCCAGGCAGCTGGAAGGAAGCTCTCCTGTTATTGTCCTCTGGCTTGATTATACATTCCTGATTTCCTGCTCTCCATAAATGCTGAGAAAACCCCTCTCCCGACTGTGAGGGCGAGGGCCTTTCTCAGAGCCTGCTGGTGGCTTAAAAACCAGGGGCAGGGATTGCTGTTGTGGGAAGAGGCAGGGCTTGGGAATTCCTTGGGAAGCAGAGGGGATATTGCTCCTCCAGGACATGCTGCACACGTGTGGGTAGGTAAGAGACAGACAGACAGATGCCACAGATCAGTGAAAGAAAGGGGAAAGCTGCAGTTATAATTTTACGGTTCACCGGTGTGAAAATGGGAGCTGATAAATAAAAGAAATGTCCCCCACAGCCCCTTTTGTGAGCAGTATAAACCTGGCAGGGCTTACAGATGCCATCAGCTGGCTGCCAGGGCTGTGTGTGTGAGCACACACAGGGGCACACACCCCCCTGAGGAGGAGTGTGGTGCTGGATCATCCACACCTCTGCTCCTTCCCGGCTGATCCAGTGCATGCTACGAGCCTGTGGGGGCTGGAGGGAGACCTCACAGACCTCAGGAGAAGGGATATCATATCAGCTCCCTCAGATTCTCATCCCTTTGGCCAGTCTGTGCATCAGAGAGTTTCTCAAACCAAGTTACGTGTGGTCACAGCAGTATTTAGATAGTGGCCAGATTGCTTTAGTCAAACCAGCGTCAATTCTCGTGCCAACAAAAGGATTGAGTGTGTTTGACGTTCAGACAGCCACGTCAGTGCCTGACTTTCTTCCCATTCCTGATGCTTTTTGTTCCCCATCCCCTTCCTGAATGGCTCTGGGGACTGCAGGTGGAAAGCACAGGCCCTTTTGTGAGTGTGCTTGCATTAATTGGAGAAAAAGACGAGCAAAGAGGAGCGATGAGAAGGTCACTCCTGCTACTGAAACGGGCAACTTGAGTGCCCTGAGCTTTGCAAAGAAACTCCAAACCCTGTGAAGCCACTGGCTGCTTTTTGGGATGAGGGTGAGGCATGGATGAAAGGGTCCAGGATGGTCAGCAGTGCCCTGCCAGGGGGCACAAGTGTCCCTTGCAATGCTGGCACCATGTCAGAGTGTCAGTCCTGCTGCCCCAGGAGCGAGGAAGCTTCACTGCCCTGGCTGCTGGATGTGGGCAGCAGAGAGCCTTTCGAGTTTCCCATCACTGGCTTGTGTTTCAGAGGTGCTCTCCAAGCACCTGGCACTGCTCCTTGCTCTCCTTTCTGTCCCCTGGCCTGACCTGCCAAACCCAGCTCCCTTCTTTGGGACAAAGGGGTATTTTGGGCTGAGTATTCTTTATCTTTATTGTTTTGCAGGGAGTGGGAAGCACTGTGAGATGTGCCTGAGCAAATCCCCCAGCCCAAATCCACCCCTCTGTAAGGGATGCCCACAGAGCAGTCAGGTGTAATTAGAGCCCTGGAGCCAGGGTGCCTTTGATCTTTGAGGTGGAGGCTCCTTTAAGGTGCCTCAGTGGGTTAATCCCGCTCTGTTTCAGGATGCCAGTTTGGGAACCACCTGCATGGAGTTGGCAAAGGCTTTGTGGGGTCTCTTGGGTCTCAGTCCTTTGTGCACAGGCCAGCTGGCAGTGTTCATCCAAGAACATCATCCCCCCCCAGCCCCTGTCCTTGCCCCCCTGGACAGTGTTCCTGCTCAGCTTTTGTGAACTCAGGGCCTGGCACAAAGGAGCTGAAATGAGATCTCCCTGTTCCATCCAGCACCAGAGCGGTACCTTAAATCAAATTTGAATAGTTTTCTACAGGGACAAAAGTTCTGTTTCTCCTACAGATCCTCATGCCAGCTGTTTCCCCCCCCCCCCAAAGAAATCTGGGAGCTGTGTGTGTCTTTCCATAAAAGGAAAGGTGCAGTGGGAGTCTCGGCTTTCTGCTTTGGCTGGAGAAAAAAAATGTGAGCAGAAATTACAGGAGTACAAATGAAAGAGGAACTAATTGGAGAAATGAGAACCTTGTGTGCTCCTGCACGAGCTTAGGGACCCATTCAAAGGCCTGGATTCAAAGTCATCACCAGGAGTCAGGAGATCCCAACAACTCCAAAGGTTTCCA
Source organism: Lophotriccus pileatus (assembly GCA_035583135.1). NCBI lineage: Eukaryota > Metazoa > Chordata > Aves > Passeriformes > Tyrannidae > Lophotriccus > Lophotriccus pileatus. The sequence goes on from JAWWES010000041.1 coordinate 1,522,472, forward strand.
GTGCCCAGATTGATCCTGTCTAACCTTGGGCCATTCACCAAGGCATTTTAGTCAGGTTTAAATTGACAATATACAGGCACCCGGTCTTCTGAGGACGACTTTGCACACCTGAGACCTGAAATATCCTCCTTCAAATATACTGGGGAATATATTCATAATTTAGGTGCTTCCAGCCCCCCAGTCTAGTGATTCATGGTGGCTAGAAAGGGGTAATATTAAGTAATAAAGTCCCTGGATAAATCTGAAGCTCCGAGGCCAAATGGCAATTTTTTATGAGAAATAAGATATTTTTCAATCTTTGAGGAAATAGGTGATCCCTTCCTTAAGGAAATAATGAAGTTTTAGTGGGTGGATGCCCTGTCTTTACCTTTCCATGCAGCACTTGGGACAATACCACAACCTGTTCCCATTAAAAAAAAAAACAACCACCCAAACCCTAAAAATAGCATGAGGATATCTCTGAATTGGCTTAACATTGGCAGCTCTCAAAGATCCTGAGGGTTTTCCTACCAGTGTTCTCCAGGGATCAATACTGGGCCCAAACCCACTGAAAAACGTTCATGAATGAGTGGGAGGTTGACATTAAATCCCCGGGATAAAATATTCAGTGGAACAATGATTAGCTCAGCATTAACAACCACGAGGGCAGAGCGTTTGGGGTGACTTTGGCTCCCTCAAACGAAACAAATGCAAACTTTGCTGTCTCACAGAAAGGAATGTAGGTCAGGCTGGGAAGTGGGAGACGTGTCCTAGAAAGCAGTGACTGAAATGAATGAGTGGCTCGTCCCTTTCCATCCTTGAAAAGGGCTTTTCTCCTAGTCTTGCCTGTAGTAGTAGGAACAGGCTGACAGCATCCTGCATCCTTGGAGGAGGGCAGGAGAGTGGGAGAGTTGTAGTCATGCTCCGTGGTCAGACGGGAAAAGCAGCAGCAAAGAAGCACAACAATTATTTATGGGGAGTGGGAAGGTGTGATTTCCTCACGGGGTTTGAAAGCATCTTCAAGTGTTCATTTGTCAGAAGGAAGATTAAGGAATGAGTCCATTAGGATCTCTGAGCATCTTCATGGGGTGAAAACAGCAGGTTAAGGGGCTCTTCAAGCTAGAAAAGAAAAACAAAATAAAAATCAGTGTTTGGCAGCCAAAAGCTGATGGATTCACGTGAAAAGTGAGGCGTGTACAAGATTTTTATGGTGTGAGTGATGAACTGCTGGAACAAACTGACCATGAAAAGGAGGATTCTCCATTTCTTGGTATCTTCACATCAAAATGGGAGGTCTTTCCAGGTAACATGCTTTAGTTAAACCCAGATTATTTGGTTAAGTAGGAGACTGGATGGGTAGTGGCTGTGATGCACAGGAGGTGAGAACAGATGATGTAGCGGTCCCTTCTGACCTTAAATGTTATGCATTTATATGATCTCTGAATTAGATATCCTTGAACTTTCCATTTTATGGCAAGATGAATGTCTGAGAAAGCTGGGAGAACACGTGGAGTGCTTGCTGCACCAGGCTGTGCACTTAATCCATTGAAATGTGGGCTCTGGGGACTGGGATGGAACAACCCTCACTGCACTCAGTAGGAATTCCGCATTTCCAGCCCTGTGTGAATTAAAACCCTGCAGAGAGGGAGCTGGGAAGTTTTCTCTCTCGTTCCACAGCAAAACAAAGAGCAGGGACAAGCAAGACAAATAGATGAGCCCTGCAAGAGTTGCCTGAATCTCTGCCTGGTCGTTGTCTCTTTGGCAGCGCTAATTACCACCCAAACCTTGAGAGCTCCCCCAGGCGCCAGCTGAGCCGTGAGTGCTGTCTGCTTGTCTCTCCTTTAATAAACTGAGACATAAATTTAAGGGTTTGGGAAGAGGCTGCTTCACTTTTTTTTTCCCCCTGGTTCTTGCTTGACTCTTGACTGAAACCCTCTGTAACACTGTTGGTGGTGAGCGCGCTGGAGAGGCCCGAAAGCCCCAAATTTGTGTTTCTGGGCTGGCTTGCTGTGTGTTTGTTTGCTGCAGCTCAGGTTGTCATGGCTCTCCCCGCCTCGGATCTGCAGCTTTTGGGCTGCAGATTGAGCAGTGTGACCTCATAACTCTTCACTGATGTTATCACTGGGATTGATGCTGCGGAGCTCCTGTCGGAGAGATTCGAGGGCACCGCCTGGAGAGAGGCTTGGGAAAAGCGGAGGAGGGCAGTGACAGATTTGAAGCAGGGTGATGTGTGAGGGTATCTGGGAACAAACCAGATGCTCCCTTTCATGGCAAGGAGGAGAGTGCCCTCCGAGGAGCTGGAGATCGCTATCACTGCACACTCACGCTGCTAAAAGCAAATCAAGCTTTACGAGTCGCCCGCCTGTGATGAAACACACTCTTAATCACACTTTAATCTGATGTGTTTTCTTTCTCATCTGGGATGAGCCTGAAGGATGTACAGGGTCATGGATCTCAAGCTGAGAGGTGGCACCCTGCTAAAGGCAGTCACTTAATAGTTTTTGCTGATGTGATCATTGACTGAGAGTCCAGGGAGGAGACAAGGCTATAAAGAGATGACCTGGTGTCACCAGGCAGCCTCTCCTTTTCCCAACATTTGGCTAATAGGGGTAAATAAATGGTCAAAAGAGAGGGGGAACCAGGGTGAGAACAACGCTTATGAGGACAAGTCCTGTGAAGTGCAGCTGAGGGAGCTGGGGGGGCTCAGCCTGGAGAAAAGGAGGCTCAGGGGGGACCTTCTGGCTCTGCAACTCCCTGCCAGGAGGGGGGAGCCAGGGGGGGGGTCAGGCTCTGCTCCCAGGGAACAGGGACAGGAGAGGAGGAAACAGCCTCTAGTTGCACAAGGGGAAGTTTAGTTTGGATATTAGGGGAAAATTCTTCACAGAAAGGGTCTCCCAGGGGAGTGGTGGAATCACCATCCCTGGAAGCGTTCAAAGGGAATATGGATGTGGCTCTTGGGGATGTGGTTTAGTGGTGGTCTTGGCAGTGCTGGGTTAATAGCTGGACTCAAATCACCTGAAAGGTCTTTTCCGATCTTGATGATTCCACAATCAGAGATATGGAGTGGTTTCCAAGTGGGAGGTGACTGAAGAAGCAGGAATTCCTCAGCCTGGGAGGAGGTGAGATGGGGTATGTAGAGAGATTGGCAAATTTATGGATGATATAAAGGGATGGATGAGAAATGACTGTTCACCACCCCTGCAAATCCAGGAATTACAGGGCATGAAATTAAACTTTTGAAAAATCAAGTCCTGAGCAAATGAAAGGAGGTGATTCCTTCAAGCACTGGGCTTCTGGATCTGTGAAATTCCCTGGCAAAGCAAGGTGTGGATGCAAAAATTCAATGCACTTTCAAGATAAACCCAAAAAGTAAAGAAAGATCTTTGTTTGCATTATGGCAGAGAGCCAGAGAAGATGCAGAAGTTCCCCTGAATGAAAATAGCCAAAATTTGGGGAACTACTGGGGACATAGGGATTTATCCTTCCTTATCTGGGATCTGTGGAGTGGTGGTCCCAGCCAGCACAGCTGGCTTGGTGGGGGATTATGGGGGATTTTAGGTCTGATCACAACTGAAAAAAAGGGCATTTTTTTTCAAACTGCTCCAATCTCCTCAGTTTGACAGTACCTGTACAAGGGAGTTTGATCAACACAATCCTTCATGAACTGCCTGGGCCAGCAAGTGGTGGAGCCAGAAACCTGGGAGAGGGTGAGGGTGGCTGAGGCAAAGCTCCTCCAGGCAATTGGAGGAGGATTTCATAGTCCAGGGAGATATTAAACCTGTAAAGATGGAATTTGTTGTGGTGGTAGGATTGAATTGGTGGGAATGGACAAGGGGGTACAATAGGATAACTGAGAGGGCTGTTGAGCTGAATTAATCTGCAGGAAGATGCTCCTTGATAACTCAGGGTAAGAATCCCTTCACATCATGAGTATGTTGGGACTGGATGGTCTTGAAGGTCCCTTCCAACCCAAGTCTTTATCTGATTCTGTGATGGGGGAATATCTGAAAAGAAGGTGGAACAACACAATGGAAAGTAGCCACCACCAGCAGGAACAACTTTTAACTTCTCCCTGTGTGCTTGGAATGTTCACTCCTCCACCAGGAGCCTTTGAGGGATGCTGGACTTTGAGAAAGGCCATTGCAGTGACATAAATTCCTTTAGAGGTCCCAATTAAATCCACATCCAGCCTTTCTGGAGGCTGGGTAATGATCTCTGCCTTGCTCAGCAGCCACGCTCCAGCGGCCACACAGGCACAGGCTCTCATTAAGCCCGGCCTGGCCCTGCATTAATTGTGACATGAGGCTCTTATTTCGAAGGCTTTTGAGCACAAATGTGCAGCCAAACCTCTTCTGTTTTACAGTTTGCAGACTCAAGCACTTCTTGGATAAAGATTTAGTGTAAACAGGGCAGGGGGGGATCTGAGGGTACCTGGACCTGGCAGGATTGAATGGCACAGGCAGAGGGGTTGGTCAGAGCTGATGCTTTGCAGGGTGGGGAAGAAGGCGGCTGCTTTCATCAGGCTTGGGTAAAATCACTTGGATATCCCTTCCCACCTCTGAGCTGGTATATTGGAAGGATTCCTAATAATTTTCCTGCTTTGTGCCAGTGGGATGCACCGTTGCTGTCCCAGCTGAGGGAAGAGTTTTGCACCCTCCGGAGGGGAAAAACAAGAGTTAATTCAGAGGGAAACTGGGTGAGGTTCAACTCTGAAGCCTCTCAGTGTGTGAAACACACTCTTCAGTCTCCAAGTTGCCAACCATCCTCACAGCAGGGTGGTGTGGTCCTTGCTCCTCCTCGAGTCCTGATGGTTTTTTTGGGAGGAGAGTCACTATGGAATGGTGGAATTCTTTGAAGAAGGGACAGCACAGTCAGTGCTGTCGTGAAGGGGGAACCTGGAAAGCTGCCAAGACTTCAAGAAAAGGGCTGAGATAATCTTTGTTGTCTGAGAGTCTGTGCCTTTGTAAATAGAGCCAGAACAGAGAGCAGGGCTGAGCTTGGTGTGAGGGTTGTGTTGACAGAGCAGATGGTGAAAGGCACTTGTTCAAACACAACCCATGTCATCACACCAGATCTTTTGAGTTGTGGAATGGTCTTCTAGCTGTGTGACACAGTGGATTTCCTCTACTACTCCCCCAGACATGAAATAAAACTCATTGTGTGTTGTGACTGGTTATCCTGGTGCTACAACTGGGAAGAGAGGAGGCCTTAACATGGTTGGGGATTGTTCTCAGTGGCAGGATTTGAGGAAAAGCAGAAAATTGTGTGGCACTGATGTGGGATTCACCTCACCTTGTGATCCTGGTGTGTATGGTAAATGTCTCTGTCTGACCTGGCTGTCTGGACTCCTTTATATTCAGTGGATAGACACAGGCAGAGCCAGGGGGTGATTTATCTCATCTAAAACTGAGAGCAGACAAATCCTGCCTTGCAAGAGGCCTCTCCTTCAACAGAGCTTGTGTTTCTGGCTTAGAATTAGACCTGGATGTTGCAGACAGACTTCGGTGAGAAGGCAAACCCCTCACTTTCCATACCTGCCCTGACAGAGCTGTTCCCCACGAGCTGCAAGACTGACAGTCTTGATGGATCAGAACTGGAGCCCAGCATGGTCTAAACAGAAAACAAGTGATTTGCATTTTCTGAGCCAGCTGCCAAGCAAGGTGCTGCCCAGGGAGGCACAAAGAGGAGATCTGCACTGCAAGGTGTGCAAAGACAAGTTCCCTGCTGTAGAAGCATCAATAGCAACCTCACCATGAGAGCATCTGGGGGGAATTGCCATCTCTCAGCCTTACCCCAGGGCTTTCTGCTGTCACAGGAGCTTTGGGCATCACACCTTTCTATTCCTCTTCTTCCTTTAGCTCTCTTGGTGTAAATGGTGGGTGATTGTGGCTGGGGATTTGCTCTGGCAATGCCAAAGCCCTCTCTCAGCAAAGATGTGCAGGACAGCTCAGGGAAGAGAAGGGAGGAAAGAGAAGAGGAAGAGAAGAGGGAGAGGAGAGGAGAAGCAGCACACACACAAGTGTGGGTAGGGAGCCTTTGATGAACCAGTGTATTTGAGCAGGTAATTCATCCTGCTACCCAGCAGGGCATTGACCCCCAGTTTAATTATTGTGTCATTTGTCCTTGACAGCTACTGCTGCTTCCAATTAACGCTCTTAATTAAAGCCCCCAGTTTTCCAGGTGTGTAAGCATGGATTTCCTGGGAAGAGTGCTACGATGAAGAGGCAAAGCTTGGGGGTGTCTGATGAGAAATGACACTCCCTGTCCCAGTGGGACTGGGAAGTTATTTACTTATCATGCTGGAGTGCCAGGCTGGGATGAAACCCAGGTCCTCCTCTCTTATCCCCACAGGATCACCTCCTCTCCCCCCAGTTTTACATCCATGTTGGTGGGAGTCCTGTTTCCACATTCCTGCTTTTCCCTGAGTTTGTAGGTCAGATAATAAGGCACAGGGTATCAAATAGAGGAATTTTAAGTCCCTTCGTCCATAATTCAGGCCAAAATACAACTGGCATCTTGGGCTGCTGTGCAGGTGACAGAACATCCCACCTGACTCTGGTCGGGGTGCAGAAATGGTTCCTCCAGTGGTCTCCCAGGTTGCTCTTGCCTTGCTCTATTTAATAGACTGTATTATCATGAACACCCTTTCCAGGGCTTTGAAATCAAATAAGCTCCACTCTTAATCTTCCTGCATTTTTGGGGGCCTGGCTGAGTCTCTGAAAGATAGCAGCATTCCCAGAACCCACAGGGCTTGTTCAGTGTTTTGGAAATGTATCTTTTGACTGTTGGGAAGGAAATTGGCTACTTAAGATGCCTTTTTGTACATTTAAATTAACTTAGTCCATCAGACTGAATAAATCCTGCCTCTGTATTAACATCCAATTATAACAGCAGAGATTGAGCAATGATTCAGGTTTTGACCAGAATGTTGGCAGTTTAAGGGGAGAAAGGAGCAATGTATGTTGAAATAAAAGAGTCAAATGCAGGAGCCAGAAAATTATGACTGAGCACATAGCAGGAGCTTTTGTGAATATATAATGGCAGAAGTGGGAGCCAAATTTCTAACAGGATTAGCTGTTACTGTCTATCAGATCCAAAACACTCAATCATTTTGTTTTAAATGACTTTCTGGAACTCATTCATACTAGAAATGGAGGGTAGAAGGGAAGCTGGGAGCTGGAGAAGCTGCACTTTGGAAGTTACGCTGGATCAGAGGTGAGATGATGTGTCCTGAAGTGGTAGGTGAGCTCTGAGCTGTGCAGCAGTTTGTGGATTTTGCCAGATTTTTCAAGATGCCCATGTGAGCCAGAAACTCCTGAATAATTTTTTTGGGAGCCAGTGAATGGATGTGAAATATCTCTTCAAATCCTGCTGCAGAAATGGCAGCTGGACCTGCTCGTTGTTTTCTTGCTGCCCTTGAGAAGGACATTGCAATCACTTCCCCCTTGTCCACCCCTGGCTCTGGGATCTCACCTCACTCTGGATAGAAAGAGTGATAGAATGAGAAGAAGGTTTGGGTGAGAAGGGATTTCAAAGCCCATCCTGCTGTGGGCAGGGACACCTTCCACTATCCCATAGTGTTCCAAGCCCTTTCAACCTGGCCTTGGACACTTCCAGGGATGGGGCAGCCACAGCTTCCCTGGGCAACCAGTCCCAGTGTCTCACCTCCCCAGCTGTGAGCTGGGAACAGTCTGGATGCTGAAGCTGCCTGAGGGATGCAGGTCCTGACCCTATGGTCTCCCCTGTTCAAGCAAGGTGCTGGTGGTGAGGCTCCTGGGTCTTTCACACCCTCCAATAATCTTGGGAATCATTGTGGGGGGATGGCTGCTCTGGAAATGCCAGCCTAACAGATGATCAGAGATCATCTGTCCCTCTGGCCTGCCTTGGAAGCACAGCAGCTCCTAGATGTCCATCAGGTGTGTGCACAGGCTTCTACAGGACCCTTACCTTCGTATCTTCAATATTCCAAAGAACCCAAAGCCTGAAAATCCCACCCTGTCCCTGAGAGCGTTGTCAAAACACTCCTTGAGCTCTGTCAGCCTTGGTGCTAAGACTGCCCTGAGGAGCCTGTTCAGTCCCCAACCACCCTCTGGGTGAAGAACCTTTTCCTGATATCATATATTTTCCTATGTATGGGATACAAGTCCTTAAAACAGCAGGTGTCTCTGTCCCATCCATATATTGCTCTGGCATGGTGAGGCCAAAATATCAGTTAAGCTGGGGCCACTTCCAGGATTTAAATTACTCTAAAGTGGATCATAGTGCCCCAAAATGAAGGACACTTTGCTTTTGCTCATCCTCTGTCTGCTGAAACCCTTTTTGTGTTTGGACAACACTCTCAGGCATGTGGTGGGATTTTTGGGCTTGTCCTGTGCAGGGCCAGGAGTTGGACTGGATGATCCTGATGGGTCCCTTCCAGCTCAGGATATTTTGTGATATTTGCAGCAAAACATTGAATCCAAGTTCCACCTCAGTGAAAGACCCTCACTGATGTTGGGAAATAACCTTGGAAAGTTTCTCAGGCTTTCCCAAGGCTGGAGAAGAGGTGGAAGGAGCAATCACAGCCTGGTTTACCGGGGAGATTTCAACCTTCAGCACTGTCTGGTGCCTTCATTGCAGTGAATAACGTCAAGGCTTTGTAATTGGGAGGCTGTGTGGACTTTTCCTTTTCCAGATATTTTAGCAGCAGCACAGAAAGCTGACTGTTCCCTGGAGGGCCACGGTCAGCTCTCAAAACTTCCAGCTCGGAAAGCTGAGCTGAATTAATTACAGTTTATGTTCCAAAAAGGAAAATAAGACCTCAGATGTGCCTTATTTGCTTGATGTTCTTTCTCTTTTCAGCAGACGACCCTTAGGTGGCTTTTCTTTCAGTTGCAGCTCCTTTGTTTTCTGTAGCTTCTTTCTGTATTAATTAGGAGGTCTGACACTTACAGCCCAAGACATTTACCAGCGTGGGGCAGTTTTAATTAATCTCGCAATAAAGCTGCTTGAGGTGAACTCCTGAAAGGTCTCATACAGCAGGAACAACATGTCACAATGCAAACAGTGACACAGGACATGCTCTGGTGGCACTGACAGGATGTGGAAGCTCTTGCCACACCTCTGTGGGTCTCTGGGACAGCAACACTGCTCCCAAACAACATATATCCCACAAACTACCCTAAATACACTGAAAGGAAAACATTCCTGCAAAGATGAAGATCCGGATTCCCAGTAGGTTCCTCCCGACTCTGAAAGGAGCTTGGCTACCCTTTGATGGCTAATTAAATAATAATAATAATTAAACCTACAGAGACCACTTTTTATCTACTCTTTTTGTAGCGATTTGCAAACAAATAGCAAAATTCAGCCCTCTAGGACTTCTCTCTTGTACATATATCGGAGCCACAAGTGGCTTTTGAGTCAGAACATTCAAACCCAACATCATCAGAGGCTTGAAAAGTGCATGTTCTGATTTAAACTTCTTAATCAGGGCTCAGTTCCATAAGACAGATGTAAAGTAGCTCAGAGATGAGAAAAACTACCCACAGCTAATGAGGACAAATCAAGCAGCACCACGTGTTAAACTGAGGGTCATCTGGGTGGGAACTGCAGAGCCAATCCCAACTGCATCCACAAATTTCTAATTCCAAGGGGGAGATTTGCACAATTTACATCTGGATCGAGGAATGGCAGGTTGACAGTCTTTCATAACCGAATTATCTGCCTCTTCTTTGAGTGCTCTGGTGGTCAAGCCAGATGTGATCAAGGAAAAATAACCCACAAGATGTTTTTCTTAGGGGGAACAACGAGGTGGGAAGGGCTGACATAACAAATCATAACTCTTTATATGTTCTTGTTAAAAATTCGATGTATTTTTGGAAGTTGGATGCAACACAGACTGTTGGGCTTGACAAGTCTAATTGGGTGAAATTCTGGAGCATAACATTTATAATATTTGATGAGCATTTTGATACCTTCTTGACCCGAACCTTAAGGAAGCTAGAACAACTGAGTTCATGGCCAAACCATCTCACTTTTGAAACTTATTGACAGAATCATGGAATCATGTAGGTTGGAAAAGACCTTTAAGATCATCTAAATCCAATCATTAACTTCTCACTGCCAAGTCCACCATAATCACAGAAGTTTGAAGGACTCCATCCCCTCCATCCCTCTCTTGATCTTCTCACTGCTGCTGCTCTCTCTGTCCTGGTTATGTTCTTATGCTCGTGGCAGTAGGTTCAGTTTGAGAAAAAGTGGGTTTGTGTTGGGTTTTGGTTGTTTATTTCTCCTCCACATTCTCACATTTTTCACTGCAAGCTTTCAGTTGATTTCTGTGGGTGACTTGGCACAGGCAATGGTGCAATGATAAATAAATGATATTTCTACCTGAAGTTTTCTAAAGCTGCTGCCACTTGCCAGAGGCAAAGCCCCACATTTTCAGCTTTTGTTCACAGGCTATCAGCTACCTGTGGTAGTGGATTTGTGCATAGAGATGAGAAAGACAATTTCTGACCCAAGTAGAAGAGGTCTTTATACACAGCTGGGATTTCGCCAGATATATATTTATATTTAAAATTAAAAAAAGGAAGAAAAAAAGCGCCAGTTCTTGGTTCATTTACAGGATGGATCTTAATCTGTCACTTCACAGCTCAAACTCTGCTGAACGTTGCGCCAAGTAAAGAAACTGTCACGGGGATCCAGGTGTGTTCCCTCGTCATTTGTCACGAGTAACTGTTCTGCAGTTTAGAGCTGGCACTTCTCAGTGGTGTTTCATCAGGATAATACCACACTGTATCATCTGAAGGGACAAACTCTCCCCGCTGACAGGAGCTGGGGTGAAGATACCAGCGATTGACTGGATATTATAGAAGCTCTCTGAAGTTTATTCAGCGGGAAAGAGACTTTCAGGTCATCGGGCCCAAATTGTGTGTTTGCCATCAAAAGATGCAAGGGGCTTGCAAAACCTAAGGGGAATCAAAAGGCACTGGTCTGTGAGACAGGAGGTCAGGCTGGGCAGTCCCTTCTGCCTTTGAAATCTCTCCCTGAAATACTTTAATTAAAAAGGAAAAATGAAAGAAAAGTAGATAATAAAATGCGGCGTTTTGGCAGGAGATGGGTGTTTCAGGTCCACATCTGACGCCTTCTGAGCTCCAAAGGCAGGTGACAGCAAGGAAATAACCCAGCTTGGTAGGCTTTGTCCTTTTCCTGCTGGCAGAAGCCTCTCCAGGAATGGGAAAACTGATGGTTGGGAAGATGCACAGGCAAGGGAGAGTGGAGCTAACGCTCTCCTGGGACCAGGAGTGGTGGTGGCAATGGGGAGTGGTGGTGCAGGAGGTCATGGGAGGGAGGCAAGGACATCACAAGACCTCAGTGCTCACAGGAGGCCGGAAAGCAACAGGGCCCACAACCAAAGTGGGAGAGAGCACTGGGACCCAGCGAGTTGAACTTGCTGCAGAAGATCGCACCTTGTTTAGTCGTCCCAGGTCCCCACAGCCTGCCTGATGTGCTGATTCCCTGGGAAACTGTGCAAGTGCGGTCACCTGGCAATGAAGGGTGGAAGGCCATGGGGAAGAGGGGAAGGCCACAGGGGGATGTGATGGACTGGACAGGGATTGCACCAGGCTGAGCTCTGGAGCAAACTGCACCCACATCCTCCAGGCCTGCTGAGCTCTGCACGGACGTCCCTCTGGGAGGACAGGCAGCAGGGGGAGAGGACAGGGAGGGCTGCACCTCCATCAAGTCATTGTGGGCTGTGAAAAGCCTGACAGGTTGTCCCCTTTCCTCCTGCAGCTCACCCGGGTGCCCGTGGAGTCGTGTAGCCAGTACGAGACCTGCAGCGAGTGCTTGGGCTCAGGAGACCCTCACTGTGGATGGTGTGTCCTTCACAACACGTAAGTACCTGCTGGGGCTCCTCACCAGCCCAGCCCTGCTCTTGCACCAACCATCTTCCCTCAGTGGCTGTGGTAACACAGGGCAGAGAGGAAAAAGGATGTCTCACCTGAGCCAGGTGAGCCCAGGAGTCCCCCAGGTGCCTCCAGCAAGGTCTCTGGGACTTTCTGGGGAGGGCTTGGTTTAACTGGGAAGGATTTTTTTGGAAGGCAAGGGTAGTAGAGACTGGACAGACCTCCTCCATCACGTGATCCATGGTGTGGTGACTGCTCCAGGAAAGCACCTGTGCACCCTGACTCAATCTCAGCAGCTCTTCAACATTCACCTTGTTTCCATTCCTTAAGGCGATTTGGCAATTTGGTGCCCTTGTCTCAGCACCTCCAACTTTCCACTGCTGACCTGAACCCCTCCCTTTTTGGACTTGTCACGATCTCCTTTGCCCTTGGAGAGGAGTCAGACCCCTGTAAGCATCACAGGCTCCACTCCAAGTTAGTCAATCCAAGGGGACCTTAGAGTTTGTGTGTTCAGTGTGGGAAAGTGTTGGCCCTGAAGTCGAGTGTTTATCCTGCGTGGGCCAACTCAGCTGGACCAAATGAGCACGAAGGGTCAAACTGCTCATTTGGCTTATCTGGACAGGCTGAGGAGAAAATGTGTCTCTGTCCATCTTCTTGGGCTTCTCTATAACAGGCTGAGAAGGGACCTCATTTCACCATTTCATTGTTGTGTCGTACTGGTTACGCTCCTCCCAAGGAGCACTGGATCCAGGTGTCCTCAGGACCGGGATTATTAGTTCACTGGCTTTGTTTTCTTTAGGATTTTTTAATGATGTGATCAATCTCGAAGTTTCCTCTCTTCAGCCTTTCCCTGCCTGTGCTCTTCCTCCTGCAGAGAGGCCTCTGGCAGCGCCGTGGAGAGGGAGGTGTCAGCTTGGCCGAGCTCCTGGCTATGAGTGGCAGGGTGGCCTCATCTGCCAAGAACCTCTCAGCAGAGACAGGGGCTGCAAAGTGCCTTGGGTCTGTCTGCCCAGACGCCTCCAGCTGAGCGTGGCTCTGCGGGGGGCTGTCACTCCAAGCCTCGCAGTGTCCTTGGCAGCCTTGCAGGGCTTTTCTGACGGACGCTGCTGTTGCAGCGTGTTTGTCTTCTCCTGCCGAGTTCACCTCTCAGTTCTTCCTGGTGCATTGCAAACTCTCCTGGGAGAGGCAGCAATCCAGTCGAAGTGATGCTCTTTGCTGCCTCTCCTTTCTAGAGCAGAAGGGAACAAACCTGTGCCATATTCCAACCCTCTGCCGATCCTCGTCAGCTTGTGTGACCCTCGCCCAAAACCATGACAGCCTGATTAACTTCAGATCAGTTCAAGGGGATACATCCCAAAACATGTCCAAAAACGTGACTCATGCTCTGGAATTCTTTGAGGGATTCCTGTCAAACCAGTCCTGAGTTGTGGCCTGGTCAGTATGAGCCCATGAAGCTTCCATCCTGCTGACCTGAGGATATTTCCATTTCATGTTCAGCTCTATAGGATGTCTCCACCCCACCTTACCCTGCATCCATCCCTCAGACCACCATGTATTTTGCCCTCAGTGGAGGGCAAGCAGCATAGGAAAGTGTTTAGCCATTGATTGTATGACAGCAATGCTGGATATTTCATCTCCTTCCATCCAGGGTCAGTAGCAAGGAGCAATCAATACACCCAGCAACAAATCCCCAGAAGGAGAGGAAAGGGGCAGAGACAACTGCAGGTTGTGCAGCAGCTCATTGTGAAGGAGTATTAAAAATTAAATGGCTGGTGATGAGTGGGATTAGCAGCACTGACTTGGTTAAAACAAAAAAAAAACCAACACAAAACCCCTTTATAGACTCTATCCTTCAGGGAGAAGTTTGGCCTCACAGTGTGGACCTGGCTGATGGTTCATCCCTGTGCCCTCCTCCCTCTGGCCACTTAACCTCTGTCTCCTTATCTGCAAAAGAGAAGCACCTCTTATTTAGGTAGATTTCAACAGGGTCGCTGAGATTAATGCCCTGTGGGGTTTTTGGAAGCAGTTGGAAGGCAAATGTTATCAAATCCCCCTTCAGGCTTTTCCTTCGCTCTGGTTGCCACTGCAGTAAAGAAATCTGATTTTCAGTCCTAGTTTGGAAGGTTTTTTTTAGTCCAGCCTCAGGTGTGGCTTTCTGGGTCTCAGTTTCCTCATCTTTTCAGGTAGCCCTGAGAGTCAAGGAGACAATTACATCCCATTCAACAGGTTTTGGCTGCACAGGATATCCAAGGGCAAAGGTGTTGTAGTATTAAGTCTCTTATTAGGATTTTTTGAACATCAGAACACCTTAAGATTCTTTAACAGACTTTTCCTCAAGTGGGATGTGGCACCAATGACTCCTGCACAAGGATCCATGGGGAAACATTCCCCCTCCTGACTGTTAACCCTTCCCTGCTCCCTCCCAGTCAGGAATCCCAAGGGATTTGCAATGCAGGGCTGAATCCAGCCAGACTGACATGGGAGCTTGTGGAAGGGATAGAGGAGGCAGCTGGGCTGGGAGAACCCATTCAGTGATTGGAGAATGACTCATTTAGATTTCAGAAGTTCTCATTTTGGAGGTTTTATCTCAGATTTTAGGAAAGACTTGGGATAGAGAAGGACTTGGAACCAGACTGTGGGCAAAGCCATGTCTTCACTCATCTTCTTCCTCCACTGTAAATCATCCTCCAGTACAAACCTTCCTCCAGCATAAACCCAGCTGGGCTGGGGGAACCCATTTAGTGACTGGAGGATGACTCATTTAGATTTCAGAACTTCTCATTTTGGGGGTTTTATTTCAGTTTTTAGTAAAGACTTGGGATAGAGAAGGACTGGGAACCAGACTGTGGGCAAAGCCATGCTGTTCACTCATCTTTTCCCTCCAGTATAAACCACCAAGAGGAACAGTGTGCACTGGGAGACAGGGGAAATCTGCTTTTATTTCTTTGTTTGTTTGTTTGTTTGTTTCTCCCACACACGTCTCTCTCTTTTTTTGGGGGATTTTTGCTTCAGGGGTGACGCAGCCCCCTTTCCCAGCCCCCCATTTCCAAGCTCCCTCCACCTGAGAGCTCTGGGATGCCGGGGGAAGGCTCTCCATCCCTGCTCTCCCGGCCGAGCCGGGGCTGTGTGCGCGGAGGGCGTTGTGCCAGGGCTCGGGAATCGATTTCCCCAGCTCTGCTGTCCTGACCTTACACCGGGAAACTCGAGTCCGCCGAGAGAGGAGGAGACAGACAGACCCACAGACAGCAGAGGGGAGGGGGGAGGATTGATCGGCTGCTGTCCCGAGAAGAGCAGAGCCGACACGGAGCAGGTCACCGGAGCTTTTCATCTCTGTATCTTCGCCCCGATCTTGTCCCCCCCTTTCCCTCTCCTTCTCCCTCTCCCTGCCGCAGCTCCGCTCCCCTCCCGGGCTCATCTCGGGGCTCTTTAGGCGGCGATGAATCATTTAGTTGGTGTAAATTGAAAATGTGGCGCTCGGCTGCTGCAGGGGCCTCCCGGGGAGGGTGGAAGGAACCAGAGCTAAGAGATGGCACCGAGGTGCCTTGGCTGCAAGGTCGCAGCAATGTCACCAGCCCCGGCAGGGGCTGCAGAGGGGGATGAGAGCAGGGGGAAAAGTTTTCCGCAAGCCTGGACTGAATTCAGCAGCTTCCTCCCAAGTCAGATCAGCAGTGCTACCCAAAGATGCCACCTCATATCTGACCATGCCTGAAAACCCCCCCTGACAAGTTGCTTCTGACTCCATCCCTATGCAAACTCCACCCTCCTCTTCCTCCTTTCCCACTGACTGCAGAGGGGCAGCAATAGCTCAGGATCTTTACCCCCAGAGGAGGGATAAACCCCTCAGGAGCTGAATGAACCCCGGCTAGGTCTAGATTGGATATTAGGAAGACATTCTTTTCTGGGAGGGTAGTGAGACACTGGCATAGGTTGTCCAGAGAAGAAACTGTGGATGTTCCATCCCTGGAAGTGTCCAGGCTGGAGCAACCTGGGGCTGGTGGAAGGTGTCCCTGCCCATGGCAGGGGGTGGAACTGGATGATCTTTAAGGTCCCTTCCAACCCAAACCACTCTGTTACTCCATGCACACCCACCTCTCCAGCTGCACGTGGTCACCACAAAGGTTTTCAGCCCTGAAAGGTGTCTCTGCTTGTGTTTAACCCCCCAGCTGCCAACAGGATGGAAATTTTATTTATCATTTAGAGACAAGCGACATTTTATTGCAGGAAATACACTGACCTGTCCCAGGCTCTTTTGTGTCAGTGCCACTCGCAGGTTTGGGCTGTGCTGCCTCATTTCATCCTCTTGTAGCATCCATTTAATTCTGAGAGCAACAACTGAACACACTCAAGCTGTCCTTAAGGGAGGATGCACCCTCAGGCACCAGCCTCCTTCTGCTCTGGAATTTGCCCTTGCTGGTCTGGGGACTCCTTGGCTGGCAGGTCATTAATTGCAATCAGAGAGGAAAACAGCCTCATTTTCTGGGAGAACTTGTGATATTTCAAAACTTCTATTTTTTTTTTTTTCCTTTCCCCCAGCTCATAGTGGCCAATTATATTTTTAATAAGAAATGTTCCTGAAAGCTGTTTTGGAAGGGACCGATTCCATTTAGTAATTGGAGAATGATTCATTTAGATTTCGGAAGTTCTCATTTTTGGGGTTTCATTTAGTTTTGTTTTTTTTTTAGTAAATTGCTTAAGATTTCAAAATAAAAAGTCGTTCTGAAATGAAGCATTACTTTTCTTTTTCCTTCATTAAAAAGGAACATTTGGGCGTCTGTGATTTCTTTCCTCCCCAGAAGCCTTTACCAGCTCCGGAGACTGAGCAAAGCAGGACATCAACAAGCCCTGTTGGTTTAGGAGGAACTGACATTTGCTGCAGAGGGAAGAGGGTTTGTTTGAGCACCTCCAGCCTGTCCTCCTGCAGTTAGTGGAGCCAGGAGCTGGGTCTACTCTCTGCACTCCTCTGCTCATCTCTAAGGAGCTGCTCATGTCCTTTGGGTTGGCTTTGCATCCCAGTTCCAGAGGGTGTGCCAGAAGCACTCTCCTACCCCTGAATGGATGCATTGGCCTCCTCTGGGCATCCTCACCCCGTGAATGAAGCACTGATATAAGAATGGGCCATACCAGTCACCTTCCTGGATCCCATTGGCTCTGGGATGACCAAAATCTCCTGCACACAATTCCTCAGGCTGAGCTGACCTGGGTGGTGTTTATGAGACACATCAGAAGCCACAGGAGAGTTTTTTTGATTCCCCACAAAGCTACCTGTTCAGAAGGGCTTTATGCCATCCTCTGGCAGCAGACACCTACCTCAGTGTCTGGGAAGTGACCTCCCACACCCTCCTGCTCTCCACCTCTTCCCACCTGCCTCGTAGCCACAGGATACTTGTACACCCAGGAATTACAATTCTCCTTTATAACATGATATGGAGGGGGGGAAAAAAGGCACTTAAACAAGTTGTTTTCTAGGGAGCGAGGGATTAGTGCCGAGGGGGAGGGAGGTTTGTTATCCATACTCAGGCTCATGGCCAGACCAGGAATAAAGAAAAAAAATAAAAGGGAAAAGTTCCAAAGTGCAGCTCCCACTGTCTGGTCTCAGCAGGAAATCTGATAGGATGCTGCTTGCAGAAGCTCATTGATCGCCCCTGGCTTTAACTTTCTTGGTCAAAGTCTTCTGAATCACTAGAGAGTCTCAGGTAACCCAAGCTGCCCACAGATGCTGCAATAAGACCTTTATTTGAAGGGTCTTTTTCTTGCCTGACTTTCTGCTGTCTGAAAGCCTGTGACTGTCTTTCAGGCTGAGGGTTTTTTTTATTATTTTCTTTCTTTCTTTTCCCCTTCACCTCGTCTCTTTTCCTTCCCAGTGTTTTCCTCCAGTGCTGTGTGTGGGGGAGGGGTGCTGGGAAAGGCTGTACAGGTCAGGCTTCAGGGACCCAACGGGGCAGGAGGTTGGAATATCACAGCCAGTCCTGTGCCACTCTGGGCTCTACCAGAAAAGTGTGATTTAGTGACTCTTGCAGGGGCTTCTGATCCTGTAAACCCTCAGCTGCCCTTTCTACTTCCCATGTTGGTTTGTCCGAAGGTGCAAACTGGAGTCCCTCCAGCAAGGCAGCAATGTGCAGGTGTTTTGCTTTTGCCTGACATGGTGAATAAGCCAGAGAATCACAGAATATCCTGAGCTGGAAGGGACCCACAAGGATCATCGAGTCCAACTGCTGACTCTGCACAGGACAGCCCCAAAAATCCCACCAATGGCCCTTTCTGCACTCAGCCCAGGTTATCTTTAACCTGGCTGCTGAGGTAGAGCTCGAGTGCCCATCATTTCACACCTTGGCAATGCCTCCCCTTTGGAGCAGAGGAAACAGCCCCAAATGTGACAGCTCTGCAATGGCCTTTTGAAAAGGGATCAGGGCCCTTAGTCCAGAGAGGAGGAGGGAATTCTTGGGGCTGAGAGCAGGGCTATTGATGGGGATAAAGGAGGCTCCTGGGAATCCCATTTCACTCCAGATGGGTGATGACACTGAATAAACCCCTCTGAACCAGCCCTGTACCCCGGAGGAGAACATCCAACCACTAGTCCTGGAGAGCTCTGTCTGGCACCGTTGATGTCCTGACATCCCTTAAATGACATGGTGTCCCTTTCTGGGAGCACTTTTTCCAGCTCTGGTCTGCAGAGCAGTGCAGGGCAGAGCTCTGCCCTTCACAGGTTGATTATCTCTGTGGCTCTACCTGCCTGAGGCGACTCGGGGACAGCACTGGGCACTGTGGGCCACAGAGACAGGCGTGTGGTAAATGTGTTTTGATAACAACCTCCTTCCTTGATTAGCTCATTTTGCTAGAGGGCAGCAGGGAGGGGGGGTGAAGATAATTAGTTTGTGCAGTTGGTTCCAGCAGAAGCTCTCTCCTGATGTAGCCCTGTGAGTGAGGTGTCCTACTTGGGATTTGTGCTCGTCATGGAAACGTCGGCGGCTCGAGGTTTGGCGCTGCAGAAAGTTCAGCCCTCGTGGAGAAAAATCTCTGGGGTTTCTTCCTCCCTCTCTGAAGTGAAGCACAGAACACAGCCTGCCCTGGGCTGGGAGGTGTCTGGTGTGATTGGACAGGCAATGAGAGAGGCATAAAGGTTCTCAGTGGTACTTGAGGGGCTTCTAGAGCATCTCCCCTGATAGGGGACACGGCCATGTCAGCTCAGCACGGCATTTGCTCTGCACACCAGTGGGTGTCACATCTAGATGTCCCACAGCAGATATCTAGGGGGGGGACAGGGGCAGGGGAAAGCTGTATGACCACCCTGGTCAGCTTAAAAAGCTTGTCAGATGTGCAGTGGAGCTGAGAAGCAAACTTAAAGGGAAGGGGAGTGTACCTTGACTGAGATTTTAAAGCTGATGTTGACAGATTCAGATATGGAGTAGCGACATAAGGCCTTGATTCATGTTCCTAAACACAGATGTATGGACAACATGAGGAGACTTTGAAATGTAGGTGGTTTTGTTTACAAAAGGAGCTCAGTTCAGTTGCCCATTCCCGCTGTTTGCTGCAACTGTGAGAGTTCCCAGGAGCTTCTGAGCTTGAAGCTGATTATCTCATCCTGCTGATGGGGCTTTGTTGCTGGGGTCAGGAGGAAGAGACTGTGCTCGTAGCATCAGCAAGGAAGATTCCCCCTCCCCCCAAAAAATAAACATATTTCTTTTCTTTGCTGAGTGGATCTGAGCAACTCATTGTCCTGTCTTCTTGAACATCTTGTCTTCCTTTCTTTCCCACTTCAGATATGTCCTTCAGCAGCTTCTGAATAGGGTCCTATCAATTTATAGCAAGAACCATCTATCCAGGCAGACACAGATGTTTTAGTTCCACGAATTACAGGAGCCAGACAACAGCCTGATCTCATGTGCTACACAACATTCAAGTAGAACATTATACAAGATGAGAGGCAACGTTTCTTCCCTCCTGTTCTGATGCCAAATAGATGGGGCCAAAATATAATTTCTTCCAGGGCATTGGGGGCATTTTTAATAGAGTCTCATCCCTTTAGCCAGAGCTGGACTGGAGTGGCTAAGGCAGCTGGATGCAAGAAACCAGGATGTTCAAAGACAACATGTTTTCTTGCCATCCTGTCACAGAGGAAGCTGAAATCACAGTGAAGAACAGATGTGTTGGCTGTGAATTTCTCCTGGCTGTGGGTTGCAGGACATGAGGCAGCCCCATGTGTAATAATCCACCAGCCCCTGCTAATGGAAGGAAGGCAGGTTTCTTGTTATTTCCCTCCACCATTTGCTTCCCTGTCCAGGAAGCTGCACCAGCAATTAATTGGCCTTTTTTCTGTTGTTGTTTATAGCAAAAAAATAAAGAGAAAGTTGAAGGCAGAGAAGGAGGAGAAAAGCTGGAGGGTCTGCTGGGACAGAGTGGAGGAGGTGGAGGATGGTTCTGCCTAACCTGGATTTGAGAGGAAATGGGAATTGGAGTGGGCTGAAGGACTGAAACACTGTTGTAGAGACAAGATCTGGGACAGTTTCTGACCAGAGAAATCAAGTTCTGGACCCCTTGGTTAATTTAGAAGGAGATGTCAGCATGATCCTCTGGGCACAGAATTTTCCTTAGGCAAGAGAGAGAAGAATTAATTTCTCTGCTGTGCTGTAGATACTTTGCATGATTTTGGACAAGTCACTTAGGATGGGCTTTATCACACCCTCTACCAGGTTTCTTGCTTCAGTGATGAGTGAAGAGAGGCACTTTCTCCTGAACACATTCCTTGTGACCCTGAATTGCTCTCTGGAAGTGCCGGTTTCTTTTAGTACCTATTTACTGACGAAACCTAAATGACCATATCAAACAATGCCCAGCTTAAAACAACTCCAGTCCTTTACCCCCCTTTATTTTAGCCCCCTGTTTGTAGGAGAGGAGTAGCAGTTCCTCACCTCAGAGGTAGATGTGAGATCCTTAAACCTTAGAGCCCTTGGGATGATGAGTGGCTTGCAGGAGTTCCTGTAGGGAGCTGGACGTGATGACTGCAGGCTCCCAGACAGTAAATATATATATGTATAAAAAGCATATATAAAGCATGGAAATAATAATTTCATCTCACCAGCGGCTGATTAAGCTTTGAGTTTGTTTAGTTAAAGCAGAAGGAGCCTTGGCAGATGTGGTGTAGCTCCTGGTTTAACCCAATGAACACCTTTCTGTTAGAGCAGAGGTGGCACCACAAGGGTTAAGGCAGACAGGAATGAAGCAAAGGCCCCTGTGTTTTGCTTGTCCCTCCCATATCTCATTGCCAGTGCCTCCTGCCCCTCTGCCCCAGGCTGGAAAGGAGATCTACATTTTAATTGAGACATGTTAAGAAAATAATCTCAATCTAACTCACCCGTGCCTGGAAGGCTTCTCCCTTGTTACCTCGGTGCAGATGCTGAATGCACATTTTAGGGGCGGGGGTGTGTGTCTTTCTCTCTTTTTTTTCCATTCTTGCTTGATTCCTGGGTCTGCTGGGAGGAGAGAAGGCTGGAGCTGTCATGAAAAAGTAGAGCAGAAAGGGCAAGACCTCATTTAGATCTCATTTAAAAATGGGAGTGGTGTGGAAAACGCAGCCAAGGGTGCACCAGGAGTTGCTGGTGCCTGGCAGTGCTGGGCACCTGGGGACCTTGGGAACCCAGAATTCACAAGTGGGTGGCCTCTGGGTGCAGTTGCATCCTCTCTTCCCTCCCTCCTTGTTGTCAGGAGCAGAAAGGAGGCCAAATGCTTCTGGTGTTTGAAACTCATCCTTGCCTGCAGCTGAATGGAGAAGGAAAGGGGGTGAAGCAAATCTCCTTTAGTCTCTCACTTGTGTTAATCAGAGAATTACAGACTGGTTTGAGCTGGAAGTCAGCTTTTAAAGGTCACTTCATCCAGCCCCCCCCCCTGCAAGGAGCAGGGACAGCTTCAACCAGATCAGGTTGCTCAGAACCACATGGAACCCAACCTTGGATGTTTCCAGGGCTGGGCCATCAACCACCTCCCTGGACAACCTGTGCCAGTGCCTCATCACCCTTGTTGTAGACACTTCTGTCATATCTGATCTAAATCAACCCTCTTTCAGCTTAAAACTATTATTAATGACGCCCCTGTATTAATGGCTCAGAGCTGAGGTGGAGTCATGACCACAACAGCCCTAAACTCCTTTTGTCTTGTTGCAGACCCAAACCTCCACCACGAAGGCCTGCAAGTTTTGTCTGCAAGCTTTCTCAGCTGCAGCAGAGGAGCAGGAACCCCCCTGATCTGTCCTTCCCCTTGGCCCCCCAGGGCTGGGAACAGGCAGCCAGACACTGCCCCCAACCCCAGTTTGGAAGGGATGCCAGCCAGCCCTGCCAAGGAGCACTGAATTATTCTGTGCAGGGCAAAAGGGCAGGATTTCAGTTCAGATAACACTGGCCTGTTTTGTCTGTTCCTGGTCTCTCAGAGCTTGCCTGGCCTGATAAGGTGTTATCAGAGTGGAGCATCTCTGTCAGAGCCACCACAGAGATGTGGCAGGGCCAGAGGCGGCTTTTTCTTCAGGCTGCCCTGGCCCTTTTCCACCCAGCCCCTCCAAAAACCCAGCCTGTTAATAATGGGAGGAGAATGATGTTGGGATCCTTGCCAAGAGCTTTAGCTCTGTGCTTTTCTCAGGGAGAAGAGAAAATGCAAACGTGGACGAGGGTGAATCAACCCTATCCCTCCTATCCCTTCCTCGTTCTCGCCCAGCCCCAATCCTGCAAACAAGGTTACAAATAACTGTCAGTGTATGAGTAACCCAGAAAGCTGAATGATTTTTTTCCATCTTAAGGCTGCTGCCTCATAAAATTTATTGTCAGAAATGGCTTTGAGTATATTTTTAATATCCAGTACACCTGGATATTAAAGTGATTTTCTGTGTGGTAGGGAGTTAAATCTTACCAGCACTGTTAGTCTCTGCTCTCTGTTCCTTTCTCTGCTCTCAAGGCCCAAAGGCAAAAAGATGATCTGGAGAATTACCTCCCAGCTCTTTATCTGATGGAGGATCATGGAATCAGAGAGTCCTAGGATGGTTTTGGTTGAAAGGGATCTTAAAAACCATCTCCTTCCATCCCCCTGCCATGGGCAGGGACACCTTCCCTTAGACCAGGTGGGTCCAAGTCCCCTCCAACCTGGCCTTGGACATTTCCAGGGATGGAATTAGGCCCTGGAAAGGTAGGTGAGAAAGGAAGGAGAGAGAACCCATTGCATAAACTCATCTGGCCAATTGACAAAATCTCATTTGATGGCCTCTGGAGCTGTTCAGGAACACATCAGTCCTGCTATTGAGTGTTGCACTTAATCAACTATTGATTGGGGCAAGTTAGAGAGGTCAGCCTTCCCCACTACCCCCATCCCCAAATTAAAAGCTAAAAGGAGAAGTAAATGCTTTGACTTTTTCATTCTGCCTGGATGTTTAGGGAATTTACCACTGATAAAACCCCCAAACCCTTAAGAGTGACAAGATGCATAGAATGAATTATAGCAAAATCAATTAATACTAACAGTATCTATTAAATATTGCACTCTGGAGCTTTGCAGGAGTACATTCCTGCTCTGATATGATCAGGACATCATTAACATAATATGAAGAATCAAAAAATCAATAGCTTGCTGAAGCCCAAAATTAAGGCCAAGCAGTGTTATACCAGATCTTGGAATATCTCAAATAGCAACTTGTCTCTGTCATGTACAACCCATTTGCAGATGAAACATCTCTCACAAAGGAGATGGGAATTGCTTGGCCTGCCTGTCCCTCCTGCAGCTTCTCCCTTGGGATACTTGGTGTGAAGGTTGGCTCAGTTTTTCCAACAGTGCGGACACAAATGGAGCAGAAAAATGTGATCAGGGTTACATTGGCATAACCCTGGAGGGACTGCAGAGCAGGCACAGGGTCACTGCATGGCTGGGCAGACTGATGGATCTCTGTGGGATGGGAACATGGACATGGTGCCTTCTCCTGATGACTTGATTTATATTTTATAGTGTCAGTGTTATGAAGTTTCTTTAGCCTGAGGTGGCAGGGTAAGACACTGCAACTCTTCTTCCTGCGCTGGAAAAATAAGAAGTGGAGCAGAAGGGGCTTTCTGAAGGACTAGGAGAGATTTTTGGGCAAGAAGAGACTGGCAGGGGTCTCACAGAATCACAGAATGGGACTTTAAGGATCATCCCGTTCCAACCCCCCTGCCATGGACAGGAACACCTTCACTAGTTCGAGTCTAGAAAGCAAAGGTGGTCACAGGTAGGACTTTTTGTGTGGATTTAGGGATGAAATGCCTACAAAAGAGAAAGGCTGTTTAAGATGTGGATAGTCTTGGCCCAGGAGGCAGTGAAAACAAACTGGGCATTCGATGTGCAAGGTTGAAGAAGGTTTCTGGCTGGAGGGAAATGTGTCTGAAGTAATCTTACAGTGAGATTAGTGTGTGCTGAAAATACAGCTGGGTTTGGGATAAAGCTTGAGAATAGTTCTGGGTGAGCTGCTGTGGAAGGGTTGCCTGCAGACCACTCAGGGAATCAGGTGATCCCTTCCACCTCTGTGCTTTTGTGTCCCTTTTCAGCTCTGCTTAGGGCTCTGACTGTGAGATCCTTTTTTAGGGATCTCAGATGTCAGCTCACACACCTAAAGACTGACACATAAACTGAGGAGCCTCAATCCACCATCTTAACCCAACCCCTTGTATTCTGGAGCTCAGATTTCCCAGCTGATATCACAATCCTAGTGCTCCTTTGGTTTGCCAAGGCTGGAATAAAGTGGGGCTTTGGGTCATGGCACAGGACATCAGCTTTGGCCTCAAGGGCAGGTGTCGTGTGGGTGCAAATGGTGTTGGCAGCTCATGGTCCTTAGGGAGAAATGTTGGGTTTTGGGATTAAGGTGATCAGATAGGAAGGATTTGGGGTGACAGGGACATGATGGAGTTTGTAGCAACAGGATAGAGCAATCCCTTCCATCACGGTAGAGAGAGGGGTGTTTTTATGGCAAATTTAAGAGGAAGGAACACCTTGTAAGGTGCTGGAGAAAGGAGGAAGAACCATATAAATAAGATCTCTCCCTGGATCATATCCATGCCTTGGATAAAGCAAGGATGGACCAAAGATGTGTCTTTAGGGGCAGAGATTACAGGTGACGGAGAGAAATAAGGAGATTTCATACAATCATAGAATGGTTTGGGTTGGAAGGGACCTTAAGGATCATCAGGTTCCAACCCCCAGCCATGGGCAGGGACACCTTCCACTATCTCAGGTTGCTCCATGACCTGTCCAGCCTGCCCTTGGACACTTCCAGGGATCCAGGGGCAGCCACAGCTTCTCTGGGCAACCTGTGCCAGGGCTTCCCCACCCTCATAGCCTGGAAAAGAATTTTTTCCTGATGTCCAATCTAAACCTACTCCTTTTCAGTATGAAACCATAATTTGACAGCAAGCAAACATGTAGGTGTGTTTCTGAGGACAAAGGGCCATCCAGAAAGACTGCAATGGGAAGAATCCTGTGGTCCTGGTCCATATACCATATATTTATAGTAGTAATCAAGAAAACTCCATGGAATGTTATTAGGCACTGGAATACAACTACTTAGGATACAAATTTATTAGAAAATAGTTTGGCTTGGGCCTGCTGTCTCTCCTTCAAACAATTCCTGGACATGTTTGGGAATTAAGTGGGTCAAGGAGGGTTTCCACTCGGTGTTTTGGAAGTTAATAGAGTTAACAGAGATCAGACCATGTCATTTGGCCCCAGGATTAGGGAATGTTTCCTGGTATTGTTCAGTGCACTAATGGGATGTTGCCACAGCTCCCGATTGCAAGCAGACAGCAGGGGGAAAATCCTGGAGGAAAGACACAAACTGTGGAGATAACAGGCTGAAAATCAACACTTTTATGGAAGCATTTTCTCAAAGGTAAAGCCAGGAACAGAGCAAGTGCATTAGTTAAGAAAACAGAGTATGAAAAGCTGCTAAGGAATAAGGAAACCTTTTCAAAGAGTGGGAGCCGACACAGGAAGGAACGTGTTTGTTGCCAGTGAAATAAAAATTAGGCAAGAAAGGTTCTGAAGGTTGAAACTCATTGTCTAGAGGTGAAGTCATAACATGCCTTCATCCTTGAAGAGCTATTGGATTGAAACTAGATAAAATTCAGGTTAAAGCATCAAAAATCAATCCCAATGAATGTCCCTTTTAATCAAGGCACATGGAAAGAGGCAATCAGACAGAATTAAATATATACTTGCCTCTGTGCACATGTTAACAGTCTGCTTTAAATGAAGATGCTAATGGGACACACAGCCTGAAACCTTGATAAAAGGAAGCTCATTTATGGCATAAATCACCCAGGAACAATAGAGGAGGCCAAAATGATGAAGAAAGGGCTTTTATGTTACAGAAAATGTAAAATCAAAGGAAGAAAACAGGGTCAATGTGTGCACAAGTGACAAGGGGTCCCCAGAGAAGGGCACGGTGTTAAGGCTGGTTTATTGACCACTTGAGGGGGGTGACAGTGACTGTGACATGATGAGAGAAATCCAAAGGGTTGGGAGGGCAGAAAAGCTGGTAATGAGAGGCTCCAAGTGGCCTTGCAAATGTCACAACACTTGGAGCTCAGACCTGTAAACCCACTGAAAGAGAAGCAAATCCGGATTTGCTCCTGATTTACCCCCAGGATGTGCTGCTATTGTAAGGGTGACCACACAGTGCTGAAATTCAGTGTCCTGCACAGGCAGAACAAAAGAAAGAAATCAAAATTACAGTGAAGTTCAACTTCAGAGCAGGAAACAACATATAAATGAGGCAGCCTGTTGAAAGGAGCAGACGCACAAGGGCAGAGCGATTCATGGCATCTTGCATAAAGGCATCACATGAGAGGCTTGTTGTTATATGGCCTGGGGGAAAAAAATACCTGAAAGATAGTAAAAGTGAATTTAAAAAACAAGCTTAAAATGCCTGCTTAAACGGCAAGGTGAAGGGACTCTGCTCAAAGCTGGAAGTTTCCTTCTCAAAGATAAAAAAAAAAAAGAATAAAAAGATCAGTAACTCTGGGGTGTGAATTGCAAAACAATCATCAGGCAGCCCACATAGGAAACACATTGGCAACCTCGGAAAAATAAAGGATTAAAATGTGACGAGGTGCCCCCAGAAGTTTGTTTTCGGAAGGGCAACGAGCTGCCTGAAGTGTCTGAGGGCTCGGTGAAAAATGCTTTTAGGGCAGAAAAGCGATCTTGGGAAGCTCTGCTATGAAATCACCGCATTATTAAATCTGCTTTGCACCTCCTTGCTTAGGCTGGCCTTGTTACTGGGGGAATGAAAGGTGGAAAACATGTATTTTTTTAAAGTCAAACTCCTGAAGGATCCAAGAACGGGAATTTGAGTCAAGGAATTTGGCTCCAGGTGGTGACTGTCCCATCCCTGGAAGTGTTCAAGGCCAGGCTGGAGCAACCTGGTCTAGTGGAAGGCGCCCCTGGCAGAGGGATTGGAATTCGATGATCTTTAAGATCCCTTTCCAACCCAAACCAGTCTGGGATTCTACTGAATTTTATTATTTTTTCCCCATTAATTTGGTTGAGCCGTGATTAAGAGCAGATTAACAAAAAAGCATCTGACACGCTGGGGGAGGGCAGTGGGTGTCACAAGTCAATTATTGTTCCTTAAATAAACCAAAGGCCATGTGATATGGCTGATGTGGTTGATACACAAAGGAATTTGTACTTTTCCCATAGTTGGGAATTTAAACTCTGGTGTCATGGGACAGGAAGATGAGTCTTCTGAGAGATCAGCGACCGGTTCAAAGATGGGAAATGAAGGCCATGAATAAAGGGCTGTGATGGAGGGAGGGGAATACCTGGGAGGGCCCCATGGGAATGTCTGCTGAGGGTGGTTGGTGTATTGATAAATGGGCTAAAAATGGGGGAAGAATGAGGCAGAAAAGGCAATTGGTGATGGAGAGTTTTTCAGGGTTGTCAGAAGGACACAAGGAGACACATTGTGTGACTTGGCAATTTTCATCTTAAAAGAGAGATGACTGAGAGGGCAACAATACATCCAGACAATCATCAGGGTAATGAAGAAAGTGAAGAGGGGATGATTACTCCCCATTTCTCATAACACAGGAATCCAGGGAACTTTATATGAGATTATCAAGCAGAATATTAAAACAAACAGAAGAAAGGACATTTTCATATGGCGTGTCATTCATCTGGGCAACATTGTGAGGCCAGAAATACAACTGTCTGGAAAGCAATTAGACAAATTAATGAAAGAAAGAGCTGTTGAGAGCTGTTCAATACAATGACATCAGTGCAGGCTCCAGGTCAGGCTGGAAGCCTTGCTGGGAGCTGGGAGTTTAAACCAGGGGGATTTTCACTTTGTTATCTTGGTTTTGTTAATTTTCTTGTTTTCTGCCCAAGCATCTGCTCTTGGAGCCTGAGACACAATGAATAGCTCTGTGGATATTTGGGCTGAGCTGTCACAGCCATTTCTGTGTTTCAAGAGCCTCTCAAGCACCAGTCTGTACATCTTTTAAACACCCCCCACCCTGGTCTGTGGCCCTACTAGTCCAGCACCCAGTACTGACCCAGAGCAGCTGATGTGGAGTGTGATGAGCCTCTTGCCATGCCCACCCAGCCAGGAGGAGTCTTTGGAAGCCCTTTGCAGACATGTAGCCACCAAACTGCCCTTTGCCCTGCCCAGCATGCCCTGGAGGTGGCTTTGGCTCTGCTGTTGGCATGGTTGGCTGCTCTGGCTCTTTGGGAGGGGGGGGTTGGCCATTTTCCCACCATGCCTGGAGAAGGAGCTTCTCTTCCATTCAGCCACCCCAAGGTCCTGCTCACAAACTCCGTCCCCCTCTCACCAGCTGTGGCTTCTGTTGGGCCACAGTCCATGCTGGGCTGAATTGTGTCTGATTAGCTCAGTAAATCCAGGAAGGGGAAGCCAAGATCATCACAGAAGCCTTTCAGCAGCAGCAGCAGCAGCAGTGGGGAGTCCAAATCCCCATTAAAATGTGTGCTCAGCTCATCTCCAGCCGCTCATTTTTGCCGTCTCCCTCCATCTCCTCCTTTGTTTTCCTGCCTTTGATTGCAGTCGAAGTTTACATCAGTGTTGTCATGGTGAGTCTGCTACGAAGTGGTCTTTTCCCTGCAGACCAGGCGTCAGCATTCCTGGTTTTCCATTTGAAACTCTGCCACCGAGGCTCGAGGGGCAAGTGACGTTTTCACCTGTAGAGCTCAGGTTGTATATTCTGGAAAAAAAAAACAAAAGAAAAAAGGTGACTCAAAAGTTTTGCTTCCCCCCGGGAGGACATGTGTTGGATTTATGGATTTCCTCTGGATGTGTGAAGTAAGGGCGGGGGGAGGTTGCTCTAAGGATGGATTTTGAACGACAACTTTATCCGCTCATCTAAACGATTCCGGCGCGAGGTGTGTCAGTGTCACAGCCACCAGCTGGTCTCAAATCCAACCTGCCACTCATTGTGACAAGGTCGGGAGAGATAGGGAGGTGGAGAAATCCCTGAGCTGAGCCGCAGGTAGCCTCCAGGGAATTGCTGTATGGATCCTCTGGACACGAGACTTATTTCCTCCTAGATTTGAGAGAGGCATGGATATGGATGTTGGTGCGTCTCCCCTCATCATGTGAGAGCTGTGCCCCACTGTGAGCTCTGGGATGAGTTGGTGGGCGTCTATTCTGCTCAGGCTGGGAGTAGAGGAAGAGTTATTTTAACAGGATAAATTCCCTGTGCCAGAGAGGGATGTGACTTGCTGCTGCTTCTGGCTCCCCTTTCATGGCTACGTCCAGACATCGACTCCTCGCTGCTGAGGATCCCCTTTCTTTGCCTGTGATAATTGCTAATGATCCAAGTGTGAGAGTGAGGAAAGAAATCCATAAAGCAAACACGAACTGAGATTGACCTGTGCTTGAAGTGATGGAGGGAAGCTGGAAGGGAAAAAAGCAACCCCAACCCAGTAGCAGGATGGAAATAGTCCTGGACTGCATCACCCCAGTCCTTCTAAATTGTAGCACAGACTTTCATCCCCTGCTCCAAGACAAGCTCCTTAGCTGGGGCTTCTCAAGAAGCACCATGAATATTGCTCCAAAAGAATTAAGTTATTAAATATCTTTGGCACTGCCACTCATCTGATGCACTGGTTCCTTCTCTAAAAGCTGTGTCTTGTGCCCAAGGAAGGAATTAGGGCTCCCTGTGTCTGGCTGAGCATCCCAGTTCATCCACGTCCTTGGCAAGAAATCCCTAATTCTTTCGTTTAAACATCAGTGAAATCAGGGGGAACAATTCAAGGTTATTAAAGAAACACAGGAAATACAATTTGTATTTCAAGGGGGTTTTTGCAGACCAGAGAGTAGGACATTGCTGGGTGGGAACAGGGATTTGCTTCTCCCAGGGTGCTGGTCCAACTGGTGCCTCTTCACCAATCACTCCATGGGTGCTGCACATACTTTAATTAGATATTGAATCACGGAGGAGAAATGATGCCCCCCACACATATCTGAGGTCAGCATCCCCCACCTGCTGTGCCTGAGCTGGCAGTGGAGGCAGAAGGTTTGTACCTGCCCGTGACCTTCCTCTAATTATTTGGAATCCATATCATGGACTCTGCAGCACGAGGCAGCCAATGCCAGGTGTTAAATTAATAAGCTGAACCAGGTTTTCTGATCAGTGCTCTGGGCTCTTTGCCATTCCTTTTTCTCCTCCACATCAGATAAAATAAACCAGGGCTTTGGGCAGAGCCATTTTGCATGTGTGTGATATGGAGAGCACTTTGGAAAAAAAAAAGGGGGGGGAAAACTGATGAAGTCAGGGAAACAAGTGTCAGAAAGCTGATGGTGGTGGAAGACAGTTTCTAAAGGTGATCCCAAGCATTTTCTGCAGGTCTAATTTACAGTAGTGCTGGTAATTTGTGGCTCAGGTGAACTGAAAATACAAGGAGATCTAGTGCTGGGAAGATTTTAATCCACACTGGCAACTACTCAGCCATGGGATGAGTAATAACAACTCCCCAGCTACTAAGTATTTGCTCATGAGTCCTATTTAATGGGCTGTGCATGCAGCAACGTGTCATCATTATGGCAAAAATAGTGAAATCCATGCACTATAAAGCAAGAAACAGGTTGGTGGAGGGAGGATCAGTGTGGGACAGGGATTGTGCAGCGTGGCTCCTTGGAAGTGAGCTGGCAGCAACCTGTCACCTGAGCCTGCCACCAGGGAAATCCCTGACATGGGCACTCGTTTGCTTGTGGAGTCCTTTCCCTAATGGGAGAGGCAGAAACACATCGATAAGGCACAAGAGGAATGGAAAACAGCCTGGAGGAGATGCCTGGAAAACACACACAGAGCAGAGGGAGTGAGCTGGGATCTGTGTCCCAGTGACAGATTTTGTGGCTGAATAACTAAGAGGTGCCCATGGGGCTGTTAGAGCCAAAACTCTTGGGTTGGATCTACTGTGCCTCTAATTTGCTGGTTTTATGGGGTGACACAGTGGCTGTGTTTGCTGGGGTTGGAAAGGATCTAAATGGCTTCAGAAGTGGTTGTTTGAACAGTTCAACCATCTCCTCCCTTCAGAGGAAGGTCCCAGTTGTTCCCATTCTACAGAATGTCCCATGGGGACTTCCCTTTTGGACTCAGTGATCCTTGAGGGTCCCTTCCGAGTCAGGATATTCCATGATTCCCTGATTTTATGCTGCTTCTGGCAGCAACAGTTCAAGCTTGAACAGTTCAAGGCAGAGGATCCTCCTGGTGCACCTCATTCTCTGCTACACAGTGACTTTTTTATTCTCTGCTCCACAGGGACTTCTTTTGCATCAGGGCAGGGGATAGAGGACAAAAATAGTTCTCATCCCCACCTTGAGAAAGTAATAGTTGATTAATGTCTCTAAATTTCACAGAGATCTCTCTTTCTTAAATCCAGCAGCCTCCTTTTTAGGTCACTGTGCCTCCTACAGTTCAAAAGAGTGACCACAATGAAAACAGCTTTTGTGTTGGAACTGAGAGAGGGGGGGGAAAGTTTCCAGACACAGCCAAAAGGCAGCAGGGAATGGACCAGATTGTCTGTCAGTCCATCCATCCATCCATCCATCCATCCATCCATCCATCCATCCATCCATCCATCCATCCATCCCTCAATCCCGTTAGCATCACACACGCATAATAACCCTGATTGTTGAAGACATCTATCTCCAGGTATCTCTCCAGCCCTTTCCATCAGAGCAGGAATTTATTCAGAGCCCAGGCAGAGTTATTGGTGTGGCGTGGACGCTCTAATAGATTTTTTTTTTGATTGCATTTTCCAGAGATTGCAAAACCCCAGCCAATCCCAGCGCTGTGTTTACTCCATCAATTCTCGTGCCTGCTGATGCCGAGCCTGTGCAGTGTGGCAGCCTCCATTAAGAACGGTTTGCCCCACGATATTAAGAGGCAGGGAAGCTTTGTGCTGATGGATAAAGCACGGTGTAAAACCTGATTGGAATCAATCAGAGTAATTGTCTGGATGTGTGGTGGTTAATAGGAAATGTCCTGCATATTATTGGCTGGTTTGTACAGCGAAAGGATGAGCCTTGCTGCTGCTTTTTGTGGCTCACGTCCCCTCCTGTGCTGCTGGGGGAGGTGATGGATCCGCTGGGAGGCTCAGGAGACACCGTGTCTGTAAAACATGGAGCTTGGAGAAGAGCCCTGCAGTTTGTATTTGTCTCAGGGACTGTTCTGCCTTCATGACCACTGCTGCCAGCTGGGCAAAGGGCAAATATCAGCCTGTTCCATCAGAGAATCACAGAATCAACCAGATTCTGGAAAAGACCTCTGAGATCGGTGAGTCCAACCTCTGACCAGACATCACCCTGTCACCCAGCCCAGGGCACTGATGCCACGTCCAGTCTGTCCTTAAACACCTCCAGGGCCAGGGACTCCACCCCCTCCCTGGGCAGCCCATTCCAATTCCCAGTCACTCCCTCTGTAAAGAACTTCTTCCTGATGTCCAACCTGATGCCAAGCCCAGACTTTTGGAGACAGCAGGAACCAGAGACCAGGAGCAGGATTGGAGCTGAAGGTCTCTGAGCCTTGTGAGTGCTGCAGACTCCCACACTTGCTACTGAACACAGTCTTAAATCCATCCAGGCCAGCCTGGTGTCCCCACAGCTGACCTGCCAGGCTGGTTTTGGATGAAATCTGAAGAGAGACCCCCCCAAGAGCCTCAGGCTCCAAGTGCTGACCCTGGTTTTCATGCAGAGGCAGCCTCGGAGGACTGAGTGTGAGCTGTCAGACAGGGACCAGAAAAAAACACCCTAAAACAGGCTCCACAACAAACAGCGAGACACTCACACCCCAGGAGGACCTAGACAGTGTCTGCCTGATGAGACACTCCCTGATCAGACAGTCTGGAGCTGAGCTAAAGCCTCTGTGGCTGCAGAAAGCAAGTGGATCACAGCACCTGGCACATTTACACAGGAACTAGGAGCAGATACGTTTTCCAGCATCCTGGAAGAGGCCTAAGGCACATAAGCTTCCCCATGGAAGCATCTTCCCAGTCACCAACTGCCTGGCAGTTGTGGGAGCATCCTCTGACCTGCAGCTGTACCCCCAAGTGCTGCTGAGGGTGTTCTTGGAGAGGGTCAGCGACGCAGCGAGGGGTGGGCTGGCTCAGGGCAGGTTTTCCTGGGCAGCCTCTGGTTGTGAGGACTCTCAGTTTTCCCCATTCCACAAGGATTGGGTGGTTTTTTCTCTCTGTTTTTGTGTGCATTTGTTGTCAGCAAGGTTAATAAATCCCCACAGAGCACAGAGGTACCGCTTTGCATTTCACGAGCGAGGGGCTCGCTCTTGCCTGAGGTCACAGGTGGTGCCTTTAGTTTAAATTCAGTGCTGGAAACCTCTGAATCCCTGGCAAGAGACCTTTCTTGCCAACGGAACTGCTGGCTGTGAGGGTAGGAAGAGAGGGAGAGCAGGATTTGGGCAGGAGAGGCCACTTCCCCTCGATGGCCAGAGCCCTGGGCACCACGTGAAGTGCAGCAGGCTGGGATCTAATGAAAGGGCTTTCTAAGCACTCCTTTCTCCTCTCAGTGAGTCGAATACTATTAACCTTTAAGGCAAAATTATATTTGGTGCCTCTGGGAAGCAGTAACATTTCACCAACCTGCACTGGGGAATCAGGTAAACAGTTGTTAACTCTCTCCAGCCCCATCTCAAGGCCTTTTCGGGGCAGCCGTTGTGTGCAGACCCTGCCAAGCAGCTGAGAAGGGCTCTGTGCCCAGAAACCCCTGAGGTGGAAGGGGTCAGCTGGAGATCTGATGTTCTCCTGCTGCCATTCAGGCTGATGTCCCAACTTCTTGCTCGTTAGCTGGCATTGAGCAGAACCCGTGGTCCTAGCATGCAGTCCCAGAGTGGTTTGGGTTGGAAGGGACTCCCAAAGCCCATCTAGTTCCAACCCCCTTGCCATGGGAGGTGGCAACCTGCCACTAGACCAGGCTGCATTTTGGGACCTAAAGCTCTGCACTGCTGTTTTGCCATTTCCAAGGTCCACACACTCGTTGGGAAACAGGTCTGGCTTTTGATGGCTGAGGACGTGGTCTGACACAAGAAACCATTTAGGAACCTGTACTCTGACAACTGGGGGACAAATCTTCTCTGTGTGTCACTGAGGAGACAAGTCCTGGTGTCTCTTAATTGAATATCCAGCTGTGCCTGGGACCTGCTTCACCCAACAGCTTGGACAGTCTCGGCTTTGACAAAGTCTTGTCCTGCCCTTGGACAGTGTGAGGGAATCAC
>JAWWES010000041.1:1557177-1575779 GCA_035583135.1 Lophotriccus pileatus
CTGCCACTAGACCAGGCTGCATTTTGGGACCTAAAGCTCTGCACTGCTGTTTTGCCATTTCCAAGGTCCACACACTCATTGGGAAACAGGTCTGGCTTTTGATGGCTGAGGACGTGGTGTGACACGAGAAACCATTTAGGAACCTGTACTCTGACAACTGGGGGACAAATATTCTCTGTGTGTCACTGAGGAGACAAGTCCTGGTGTCTCTTAACTGAATATCCAGCTGTGCCTGGGAGCTGCTTCACCCAACAGCTTGGACAGTCTCGGCTTTGACAAAGTCTTGTCCTGCCCTTGGACAGTGTGAGGGAATCACAATACACCCGAGAGACATGAACATTTTGAACCTATTGAGTCCATTCCTGTGGAAAAAAAATTGGAAGAAAACTAAAGTGTGAACTCCTTCCTTTCCTCCTTTTATTTCCCACCCTTTCCTTTCCTCATGCCTCTCCCCCAGGGTGTTACTCCAGCTCTACCCTCCCTTCTATGCAGTGCTCTCCACTGGGCCTGCCCAACACCAGGCATTGCAGGTTGGGTGACCAGGGGTAGTGAGGGAGCTCTGAGCTGCTCCAACATTGGGAGAGAGAAAGCAGGAACCACAATTCCAGGACAAAGTCAACACCTTGGGTGGAAAATTAAATCAGTGAAGCAGCAGGAGCCAGAAAGCAAACGAGGCAATGGCAGCAAAGCTGGCCTTCCAAATTGAAATGTGTTTGCTGGGGATTGTCCATGGGCTTGGGGACTTATTATTTCCATCTCTCTAGTTATGAATTAATTTCTGGAGAACTTAATCATCCCCCCCCCTCTTCTCCCCTCCACAACCTCCTCTCCCCTTCTCCTTCTAATTTTCCACTTGGCTGGGGATTCTCTGACAGTGAAAATTCAGGCTTAGAGGAGGTCCATGCAAACTGCTCCATTAGGCTGGATAATCTCGTTGGAACCAGTGGTGTGAATAATAACACCTGCACCTCATGCACAGCACCTGATTCAAGTGACACTTAAACCCCCTGGGCTGTGGGGATGGATACACAGGGAAAGGGGCAGGGGAAAGGGGTGGGGCAGAGCCTGCACCAAGCACCCTTTGTGCCGTGGATCTGCCACTCCAGCTCCTGAGGGTGTATCTGCAGCAGAAACACCGGCCCAAGGCTTCTCCAGTGCTGGGATATCATAGGATCATTAAGGTTGGAAAATAGCTCCAAGATTATTATCAAATCCAGCCTTTGACTCAATACCCCCATGCCTGCCAAGCCATAAAGCCAACCACTCTTTCAGTAAAGAAATTTTTCCTAATATTGAGCCTGAACCTCTCCTGGTTATCCTTGAGGCCTTTTCTTCTTGTCCTATCACTTCATAGCTGCGAGAAGAGACTAAAAAGTGGGAGATAAAACTAAAAACCTGAGTCACCAACCCATAAGATGGATAATTTGAACCAAGGATTTTAGCTAGGATATTGATCCTGAAGGGCCTCAAGTCCAGCAGGACTCATTAGCCCCTCAGGGGCATAGTTTGACTCCTGTCCATCACAAATTATCCTGCTGGGAGAAAACGTCTCATCTGG
The DNA here is from genome assembly GCA_035583135.1 of Lophotriccus pileatus. Taxonomy (NCBI): domain Eukaryota; kingdom Metazoa; phylum Chordata; class Aves; order Passeriformes; family Tyrannidae; genus Lophotriccus; species Lophotriccus pileatus. Next base: position 1,558,736 of record JAWWES010000041.1, read on the forward strand.
GTGGATTGCGCATGAGAGACAATATCATGAAGGCTGCACTTGAATTCCTATCTCCTTCAGCGTTCCCAGCCTTTTCCAGCCACCTTCCCACGCTGGATCCACGCTATCACAGCCTGTGTTGTGGCACTGCTGTGCCCTGTCCAGCCAGAAGGAGTGACACCTTCCCACAGTCACTCCCATCACACCCACCGGTGCAGTTTGGCTCTTTGACTTCCCCCGGGCATTCCCAGGAGTTTCCAGTGAGCAGCACCACACAAGCTTTCTCCAGTAATTATGTGCTTTTCAAGGGAAGGGAACCAGGAAATGGGTATGGGAGATGGACACCTGGAATGCAGAATGAATGGCTCTGGAGCTGTGCCTCTGACAGGAGGTCACTCACACAGCACAGCAATTTTTCAGTGTTTAACTCATCCCCTCCAGCCATGCACAGAGGAGAGGAAATTCATCCATCACATGCCAGAGGCATTTTCCCTGCAGCTGGAATGTTAGCTGGGATCTCTGATGAAGCCTGGGGTCAGGGAGTGCTTTTCAGAGCTCAGTGGGGTGTCCTAAACCAGACTAGGAGCTCCTCGTGGTTTAGGAGAATAATTCCTGAGGACCTTTTGGCTGTAGGTTTAAATGACCAGAGGGATGGAGAAAGGATCCTTTTTAGGGTGTTCTGAATCCTGGTCCTTTTGTTTCTCATGGGTTGGCTCTGGGTGGATCCTCACTCAACTCCAGACCTCTCTGCAGAGCCAGCTTTCACTCCTTGGTGACTCAGCAACCACTGTGAGGGAGATCCATCAGGCTGCCTGATGTAGCCCTTAGTCCCCAGCAGAGAGAAGACGCTTAAGAAGAGAAGAACTCAGCTTGTTTTCTGACTTTTTAGCTTGGGCAGAGGCTAAAATTAAAATCCTTCTTGCTCTGGTTTTCCTCTTGTTATTCTGTCTCCCAAATTCCCTTTCCTGGAAGACTGAGCTGTTAAAGTCTGGATGAGGGATACTTCGAGCAGTGTTTTTGTTGTTATTTTTTTTGTCAGAGCTGGGGTGAAGTGCTGACTTCAGTGCTTGGGAGGCTCTAGCTCTGACCAAAAACCTGTGCATCTGTCATGTGAGGGTCTGAAAACAGGCTGCACATCCAGCTCAGCCCATACTTTTCCCTTGCTCCAAAGAAACAAATACCTTAGAGATGGATCGGGAGCTTCAGACTCCTGAGTGAGGGAGGCTGGTGGAATTTCATGGGCTGCTGTCTTCCTCAGGCAGCAAATTCCACCTCACAGAGAAAGCCTAAGGGGTTGCTTGGCTTATTTTTCCCTGTGAGACTGAATTCCCTGCACAGTCTCTCCTCTTAAACCGGAGCTATGGGGCAGCTGGAGACCTCCCTTTCCAGGTCTGCACGTAGTGGGGACTTGATGGAATTCTCTTTGTGCTATCCTGTGGTTTTCCTGGCTGCCAATTGTGCTGCTGCAGAGCATGGGGAAAGTAGTTTGGAGCTGGAGGGAGGAACTGTCTCTGCCAGCAACAAATAATAACTGGAGTCACAGCACGTGTTGTTCCTGCTGCTGGGGGACATGGGCAGATGGATGGAGGCACGTGGGCAGGAGAAAAGGGAAGGAGCTGAACAGTGACATAAAAAAGGAGACATTGATGAAGGTCAGAAGTCAGGACAGTGTGGTTTGAGAAGCTCTGTGGGGTTCCCCTGTGCCCTGGGTAAAACTGCTTGGGGCAAGGGGTTTCTAGAGGTGAGGGATTTGGATCAAGCTCTGTCTGTCCCGTGGAAATGTTTTCTCTGTTCTTGCTGTGCCTCCCCCAGTCAGGACAGCAGCTGCCAGCAGCAAACGAGCAATTAAGTGACATGCTGGCTGAGCCTGGCACTGATTCAGGATCTGTGGAAGTGGGGGACCCCTTACAGTGTACTCCCATGGCTCCCAACCTCCCAGCAAACCTCTTTGAACATGGATGTTGTGCTCCTTGCTTGCAGTTTTCCTGCCCTGTTTGCCCTTTAAGGGACAAGGATGAAGTGGCACCAAACTCTCCCACCCTTTTCCTTGGATTCCCGGGTCTCACTGCAGCCTTGGCAGTGATTCCTCAGGGGGCCTCAGCACCACTGGGCTGGGATTAACCCTGATTTCTGAGCAGCACCCTCCAAACTTCACCTCTCTGAGAAGGCATGGGCACTCCCCTCATCTTTCTCGACAGATATTTGGGCATTTAGACCACAGTGATGGGGAAAGAGAAACCAGTCAATTTCTTCGGAGTTACTCTAGAGAAGCTCCCACGAAGAATTCGGGGCCGATGTTCTGAATCAGGCCCTGAACAAAGAACTTCAGCCCCTTTGAACAAATTCTTTGCCTCAGCCCTCGCAGAGGAGAGCGTGTAGGAGCACGGCAGAGCGTAGGTGTTATCTGCCCAGGTTCGGGGGAAGACACTCACAAATGGTATTAGCACGAAGAGGAAGCACCATGATAGGATGCTCTCTGGGAAAAGTAATTTTGTTCATTAATTACTTGCCTTATCTGGCAACCTTGTTCCCTTTCTCTCCCTTTCTTCTTTTTTTTTTTTTTTTTTTTTTAATTTTCTTTCAGATGACTGTAAGTGAATTCAGCGCGGGGAAAGTTATTTTCCTGCCTCCTCAGAGACAGGAGCTTGTATTACTCAGGTAGCCTTCAGCTGAGTCTTCAGGGGTTTTTCCACCTTCATTTGAAGCTCAGTCTCTCATGGGCAGGTGTCAGAAAGCAGATTCCAGGCAGATTCCTGTGATTTCTTTCTCTGCACTGCCTGCCTTTGGCTGGAGTTCTTCCTCCTGCCTGTGGTTTTGCGCTCTGAGTTTCAACTCCTGCTTTAAGCTGCCAGGCTCAAGTTGTTCAGCAGCAAAAGGACTTGGAGGGCTGTGATTTAAGGGACAGCAAAGCAGAGGCCCTGCAGCTTCAGAGACATTCTTTCCTCATGTCTTTGACCCCTGCAGGAGGTTGGAAAGAGTCGGTGGATGGAGGCAGGTGATACCCGTCCTCCCACGTGTCAAACATTCAGGATGGCTTTTTTCAACTTGCTTCTACAACAGGGAATGATTTAGGATTAGATATCAGGAAGAAATTCTTGACCGTGAGGATGGTGAGGCCCTGGCACAGGTTGCCCAGAGAAGCTGTGGCTGCCCCATCCCTGGAAGTGTTCAAGGTCAGGTTGGACGGGGCTTGGAGCAAGCTGGGATGGTTGAAGGTGACCTTGCCCATGGCAGGGGGTTTGGAACAGGATAATCTTTAAGGTTCCTTTCAATTCAAGCCTTTCCATGAGTCTGTGGCTCCTGGAGGAACAGGGCCTGTCTGTAACACCGAACACACCCAGCTGAGGGGTGCGAGGTGAAGGAGAAGGGGCGTGAAATCCCCCAAAGCAGGGTAGGAGGTGTGTGTGGGGGGGGAGGGATGATGGTTATGGAGCGCTTGGCTTTGTAGGGCGGGAGTTGGAGAAGTAAATCCCTTGCACCCACGCCCCGTGGGGCTCCGGGGGGTGGGCTTAGACAATTGCGGGGATGGAGGGAGGAGCCCACCTGGGGACAGAGATAAGGGGTGGTGGGGGGATTGTCGTTCTGCTGCATGAACCGGGAGGGTTATCAGGGCAGAAACTCGGCTTCTATTACCATGCATTAGAATAGATTAGCAGGCAGAGCAATTAGCAGCCTCCCTCTGCCTGGCCGAGTGACAGGGTGGCGGTGGGAGCAGGAGGCAAGGGGGAAGAGGCAGCTTTGGCAGGGAAACGCTTTCCCTCCCTGAACTGCAGCCCAAGAACAAGGATGGAATTCTGGTCTTTCCCCCTGCTAGGGCTGCCCTGCTGGGACATTGGGGGTGAGAGTTTTGGTTGACAGTCTGAAACTTTCTGTGGCTTGTGGTGCCTGAAAAATTGCCCTGCAGAAATGTAAAGCTCCAAAGAGTGAATTTCAGCTTTCTTGAGTTACCTTTTCCACGTCTCTTTGGAAGAATCCCCAGATCTCTTGGTCTAGAAAAGCTACCTGTTAAAACCTCCACTGCTTCTACTTCCCCCCTCCCCCAGCTCATCTTTGATGTCCAAACAGCAGGTTTTTTGGGAGATGAGCCTGTTTGTGGTGAAAGACAAAGATGAAAACAAGGATCCAACTTCTTCCTCAGAACCGTATGAATTTACTGAGAAAACTTCCCCTCCTCTCACTGCCAGGACAGGTTTCCCAGGAGTGATCCTGTGCATTATCTCAGCTCCAGTTTGTTCCCTTTTCCTGTAGCATCTCCTGCCTTTCTGTCTAGAATGGAGTAACCCTGGCAGTGGGTGAAATTTAACTCCCTGATGCCAGGGAAAGCTAAATTCCAGCTGCGCTGTGGGCAACCTGGAGGCCAGAAGGGAGAAGACAGGGAGGGGAGTGGGATATTCTCCACATGACCACATGAAGTTTAAGGTCAATTATGTCTGAGTCTCGACATTTATGGCATTCCTATTCTTAGGACCCCGGGGGAGCCTGGAAATGTCAAAACATTGCTAAAACTGACCTTAAACTTTACATGTGAGTGGTGGCTGAATCTTCTCCCTTTTTCCTGGCTCTGGCCAGAAAATTGCTTTGGCTCCAGCAGAGGGAAAGGCAAATTTCAGCTGCTCCCTCCTTCCCCAGCCTCACTCCCCCCCTGGTGATAAAGCCATCTCAGGAGACACAAAGCTGGCTCTGCACGTTGGCCAGACTTTGGTAAAACAAACCTCTCATTCCGTCCCCAGATTCCTTTAATTGCTCTGCTCTTGTCTCACCCTTCTTTCCAACTGGGAAATCAAATGCTTTTCCCCAATAAAAAATGAAGCTGTCGTATTGGATCTCATCCTGAAAGAGGCACCAGACTAATGAGAGTGATTCAGAGCTTCAAAACCAGATGACTTGGATCTCCAGAGCCTCCCAGAGCCACGGATCTCTGTGTCCTGCAGTCCCTTTCCCGGACTCCTGTCCACCGGCCTGGATAAAAATGCCATTTGAGGGTTTGCTCTTGGCTTCCACCGAGCTCCCTCTGCTGATCACCTCGCAAAAGGCATCTCAGACCTACCTGGTCTTCAAGGAAACACATCCCCTGCCGCCTCGGAGCAAGGATGGGGACTCTTGGGTGATGGATGTGAAGGTGGATTGGGACACCAGTGGGACACCAGCTCGTGGCTCTTTGGGAAATGGGACCCATGGCCATGAACTCCTGGCTTTGTGTAGAGAGGGGGGAAACCCACGTGCTGCAGTGATGCCATAAGTCTCCTCCCTGTCACCTCCCAGCCTCTGAACCTGCTCCCAGATTCCAAGCTTTTCCCAGGACAAAAATGCTGGTGTGGTACAAGATCAAAGACTTTGAGGGACAGCCGTTCCTTCTGTTTTTTTCGCCTTGTAGGAATCATGGAATGGTCTGGGTTGGAAGGGACCTTAAGGATCATCAGGTTCCAACCCCCTGCCATGGGCAGGCACACCTTCCACTAGCCCAGGTTGCTCCAATCCCCATCCAGCCTGGCCTTGGACACTTCCAGGGGCAGCCACAAGTCCTCCTTCCCTTTGGGACAAGGAGAGCTGCTGCTGGGCCGTGCCTGCGCCCCCTGCTAGATTTCAGATTCCCAGTTTGTTGGTCTGGGTGGAGCTGGGGATGCAGGACCCTGCTCAGTTTGAGTCTTACCAGGTACCTGCTGGAACAGCCACCTCACTGTGGGCTCTGGCTGGGCTAGGAAATCTCAGATTTCCCCTTGGAGACAAAGAGGTGGAAGGAATGGAAAATCATTGTGTCTTAGGCTGTCTTGATCCATGACAGATAGGACCATTTGGGCTACTCAGGGTCCTCAAACTGACACCTAAATCAGATTTCCTTGAAAGTTTCCTGTCATCCTCTCTATCTTCCTCCTGAATTTTCTTCTTGGATTTATCTCTCCAATAAACCAGGATAAGGAGACCATTGGAGGTGGTGATGAGAGTGAAGGAGGCAGACAGGTAATCTGAGGAGAAGGGAAGGTCACAGGGTGAATTTTAAGGGGGAGAGCTAAAGATAGGTGAGAAAAAAAATGAGAATTGTGCCTGAGCTGAAAACACACCACTGGGAAGAGGTGAGGAGTGGGATGGAGCAACATTTCCATCCAGCCCAAGCTGAGGAACCCAGTGAGAGCAACCCTACACCCCCAAATGCTTAGGAACGAACAGGTTGGGGTGAAAATGGGGATGCCATCCCATAAAAATATCCCTCTCCTTGCAGCTGTGAATCCCACCTGCCTCCCCCAGCCACTGGAGGGGAAGGTGGAAGCGATTCAATCTGAGGGTGAGAGAATTTATCCCCCCCTGAGGGAAATGTCACCGCTTGGGAATCGGAAAGGAAAGCTGAAAGGTCAAAGCCTTTTGCAAAGCAGCCGTGCTGGGAAATCACCTGTTTGGAGGAGGTGGGAGGGTGTCACCCAAACCACTGAGCTGTCTCTCAGCTTTGCCATCAAGCACGGGTGGCTCCACATCCCTCTTCTTCCCTACAAACCCCCCACCCCCCACCCTGAGTGGCCACAACGAGCCTTGAAACGCAAAAAGCGGCCAAAACTGCTGTGCATGAAAAGGGGGAGGCTTCTCCAAAAGGGATTCATTTCTTTGGAGTTCAGTTCTAGAAATTTATTTTTTTATAGCATTATTTCCTGCATTAAACAAAACAAACAAACAAACAAAAAAAATTAGAGCGTGCTAATTGCCATTTGGGGGAAAAAAAAACCCCCACCCAAATGCTCTGCTCTGAGTAGGAATTTCTGATCAGATCCGATCGCCGCTCTTTTGTCTTGAAATTTGTTATTAATTAGCAAACTTGCAGATAAGACCTTTTCCATTGCCAGAAAACTGACTTTTTTTTTGGGGTGTTTTTTTTTAGTCTGCTTCTGGGGAAATTATGGGAAAATAAAAAAGGAAACAGGATGCAGATCTCCTTTTTTGACGATTAGGGTTATGAACAAGAAAGGCTCGGTCAGGACGAGGTGCTGGTTTTCTGACTGCATCATTTCCACCAAAAAAAAAAAAACTGAAAAAAAGAAAGGAAAATAAAATACAAAAAAGAGACAGGTCTGAAGAGCATCTGCAGCTCTGCCAACCTTCTTCTGGTTCCCCTCTGCTATGAAATCAAGAGGCACCCAAAGCAAACTCAGGAGTTTCGGGTAGTGGTGGAGTGGAGAGATGGACCAGGAGTGTGAGAGGCAGAGAAATATCCCCCTTGGAGGCACTTGGCCCATCCCACTGCTCCCATGGGGGGTGGCCTCACCTATGGAGCCAGGCTGGGAGAGCTGGGGGGGTTCACCTGGAGAAGAGAAGGCTCCAGGGAGACCTGAGAGCCCCTTGCAGGGCCTAAAGGGGCTCCAGGAGAGCTGGAGAGGGACTGGGGACAAGGGATGGAGGGACAGGACAAGGAGGAATAGCCTTCACTGAAGGAGGGGAGATTTAGATGAGGTATTAGGAAAGAAATTCTTAGCTCTTGAACACCAAACCAGGACCTTCATCTCATCCTCAGGAGACCTGGGAATTGCTCTGCTCCCCGGCACAGCCGTGGCTGTGCCTCACTTTCCTGTCTCTGCCTGGTAATATTCCAACCTCACCGAGGTATCACGAAGCTTAATTAGCTCCAGGCAAAGCCCTTGGAGATCCTCGGATGAGAAACCCTGCAGAAGCACAAAGTATTAATTTAACATTATTAAAATAATTGGGTAGTGGCTGGTGAACAGAGGGTTAGTGTTAGCAGGATTTACTCTTAATGGGAGATGAGGAGGAAAGAACATTCCTCATGGTTCAGTGGTAGGACCAGCTTCTTAGTGTTTGTGCTAATGGTTTTGGACAAAGCAGGACACTCGGAATTGTGAGAGAAGCAGCTGGTAATGAAACAGCAGCTGCTATTAAGACACACAAGAGAAGCTCAGTGTCTGCACCGTGATCTTATTCAAATCAGTTCAGGAGTGGGAAATGCTCTTTTAGATGCCTTAAGTGTAATGTGATGCTGCTGGGTGGGAGTTCCACGTCAGGTAATTACAGCATGAATAGCAGGGAATTAGGGTGTATGGCACGGGAAGTGATCTCTGCTCGTGTTGCACTCACAGGGATTTTATTCAAGCAAAACAGTTATTGGCAGCACAAGGTAATTTTTTTTTTCCTCCATAAACCGTAGTAGACACACCAGATGAGAGCAGAGCAGAGTCACAGGAATCTCCCAGAGCACAAAACACACCCTGGCTCTTCACAGAGACAACAGGGATGATAATTTGGGGCCCATTTCATTACCCCTCTCACGGTCTGAGTGCAGGCAGCTGCCTTCCAGGTGACCACTTTTATGAGGGGGGCACTTGTGTCTGGAGGTTCTTGTTTATTTAAAGTCCCTCTTGCCTTGATTTACAGTTTGCTGAGCTTTTGGGGCTGCAGTGTCCCCTCTGGGCAGTGCCTTCAGCAGCTGGGTGCTTTGTTACGTCTGTTCCTGCATCTCAGCCTCCACCACTTGGGGATTTGGGATTGCTGCTGGAGGGCAGCACTTTGCCCTGCACATGCTGAAACCATTTTCTCTGCTGTCTCACCCCACTCTTGGGGGAGGGCAGAACGTTTTTGGCAGCACAGAGGAAGACTGGAAGCTTTATGGCAGGTACCTTTTTGTGCTCCCCTGAATCACAGATTTACAGAATGGTTTGGGTTGGAAGAGATCTTAAAAGATCATCTCATTCCACTGCCCTGCCAGAGGCAGGGACAACTTCCACTAGCCCAGGTTGCTCCAAGCCCCTTCCAAGCTGTCCTTGGACACTTCCAAGGATGGAGCAGCCACAGCTTCTGTGGCCAACCTGTGCCAGGGCCTCACCACTCTCTGAGTAAAAAATGTCTTCCCAATACCCATCCTAAATCCTCCCTCCTTCAGGGTAATCCACCACAGGGAAAGTCCGCCATGGTTTTGCCTCTGAGGAACCTCAGCTGCAGGTGCTGGGCACACACCCCGGGAGAGTGTGGGGTGTCAACCCCCAGGATGCTCCTCCTGCTCCAGTTCAGGATAGAGGAGGTGTTCACAGAAGAGGAGATGGGGAGACCATGGGCAAAAGGCTCTGGAGAAGAGCTCTCATCCCTCCTTCCTGCATGGGCAGGACCTGCAAAACCCACTGGCAGGCAGCTGCATTCCTTTAGTCTTGATTTTTGCAGCAGCTGGGATCAGTTCCCTGGGAGGGAATTACGTGGCTGTGATGTTGACCCCAGAGCCTGAACCCTGATGGTGACCCAGGGCCAGCTGGGCAGAACTCCCCCATCATCAGACTCAAGCACAGGCACAGTTGGGTTTTTTGGGGGGTTTTTTTAGATTGAGAAATCCCACTGAAAAAGTAACGGAGTCCAAGTCAAAAGTTGGGAAGTGGCAGAATTGAGGTCACTGTGGAAGAAAGGAATAATAACCTGTGATCCTCTAATTAAAGTCCAGCTTTCAGTGTGGGAATGCAGGGAGCAGAATTGGAAGTGCAGAAGCTCCTTTCAGTCTGGCTGTCCCTGATTCCTGAGACCCTGACACTGCAACCTTAATGTTTTATTAAAAACAGGCTTAGTCTCATAATTTCATTATTATTTGGATTGGCAACACATCCTATGACAGATATTAAGGCTTCAAGGCACATCAATCAAATATAGAGTGAGTTTTTGGTCTGAAAAGTTACATGTCTTAAATGAAAACAGCAAGATAAGATGTGGGTTATTATATTCCTGCTCGTTGATAGGATTAGGAATAAAAACCATATTCCTGGATGATTAATCTGCATCCATAGACTTGAATTGAGCCTGGGTATCTGCCCATTAAATTTTAGAAAATCCAGATGTTTCTGTCATCCTACAGGTGGAGGAAAAAAAAGGGAGGTAAAAGGACATCTTGAAGAATTTGGGTGCTTGTGTGTGCATGAGACCAAAAAGGGTTTCCTTCCAAGCTGTTCTCAGGAGGGGAATTCCCACAGCCTGCAGAGCTTTCATGGGATTTCTGTGGCTGTTTGTTTTATGGAAGTGCTTAGAAAAATCTCAGGTCAGTGTTTTGCCACTTGGCTTTTGTGCCACCATGGGGGCCTCGCAGTTTTGGGAACAGTTAATCAGATATTGGTCCATCCCTCTGGAGAATGCCCACTTAAAATTCCTGATCCAGCATGTGGAGGCACTGAAGGAGAGTTAATGGGATGGAGGCTCCTGAGGAGCAGAGAGCAGGAGCTGCAATGCTGCTCTGGCTCTCTCAGACCTGCAGAGCAAACCCAGAGCGTGCTGAGAATGGCAGAGGTGTCTCTTTCTGACTCCTACCTCTGGAAATGCACAACTTTCCTCCTGGAAAGATGCAGAGATTGGAGTTTGAAGTCGGGGTGTTTATTTCATCTGGTGTCAGTCACTGGAGAGAAGCCAAGCCCTAAAATTTTAGATCATCCCAAGATTTTTGATATTAGGGTTACCCATATATTGAGGGGTTTTTGTGTGTATTTCCATGGTTCTGCAAATCCCCAGGCAGGTGCAGTCTCTTCTCCAGGGAACAAGGACACTGAGGGGTGATCTGGGAGCTAAAGCTCCAGCAGCCCCCACGTTGCTCTCACAACCAAAACTCTCAAGGCAGGGAGCAGGTGAATAATTTAACAGCCACACTTAAGTCTTTATAGCTGATTTTAATGGGGGGTAATAGCACTGCTAATAACAAAATCCATTGAAGACACCCTGTGCAAGTCCATAACATTAACTTAATGGCAGAAGGTAATTGGCATGCAGTTGGAGCTGTCCTTTTGGATTAACCCCGTGGATTTCCAGGCAAGCACCTCCCTTGGAGCAGTGGCCTTGGGCAGCGCACGTGGAGCGAAATACAGATGTGGTTCACGTTAAGCAAATGCAAGTCTGGATGGAAACAGGGCAAAAAGCTCCTAAATCATGTGCCTGGCTTGTGTTTACACCAGGGAGGTGAGAAGAGAGGCGGTGACAGGACTGCAAGCACCAAGGGGGAATGGGTGGTGTGAGCTCTGAGTGCCTGTGCAGCCCAGGTGTGTGTGCACCCACCACTCTCACTGAACTGCCACTCACTGGGACACATACCTGAAGTTTTAACATTCAACCCTCATTACTTCTAGTCAGGCCTTTTCAAACCAGGTACCGAAAGCTCCTTAGTCTGCAGGGACTGCTGAGCAGCTGCTGGGCAATGGCTGAGAGAGTGGCCCCATCCCCTCAGACAGGTACCAGCAGCCCAGAGGCACCAAAGCAGTGGCCAAAGCAGGGCCAAGAAGCAGCTTCTCTACAAGGTAGAGAACCCTGCCTAAGATGTCCCACTGCCCTTCAACAGGAGAGTTTTCAGGGCTGTGGGCTTGGCCAAGGGAAGGTTATGCTGTGCCTGCTGGGGACCTTCTACCCATCACCCTCCCTCTTTTCACGGTGTCCGTGCAGCTCCCCAGCCTGCTGAGCACTCCCAAGGCTGCTAGCACTGGAGTCAGCACTCCCAGGGATGTGCTGGGATTCTTGGGGTTGTCCTTTTGCAGAGCCAGGAGTTGCATTGGATGATCCTGGTGGGTCCCTTCCAACTCAGGATATCCTTTGACTATGATTCTATGAATTGAAGCACTCCAGGACATGAGTTGCCCACCTAGGGAAGTGCCAAGGAGTACAGAGCTGACCTTCCACCCAAAGCTGTTGCTCCTCTCTCCAAAGCTGTCCCAGGGTTGTCCTCACCCTCCCAGCTTGACTCTGTGTTAACCCTGTGTTATGATCCAGTTATTAAAATTATTAGAAATGCCCCTTCCTGAATTAAGGTACAGACGAGACCAAATGCCACAGTCAGTAGTGTGGGGTTTTATTTAATGGTACATGTGAGACAGAGAGAGAGAGATGGAAAGAAATAGGAAAAAGGAGGAGGGGGGAAGAAGAAAGGGAATGACAGAGAGAAATTCAAATAGAAAATGTATCACCACTCCATGTAACCCGGTGGCATCCCCCGGGTCTGGTTCTTCTGGTCTTCTTGGTGGTGATGATCCCAAAAAGCAGAGTCTGATGGATCAATATCCCCTGGTGGGGTGGGTGAAGCTTTGCAGTCTCTTGTGACAGGCAGTCCTCTGGTGGTGGGAGGCCTCAGGAATGAGTCTGGGGGGCATTTTGGGGGTCTCTGATGGTTTTTATGACCCCACTCAGCTGCCTCTCAGGTGAATGTCCTGTGTGCATGTGGCCTTCCCAGAGCAGGGGGTTACTCCTTTGACCCAAAAAAAAAAGTCTTTCTCTGGCTTTAACAACATTTAAGACATTACCAGCACTTCAGTCCATCACCCCCCATCCCTCTCTGTCCCCCTTTTCCCAGGTGCACGAGGAAGGAGCGGTGCGAGCGCTCCAGCGAGCCGCGCAGATTCGCCTCGGAGATGAAGCAGTGCGTCCGGCTCACCGTGCATCCCAACAACATCTCCGTGTCCCAGTACAACGTTCTGGTGAGGAATGCCCAGCCCTGACCCCTTCCCCCTTGTGTTTAGTCTGCCCAAGCGGTGTGACAGGCCCAGGTATGTGCCAGCTGGCTCCTGGGAAGGGCTGGCAGCTCGATGCAAGAGGTTCTCCGGAGTCCAGTACAGAGAAAGATTTGCCTTGGTTATCCCCTGTCTAGAAGCCTAGGAAGGGACTAGAAATAGTCTTTTCTGCTTGTTGTGAGCAGCTGAAGTCAGCTCTGAATGGATTCTGTGCCCTGCAGATGTTGTGTGCAGCCAGTGTAGCTTTTTCCTTCCCTGGGACAGGGATTAGTTTAGGCCTTTAGCCCAAGGAACATCGTCGTGGTTGGAATTTTCATCCAGAAGAAAGACAAAAGCTCTGTGGTTTTGGCCGTACTAGTTTGGGCTGGAATTAAGTTGATAATCCAGGCCCTAAAAGCTCCATCTCTGTGTGAGTTTGTCATTAACCCCACATCCTGAAAGGTCCAAATGGAATTGCTCAGGGAGCAGCTGCCAGACCCCTTCCAGGTGGAAGGTTTTGGGAGTGCTGGGACTGTTTCAGTGACAATGAAATTAGCCTTTCAAAGCCTGCATGTCCAATCATTGCTGCTTTGTTTCAGCCTCTTAACTTTGCTGTGACTTTACTTTCCTAGGCTTCAAACAAAACTGATCTGAGACATCTTAACTTCTTTGTTCTTCTGGGAGTTCAAGGTTTCTTTTTCTTATTCTCTCAGTAGTTGTTGAATTCTTTCATGTTGGAATAAATCCTGGGGGACTGGCTGGCTCAGGGAGACTGGAAATGATAACAGAATAAAAGACCTTTACCTCTGGGTTACTCCCAGGGTGACACAGCCCAGAGCTGCTGGGGTCAGGAAGTTGCCAAAATCTTTCTGTTGCCCAGAAATGTGCGTGAATGTTTTGGTGGGAGTCTCAGCCCAGTCCCAGATAAACTGGTGACTCAGCTCATCCAGTCACCACAGAGACTTCCTTGGCAAACTTGGAGGGAACACCGGCAAAAATGGCTGGTGGTATCCTTGTGGAATCTCACTTGGCTTCTGGTGAAGGGTCAGTGATACCGAGGCAGAGAATTGTGTGGTCAGCCAATCTTTTAAAATTTGGGCACTAACAGGGGTTGGAAAATTTTAACTGAGCCTGTTTCAGTGCAGTGCTGCTGCTCTGGGATTTGTGAGAATAGCTCCTCACTGGGGCGAGGATCCACGCTTCCCTCATTGGAGCAGCTCCAGAGCAGGAGCGTGGGATGTAGGACTTTCTGGGTGTCCAGAGTGAGCACTGGCTCGTGGCATTTGTGGCCAGGCACTCCTGGTCTGTCCACCGGTGTCATCTTCTGCACAGCACGCACCTTCATTCTGCATCATCCGTGCTCAGAAAGGAACTTGCTGAGCAGAACAAGTTTTCCCTTCTCCACTGCCAGCAGGGTGTCAATGGGCAGGGAGAATGGATTCAGCCTGTGTGCTAAATCCATCCAGATATCTGAAGCTTCTTCCTACTCCCCACCCAAGACAAAAACAAAATCACCTTTCCCATTGCCGTTCCCGCTGCCCAAAAAATGATCACTGTCTATAAAACCAAGACAACCTGCTCTCACAAGGGCTTAATGTCAGCCAGGGCTAGGGCCTGTCTGCTCAGCCTTTCTCCCTGGTGTTGCCTGGTGTGAAGAAACAGCTCCAACCTTTCCCTAAGTGAGGAAAACACAGTATGTGGGAGCAGTAAGAGTTCTGTTGTGTTCTCATCCTGCCCTGCTTTGTCACCTGGCCTGACCTCTGTTCTTTGTGCTGGCAGGAACAACACTTCAGCATGCATCTGTGTCTCCTCTCAGTGGCTGCCACCTCAGATGGGGCCTCAGGTGGCTCCATGAAGGAGGCAAGTGTGGAGAGCATCTGTGTCTAGTAGTTGGCTCTAGTGTTGGGTCACAAAAATGCTAAATTTATACTAATTACTGGGTCATCAGCAGGTGCTAAAGTCTCCTGGGGTGCCTCTCTGTGTTCAGGCACAGTCTGGTGAGTGGAGCAGGACCCTCAGTGCTGGAGGGCTGTGGTGCAGGACGGTGGCTGGTCTGGGAAGTCGGCACGTGGTGAAAACCAACCCCGAGATTCCTTCTCCCACGACCATGAGCAATGACACAGCAATGCCAGAGGCTGTCCACTCTAAAAACACGGTCAATCCCTCCTTCAAGGCTTTTTTCACGCCTGGCAGGTCCCTAGAGCCAACTGCTCCTTCGGTGGGATGGGCAGGAGAGGTTTGCTGTGCCTCTAGAGACAGCGGTGCTTTTGTGGTGGACTGAAGGCTGTAACTAGACTCTCCTCACACAGGAACTTGGTGACAGAGTGCTCCCCACCTGCTGATGCTGGGAGAGCAGCCCGTAGAGAGTTAGACTGGAGCGCTCCAGTTTCTCTGGAGTCTGCAGAGAGCCTCTTGTGAGTAGCAGTTCACCTTCCTCAGAAACCGCGGGCCCTGGGGCCGCCACCGCCCCCGGGCTTCACTGCTGGCTCCAAAGACTCCCTGCCTAACCTGACACTTGCATGACAGATAGTGAGCACTGCCCCACCCCTCCACTGACCCAGCCAGCACTGGGATGCAGCGCAGGTGTCCCTGCACAGCCACAAACCACCTGCGTCGGCATCAGCATCTCATCCCCTTCCCCTCCACTGAACCCCCTCTCCTGAATCGCTGCTTTCTGTTGAAGGAGGATGCTCTCTCTAGCAAGAGGCTCTTTGTCTGACCTCTCCAGTGTAATTCTCTCCTGCTGACCCAGCTCTGTTTTTTGGCTTAGTGTTCTCTCTTCTTGTTTTCTTCTTTTTTTCCCTCTGTCTTTTCTCCTCTCGCTCCATCTTTGCTTACAGCTGGTCTTGGAGACCTACAACGTCCCCGAGCTGTCAGCAGGAGTCAACTGCACCTTCGAGGACCTTTCAGAGATGGATGGCCTGGTGGTGGGCAGTCAGATCCAGTGCATCTCACCAGCTGCCAAAGAGGTGCCCCAGATCATCACAGAGAACGGTGAGTACCCCACAGCTCCCCTGCCTGCACCACTTCTCCCCCCCTGAGTGTTTTAAGCTCCTCACCCCCACACCCCTGTGTCTCTGCTGCTTTCTCACGAGGCAGGATTGGGCTCACGGCAGCCTGAGGGCAGGGTATGGAAAGCACTGGGATTGGTGGGATGCTGGTGGAGTTGCCCTCCAGCACACTGTGGCGTGAGCTGTGTGAACATGCCCGTGTTTCTGTGTGCACAAGTGTCGAGCTGCGACACCGGTACCTGCCCCGAGGTGCCTGTGTGTGCGACACGAGCTGTTTTCAGGCTGCCACCGAGTGGCAGTTACACATATTTAGCCCAGACAAGACATGGAGGTGGGATATTCCCTCACCTTTTGCCCAGGCTGGTGTTACACATGCTCTCAACACGTCCCATCCCGTGTAGCAGCCAGAAAGTTCTGCACACCTGAGTGATCCTGTCTGTAAATTCATCCTGCTCCTCCCAGGTGTAGTTCTTTGTGCTCTATCTGGTCTTTACTGCCTCCAGCTGTTCCAGACTTGCTGCTGGCTCCCTCTCTTAAAGTGGTTCAGCACAGAAAAAGACCTTGTCTCCAAGGATACTTCCTCCATCCACAACTTTCTGCCCTTTTTTGTCCCCATTTTTTCACAAGAACACCTGTGGCTCTTTGCAAGGACTTGCTATAAAAAGCCCTGCCCTGTTGATCACCCAGTGAGACACAGAGGATGCTGTCATGCTTGCCCTTGGCTTCTTGTGAAAATTTACTGTAAGTTTGCCTCTGAGGATCCTCAAACCCGCAGAAAATGAAGTGACATGAGCTGTCAGCATCATCTCTGCTCTCCCTGAGCTTCACACAGCTGCACGTGCTCTCCTTTTGGTCCCAAAACAAGCCCCCAGAAGGCTGTTACCACTTTCAGGTCCTGCTGAGTTATCGGTCGTGTTTATAGACGCCAGAAACTATTTCCTTGGTGTGGACATCTGTCCCAGGCCAGGCTGCAATCAGCCAGCAAACAAAAATAGCAGTGGAAGCTGGAGGCAGGACGAGAGAGAGAGAGATTTATGTGCGGTGTGGTTTCAGAGAAGCAGCTTGGAGCAACTTCAGCAGCTGGTGCTCCACACCTTGCACAGAGCAAGTGCTCCATGCACAGAGCCAGGGGCTGGATTGGAACCAAAGGATGTGTGGCTCTGTCACGTGTCTGATCCCTGGGGCCGTCCAATCCTTGCATCCTGCTTTAAAATACGTGGAAGCTGCTGCAAAGTTGTTAAATAAGGTGTGGTGATGGCAGAGCCGTCGGAGCTGGTGGCACCAGATGGGCAGCAGAGCCCAGCACTGGTAGGAAAATGTGTTTAGTGAAGTGTGTGGTCTGTGCAGTGTCTGTGCAGTGTCTGTGTGTGTGTTTGAGTCTCTGTGTGTGCCTGAAGGTGGGCGTGTGCTCGTGTGGCTGCACTTTGGGATGGACTGTCCGGTTTGCTTTGTCCTGATTCATTTGTGAATCTTTAGGTGAGGAGGAGAATAATAGAATCATAGAATTATAGAATGGTTTGGGTTGGAAGGGAGCTGAAAGATCATCTCATTGCAACCCCCTGCCATGGGCAGGGACACCTTCCACTAGCCCAGGTTGCTCCAAGCCCTGTCCAACCTGGCCTTGGACAC
>JAWWES010000041.1:1579414-1611124 GCA_035583135.1 Lophotriccus pileatus
GATGTCCTAAATATGCCCTCTGCTTCCCAAGTTGCTGCTCCAATAGTCTTCATTTCCCTGCTGAGGCCAAGGAAAGAGGAATACAGTTCATATATTTGCAGGAGCCTCCTCACCCTGGTCAGAACTCACAGTAATAAACCTGTGGCACACAGGGGGGAGAAAATTCCCTGCTTCATCCTTGGCTTTTTGGTTTTGGTGCATCCCACTTGGTTTCTGATGTGGGAGGATTAACCCCACAGGACTGCTGATGCCCTGGGATTGCCTTCCATGGGCATCACTCCTCCCACCAGTCCCTCATTTGGCCACCTTCTCCTGATGTCTTCACAGCTCCCAGGGCACTGGTGCAGCTCAGTGTAGAGGCAGCAAGGCTGCAGTATTTCCCACCCATCCCCTGATCTTGGATTTTTTGTTAAGCTCAGGATTTGGGCCAAAAGGGAGACGCCACTTGTGTGTGAAGCCAAGACCTGGCTGATAGTCTGAATGAAAGTTGTAACGGGGCAATCGAAATGGAAGAAATATTTATTATTCCTCCAGTTGCCATAATATGAATGTAACCCAAATTAACTAATAAATATGAGATTCTTGTGATCCCAGGGATGGCCAGCTCAGGCCATGGCAAGTCCAGCACCATCCTGTTGTGTCAAAAAAAAAAACAACAAACCCATGTTTGGCAGGCTGTGTTTCCCTCTGAGAAAGGCTCTGGGCCTCAAGGCCTCTCCTTTGGCTGCTGGGCCCCTGCTGGCCAGGTGACTGCTCTTTCTCCTCTGTTCCCAGGTGTCTGTCGTGTGTGGAGAGCCCCTACAGGTGCCACTGGTGCAAGTACCGCCACGTGTGCACCCACGACCCCAGCTCCTGCTCCTTCCAGGAGGGACGAGTCAAGATGCCTGAGGTAGGCAGGGGCACAGCATGTGTCTCAGGGGTTGGTGTCACCTGTCAGACCAACAGCCCAGGGAGCCTTCTCCACCTCCAGTCCCACCCTCACCCTCCAGCAGACCCTCACCTCTCCTCTCCTCTCTGCTCTGCCAGACCCTCAGGGAGCTTCTCCCTGCCTTTCCCACGCTACAGGGAGGGTGTTACCTTGGAAAATCGTGACAAGCTCTGGCACCAAGGGGCTGGGAGGGAGGGGGAACACTGGTAACACATCTCCAGGAGAGGTGGAGATACTCTACTCCTCTAAGCAGCTCCCCCAGGCTGTTGAGGTCTGGGAAGGGTTTAGGGCTTTGTTCATGGTGCCAGTAGATTTCAGCCACACTTCAAACACTTTTGTGGCTTCATGGATTTGAAGCCTAATGGCCAGTGCCTCAAACTGCCTCCAGATGAGGCCAGCTCACTGCCAGTCACTGAGCTGAACTGGACCTTGGGGCTTAACACAGAGCTGCAAATGCTGCCTGGCAGGTATTGTGACTAACGAGCACTCGCAGACAAGTGGAGCTGGGGAGAATACAAAGAGGAAGCTACTTAATTACTTCCTGGCCAGGAATGGTCTGAAAGCATCCTGGGCTGTCTGGTAAATGACCTGAGAGGGCTGGTTGTTTGCCTGGCCCAAGGGACCAGTACCCATTAAGAGATCTGATACCTGCTGAGCCACCAGGGCACAAGTGGCTGCTGAAGGCTCTGGCAATGTGTGCTGCATTCTGAGGGTGAAACCCTCGCTGTTCCCTGTGCTTTCTGCTTGCTCTGATGTCTCTAGTGTGGTCCCCCACCTACATCCAGCCCCTGCCCCAGCCCAGCTGGACCAAAAGACCCACATGTAGTGTCTTCAGACTCCTCTGACATCCCTGTTCTCTCCCACCCCTTCCACAAGTGCTGCTTGAGATACCACATATGTGTTGGTTGAGGTGTCCTGCATCAGAACCTCTGACCTGCTGGGACAATCCATAAATATTCATGAGTTCTCAGTCTACCAGGATGTAGAACTTGTTGTAAACTTGCTGGAAAACACGCTGAGGAGGTGGAGGGCTTGGCACCCTCTGCTTGGTGGTGAAGGGGTGAAGGAAGGCAGCTCCAAGTTCAGCCCTTCTGGCAGGTTATCCCAGCCAGAGAAGGACTGCTCCCTCACATGGAGCCTTGGCACAGTTTGTCCAGTCCTGCTGCCCACAGATTTCTGTGCCTTTCACTTTGGGGACTGGAAGGGTCTCTCGCTGAGTGGAATCCCCTGGGACACTTTGTCTCAGCTTCCCAGTGAAATGCTGCTGCAAAACCATCACCACCACTGCTCTGACTCCTCTGGGGTGTCCCTTATACCAAGCACAGGGCTCACCTTCCCAGTTCCCACCTCTTCTCTCTCCTCCAGCCCCCTGCCCAAAAAGAAATGCTTACAACCAACCTCAGTGGATGTCCTGCTCCCTCAACCCCCATCACACCCCTGGTATTCAGGACACTGCTCTCATCAGAAAGGAGAATGATCCCACTTTCTTAGGGAATGGGCTGGGGATGGCACAGCTCCTGGTCTTTATCCCCTCCAAGGTTTTGCTCTGCAGAACTGGGGAGGAAGGCAGTGGACTCACCACAACCTGCAGATCTGCCTGTTTTGGCTTTATCACCTCTCTACCAGTTTGGTTTCTGAAAGGTGTCCTCTTCAGACCAGGGAGACAGCCCCAGCCTGGGGGGCTTTGCCAGCAGAATTTGCTCTTTCTCTCTTCTATCCCCTTAAACAGAGAATTTCCTGCTAAGCTTCATAAACTCCCTCTCTGATCTTGCAAAGCTGCTCTGTGGGATTTGCATGGCAGCAGGGAGAGGCACAAATCCGACCCTGGAAGACAACCACTGATCTCCAAGGCAATGACATCGTCATGTGGGACGTGGATGTTACACCGACTGGCCAAACCATCTCTGAGCAAAAATAGGAGCTCTTTCCCCTGGGATACAACATTTGGCACTCAGCTGCTCAACTTGGGAGCTGGTTTTCCTGTCTGCTGGAGAGAGGAAACATTTCCCAGCACTGGAACTACAAAACCTGGAAGGATAATGGCCTCCCAAACCCCAAAACTTTCCGAGCTTTCTTTCTGCCTGGCAGCGTGAGAAATGCCCTGTAACTTCAGAGTCCTCCTCATTCCATTTTGTGTATTTGTGGCTGTCAAGGACACTCGGGCTGGGGAAGGATGGCACCACAAGTGCATTCTGACAAAGAGATTTACAATCCCTCCGTGGCCAGGAAGGCTTTTGTCAAACGGCCCTTTGAGCGAACGCTGCGTCGCGTCTCCCACGCTCCTCTTGAAAAACCACCTTCCCACTGACTCATCCCTCTCACTGCCACTTCCACTGCCTATTTTTCACTTTCACCTGCGATTCCATCATTTTCTGTCCTGCACACTTGCCTGTTTGTTGAGTGGGTTCTTTGAGCAGTAGAAACCTTTGGGTGCCTTGAAGCCACGCCTGGCTCCTCATTGCCCATCCAGACCTTCACCCAGTTCCTGGTGACTCACGAGGCTGACAGGACTGAGGTCCATTCCCAGACTTCCCAATGCCATCTTCAGCAGTGCTTGGAATGCACCATCACGTTGAGTGGCTCTGTTCCTACTGGCCTCTCATCTCCATGCTTCTTTCAATCCTTTCCTCTGGAAGCATTGAGATCCCTGGAGGACGAGGAGAGGGGAGTGTTTCCTACCATCCAGACCTGCTAAACCTGTAAGTCTGGAGGAAGGACTGATGGGAAGCTGTACCACCAGTGTGGGGTGGTTAGACCACCCCATGTGCAGTCTTTCCATGGGTTTGCTGAGCAGATTAGCTTGGGCACCTTCCAGGATCTTGCACCAAGAGACTCCTTGCCAAGCAAACAAATATTGGTGTTACTCTGTCACATGGACCTGTGCCAGGAACTCCTTCCCTCTGTAGTCATCACTGCTGGCCTGACAAGTCTCCTACCCTCACTATGGCTTTCACCTTCTCCTGTAACACCCACCCTCAGGTGATTTCTGTTCTCTGTTTGCCTGTACAACATCTTGCCATCATGTGGGAAGAGGCTTCCCACTCTCCAGAAGGCCTGGGCTGCAAATGGACTCGTTGGGCTGGCACCCATCGCCCCTGGACCAGCCTGGAGTGCTTTGAAGGGAGGGTTGTGCCCTTGTGTACCTTCTGACTCCATCATTTGCTTAGGACACCTCACAACTTTCTGGATTCTCACAGGCTCAGCCTTTCACTCAGGTCTTCCTAATGTTCTCTGAGAGGATCTGGGGTTTTTACTTTAATTTTGGTGTGAGTTGCTGATTAATTTAGAGTGCTGGACCAATTTGAGGCAGATCCAGTGGGACAGCAGAAAGTCTCTGGCCATGACCCACATTGTCCAGAAGGCAAAATGCTGTTTGTGCCTGTGTAGCCTGTGATCTGCTGTCCAAGGGGAGCCTTTGAATTGCATCATGGATAGCTGGGATCAGCCAGCCCCACCTGGCAGAGCAACCAGAGACAGAGAAAGGACAGAAAAGGCACGTCCCTCACTATCAACATGAAAATATGACTGTCCTGTCATTTGTCAGGTGGATCAGTTCTGCCTGGGATAGATCTGGATCAGCCAATCTGGGAGCCTTGGGAAAGCCCAGGTCTGCTCCAGTGAGGAACTCCAATGTGGTCATAAAGCAAGAGTATTTATGATTATGGCACTGATCTTAATCACACGGGGTTGACAAAGTCTCTGCATGATTTGTGGCAGAAATGCTTCACCTTGGCGTGTAATTTCCCCTCACAGCACCTTTTCACAAACCAGGCCCACTGGCTTGAAATACACTGAGTGACTTCTTGCTTTACAAAGGAGAGCTGATGTTATCAGTACTGAGGGCAGGGAGGGAAAGCACAAGGAAAAAAAGGGCATTTTAATACTGAAGTGGATTGTTGTTGTTGCTGTTGTTGTTTTTCTCCCAAAGAGCTGATGGCAAAAGTGGAGAGAATTAGTCTCAGGTGTGAAAGGGAGTGGGCTGAGTTTTTGGGTTTTTTTTTCTTGGCCATCCTGTCCCTGCCTTTGACATTTGTTGCTGACCATAACTAAAGTCGCAGTGCAGGCTTAGAGTCTGAGCACAAACCAGATTAAGACGCTGTGAAATCAGCCCTGACCTCCCTGACACAATCACCAAGTAAGAGAGCTCAGTCATTTTCTTCTGTAAATGGGCATGACAGTGAACAAATTTTGGGGGGAAACTGAAGCCAGGAGGTGGAAAACGATCGATCTGAGGGTCTCCAGCTGTAGAAACAGCTCCTGTCTCTCCTGATTTGCACTGTCCATCTCATCTTTGTACAGATCTGCTCTGATCCAGGGGGGTAGTTTTCACTTTGTCAGTGTTTCTGTGCAAGGATGGGATGCTGGGGTATCCTACTTGACTTGATGGGATGAAGGATTACAATCTTTTTGTCCTGCCTTTTCCTCTAAGATGAACACTATCTTGTTCCAGGCCTTGCAAGGATTTTAGCTTTGTGTAGGGGAAAAAGAGGAGGAAAAAATGGCAAAAGCTGAAAGCAAGCCGAGATAACAAATCTATTATTCACTGGCTTTAACAGATACATAATCATTTAATTACCTTGAAGGAGGTTTTCATCTCTCCCTTCTCAGCCGATTTGTGTGTGCATGTGTTTTCCTTCCTCCCCCAAACAGGCTTTTTCATTAAAAGGATTTTCATCTGCTGCCTGAAAAAGGGAACAGAAGAAAAGATCTCGCACCAGAGTGTTTTATGTCGAGTTGTACGTGCTAATGACAGCAAAGCCCACATAAAAGAAACAACTGCTTCAAATATTAATTTGTCAAAAGAGATAGAAAGCCATGTGAGCTGCATCCTGGCAGCAGCTGCTGAGGAGCAGAGCATGCTTTGCCCAGTGTTTGCTTGTGCCTTGAGCTGAAGTGAAAGCTCTACCAGTGGCCCCTGCAGTGCTGTGCAGTGGTGCAGCTCTGCCCAGCTGCTTGTGCTTCTTGGGAGTGAGGTTTTTTTCTGGAAAACAGGGAAAAAGGAAGGGGAAAAAAGAAGGCAGAGAGTGATGATGTCAACTCAGCATGAACTGACAGACATCTAAGGAGTGGTTGGATAATGTCCTTAATAACAGGCATTAACTGTTGGTCAGGCTGAAGTGATCAGGCACGTGGGCTGGATGGTTGTTGTAGGTGGCCTTTGAGCTGAACATAATCTACGCTATTCCTTTCCTGTCCTATCCTATCCTATCCTATCCTATCCTATCCTATCCTATCCTATCCTATCCTATCCTATCCTATCCTCTCCTCTCCTATCCTATCCTATCCTATCCTATCCTATCCTATCCTATCCTATCCTATCCTATCCTATCCTATCCTATCCTATCCTCTTATCCTTTTCTTTGTATGAATGTCCAAGTCTCCTCATCGTGGACTTTGTCTGTAGTAAACTCAGCATTGCCCTTCCCCATCCTGCTGCTACATCCCTGTGTGACTCAGGAAGGACTTGGCCCCAAGGCCTCAAAAAACAGTCCAAATGTTCCGTTTTGTCCTCTTTTTAAGGTGTTGGAGGAAGGCACAGTGGCCACCTCCTCCCAAAATGCTCCCCAGTGCGCTGGGGAGGGGGCAAAGGACCTGCTGGGCCGTGGGGTGAGCAGGGCCAACTCTTCCTTGTTCCCTTTGCATCAACAAACCTTCTGGTGATGCATCTTCAGCTGTTGCTGTGGCAACTGCTCGGTTTCCATCCCTCCCGTTTCCAGCTTCACTTAACCCATCTAGAGAGGCTTCTGCTGGAAGCAGCAGCACGGGGAGAGGAGAAAACCCACCCCTGCTCAAATGAATGCCCCTCTCATTTCCCCTGGACTGCAGTGACAGCTGCAGCCAGGCCGATTCCAGAGCTCCCAGTCCTTCCCGGCTTTCCATTACCCACACACTCCTCCTGGCACCTGGCTGTCATCAAGGTGGGGGGGGGGGAGGTGTGGGGTGTGAGGTTTCCATGGCAACTGCAGGCAACCTGCTGCCTTCAAGTGCTGGGAGCAGGCAGGGGGACCAGCAGCCACCCCATGCCGATGGGATGTGGTGGAGGAGCGACGCACACATTTTGCGCCACCTCCTTCCGAGCAGCACAAGGGGGTTGGTGTTTATCGTCTGCTTCGCCCTTGGAAGGGCTTCCAAGCGTGTCTGAAGGGGCTCAGTCTGGTTGGCATCCTGTCCAGGGGGAGGCAGGGGTAGCCTGAGAGGAGGCTGGAGCTGACAGTGTGGATCCAGCCGTGTCTCGGGGCTCACGGTGCTTCGGCATTTCAGCTCTGATCCACCGTCACGGCCCTTTCCCAGCAAAGTTGTGCCCTGTAGTGGGTGCATCCTCGTCAGAGGGGATGCTTCAGATAATCAGGAGAGGAAATTAAGCACAGAAATCAGAGGCTGGGCAGAAAGCTTTCCCCTTGCTCGAAGAGTCCTGTTAGGGCACGAAAATACCGCTCAGAGCCACTGATGAGCCACGGCTTTTATTTCAGCAGATGAGAGTTATATTTCTGATTGAATTACTTGGACACGTTCACCTTTGTGTGCCCCTGATTCCCTCACACCTTCTGATTTGAGTAAACTCTTGCAGTTAATAGGTGCTTGTACAATACTTAGTTCCTGGAGCCCTGATCTCTCAGTGGGGGCTGCTCACAAGGAGCGTTTGAGCATGTACAAACAAATTAGATAATTTGCCGTTGTTTGCAAGTCATGGTGACTTGCACTGAGGTGAAGAAAAAGATGTGTGTGTGAAGTGGCTGCTTCTGTTATTTTTGGCTACCTTTTGTCATCTCTGAGCCATTTTGCCCTGCAGTCACCCAGCTGGCAGGGGAAAAGGCTGGTGGTAACTTGTTCATTGTCTGCAGGATTTCATGGATTCATAGATGGTTTGGTTCGGAGGGACCTGAAAGATCACATAGTTCCAACGCCCTGCCATGAGCAAGGACAACTTTCACTAGTCCAGGTTGCTCCAAGCCCCGTCCAACCTGGCCTTGGAGACTCCCAGGGATCCAGGAGCAGCCACAGCTCCTCTGGGCAACCTGTGCCAGGGCCTCCCCACACTCCCAGACAGGAATTACTTCCTAATATCCAATCTGTCTCAGCTATCTAATATCTATTAGCCAATCTGCTTCTGATTTTTACTGGGGTGGATCTGCAGGAAATCTGTCCTGGTGCACAACATCTCCAACCAAATCACAATGGGAACTGAGAAATGATGGGTGGGAAAAGGCCTCCCTGAGGGCAGTTCATCCTACCTTGATACACAACCTGTTTTCTTAGAGCTTTGCCTCTCCAGCCACCTTGTGAGTGACTAATCAAGGACCTGTGCATGTGATTTCCAGGAGCAGCTCAGGGAGATTAATTGGAATAGAGATGTAGGAAGCATCTGACACTCAATACCATGTCCCTGCTAAATGTTTTTCGTAACAGTTGGGCTGCTCATCTCTGAAATGCAAGATTATTTATTCCACAGGACAGAGGGATCTCAGAATGCAACAGGATAATGTTCATCTGTCCCCGCCAACACGGCATCCTTGGGAAAACATAGCCCAGCTCAGTGCAATGCCATTGTCATGCCTCAAGTGGCTACAGGATTTTCTGGCTCTCTGGACATCTGTCAGGACTGCTAAGATCAGCCTGGCACCCTGCAGTGTGAGGGAGGAAAGATGGTTCCCCATTCAGACTTAGTCCAGGGAGATTTCTTGGCTCTGAAGCCAAAAGATTTGTGCTTTTCTTCCATTGTAGCATCAGCTGCATTCACTGCTTTGGGACATGGGAGCTTTTGGGGCCTGGCCAAGGAGAAACATTCTCAGGATGTTGAAGCTGCAGATAAGAGGTCAGGCTGGAATGTGTCTCCTGCCTTGCTTGGGGCATCTCCAGGAGGCTGAGACCAGACTCTCCTTCCCTGCCTTGAGTCCATTTGCTTTGGCTTGGGTGTTATCTCCTGCTGTCGTGGCTCTTGGTGAGGGGGAGGATGACAAGAGCCATGATATCACAGTCCTGACCTTCCCACTGTGGAAGCCAAAGTCTGATGACTCTGGGCTTCTGTCCTGGTTTCTGAAGGAAACCAGGCTTTGCATCAACATGGTTTGTGTGTTCAACCTCCGGTCCAGCTGTTCTTCCATCTCCTCTGTTCTCTTCTCAACTCATTGGGAATTCCTAGCCAAGCTGGGCCAAAGTCTGGAGCTCTCAAAGGCACAAAGTTCCTACTAACTTTGTAAAACTGGGCAGCTTTAGAGGATAGATAGACCTTCTGTCCTCTTTTAGGAGGAAAGCACTTCAGCTTGGGCTCAGCCCTTGTTAGACACCAGAAATCCCCATGTGAGGGTGTTGCCATGGGAATCCCTCTCACTTCTGAGCAAGTCTTGGTTGAATTACGTCCCTTACTTGTGCAAAACCTATTTTTTTGACACAGATTAGTAGTAAACTCTGTGGAGGAGTGACATGTCCGTGTCTTTGGTACCTGCACTGATGAGCAGAAAGGGGTATTATGTTGATGCTCAAGCTTTTCAGCACTGCTGGGGTGCCAGACAGAGATGGTCAGTGACATCAAAAAAATTACAGAATGATTTGGCTTGGAAGGGACCTTAGACATCATCTAGTTCCAACCCCTCTACCATGGGCAGAGACAATACCCATGAAAGGTCTTATGAACCTCTGAGGAAGTCCTTACAGAAGGACAGAAGGCTGGCTATGAAGGGTGCAGATTGAAATAAGCATAACTGGAGAAGAAATTAATTACTGCTTTACAAGCTGCCTGTGCTTTCCACAGCTCTGCACAGCCCATTTTTCCTCTGTGTGTTATTCAGAAGGACTGTCTTACTTTACCAGGGTTTTCCTTTAACAAGTGACAGACTTTTTCCAAGTAAATACATGGAATATCTTGTCTCCTGAACATATACCACCTTCTTCAATGCACATGATCATATTTCTTGTGATTCCCAAACTCAGGAAACACCAGAATTGAGACAGTTTACCTGTCTCCAGTAGCCCCTTTCTGGTGAGCAGATGGACCTCATGACAAAACCATCTACTATTTTTGTCACTAGTCCACTCCCCTCATCCAGTGACCAGAAGGCTCCTGCTCTCTGGATCATTACTTTTCCTTCTGAGTGTGTGTCAAAGCAGCAAAGGGCTGAGAAAAAGCTAATGTTGTGTCTCTATTTAAAAAGGATAAATGTGGCTCTTGGATAATTATGGCAGCCTGACCTTGATCCTTGTGAAATAATGGACCGGCTAAGAAAGACTCTATTAATAAAGAATTAAAGGAGGGCAAAATCATTAATGTTCATCAGCAGAGATGTGTGTGGACTGACTTCAGAGGCAGAGTAGTCCTGGGTTGGATCAAGCTCTCAACAGACCTGGGTCATTTCCCAGCACTGTCTGCATGGCCTTGGGGGAGTCACTTTGCTCCCAGTCAGCAGTATTTGGCAGGAATCCATGGAGAGGAGGTTGGTTATCTTCATTTAGCTCCTGCTTTAAAGTACCCGTTTCCAGGGTACCAGCACCGCTCATCACTCTCCAGCCTTCACAGCACTGAGGGCAGGAACACAAGAGGCTCTGGCAGCTGAGCTGGTGGTCTGCTGTCCATCAGTGGTGAGGTTTCCCAGAGAATCTGTGGCTGCCCCATCCCTGGAAGTGTCCAAGGCCAGGTTGGATGGCACTTGGAGCAACCTGGGATAGTGGAAGGTGTCCCTGCCCGTGGCAGGGGGTTGGAATACGATGATCTTTAAGGTCCCTTCCAACCCAAACCATTTCATGATGTCCTGGTCTCCCTCCCTCCAGCTGGGATATCTGTGCACTGAGCTGGGCAGGCTAGCACTGAAATCACAGAATCACAGGATACACTGAGTTGGAAGGGACCCGCAAGGATCATCAGCTTCCTCATGAGGGGCAGGGGAGGGGCAGGCACAGATCTCTTCTCTGTGGGGTCCAGGGACAGGACCCCAGGGAATGGCCTGAAGTTGTGTCAGGAAAGGTTTAGGTTGGATATTAAATAAAGGTTCTTCCCCCAGAGGCTGGTTGGGCACTGAACAGGCTCCCCAGGGTAGTGGGCACAGCCCCAAGGCTGCCAGAGCTCAAGGAATGTTTGGATGATCCTCTGGGGCCCATGATGTGACTCTTGGGGATGGTCCTGTGCAGGGCTGAGGGTGTAACTACCCAAGTGCACAGAGCTCAGACAGAGCCACAGCTCTTCCCTGGACAGAACACCAGCCACCTTTTCCCAGGCACCAGAATCCCTTGCAATATCTGACAAAAGACAGCTGGAATTGGCTCCTGAGTGCTTGGAAGACTCTTAAGTAGAAAGGAGCCACCAGAAGTGACAGAGATGCAAGGACTCAATTATTCCTTTGTTGTCTCTGCAGATGTTTACACTTCCCATAAATCCTGTTGCTTTCTCCTCATCAGCTGCCTTTAAAGTTCTGAGCATTTTCCTCATGTATTATTACTTTTGCTGGGCCAATAAATAAGCACACCATCAATCAAACTAACAACACTGTAAACTCAGGAGGTGCAGATAAAATATATGGTGCATTAAAAAATTCTTTGACCGGGTGAGCTTTTATTTATTTAATTTTTTTTTTGGAGCTGGTTTGATTGCTGCTGGTGCCGACGGAAATTTGGGGGAAGTATATCCAGAAATTTATGGAGCTTGGAATCCTGCCTCCAAGGCATTGACCTGATTCCACTTTATAACATAATAACGTTCCCCAGCACCGTTTGTGTAAATTTTAAGTATAATTTTTTATGATGTTAAGAATTAGTGGGGTAATAATGTAAACACAACGTGGGCTGTAAGTCATCCCTTCCCCTTCCCTCAGCAGGAATGCTGAGCTCCTTGCTGCTTCCTTCTCCAGATTGTTCCAGGCTCTGGGAAGCTGTGCAGGAGTTTAAAAGCGATTCCTCAAAGGAACCAAGCCTGTCAGCCCTGCAGCCTGAAGGCCTCTGTGTGCAGCAGAACTGGGGAGCTGCTGTGCAGAGCTCGGGTGGTGACCCCGGGTGACTCTGTGGAGGTGTGAGAGAGAAGTTCAGGCAACGTGTTCCAGGCAGTCCCTGCTGCCTCTCATTTGTGAACTTGCTGTTTTCCTGCTTTTTATCCAGGTGAAATCTGATTTCTCTGAAATCAGTGAAAGGTTGGGGGTTTTTTTGCCTCTTTTTTGTCTGTTTTTTTGCCTGGTTTTCCCCTCCTTTTTCTCATTCCTTCCCTTCCTTCTCTTTCTCTTTCCCTGTTCTGTGTTTGTCACGATGTTTTCTAACCTAATCTAATTTACAGAGCATCCAGATGCTGTGGTCTAGATATCTTTATAAATACCCAATCCCTGCCTCTCCACTCTTACCCTCTTGACTTGATTACAGCACAGTGTGGGCGGGTGAGAAAGCCACAGGGAGCACGGGGAAAAACAGAACATTGCAGCTCAGCAGAGGAGATGAACAAAAGATGTATTTATTTATGTGATATGTGGGCAAATAACAATCTCAGTTTCATTTCTTGTGGGGGCCCCAAAGGTCTTGAGTGAGTAAATTTTGCTCCCCACTTAGATTCACGTTGTGGTCACGTTCGTTCCGCATGAGATGGGTTGGACAAGGCACAAAGATGGTGGGTGGATGAGGGATATTGAAAAGAAAGTCTTAAAAAAAAAATGCCCTAAAGCTGAGGGTGAGGAAATGGATTTAATGGCAGAAGGAAAAGGGAACTGGATGCTTTGAGATGAGTGATGAAGGAATTGGTGCTGGTGGTTGTATCTGGTCCTAAATGGAGATTCCTCCTTCTCTTCTGGGAAAGGAAGGGCGAAATTCCACTGCCAAGGGTTTATCTTGCCAAAGATTCCCCCAGTGCAGTCAGTGATAGGTGTGCTCTAAGTGGGATCCAGCCAGTGCTCCCAGGGATCATGAGAAGCCAGCATGAGGGAAAAGTTGGAAAGATTCCCTCACCTGGCTGCTCTGTGTGAGGAGAGATGCACAAGTGAAGATGAGTGAAATGGGGCAGCAGTGTAAAGTGGAGACTGTCAATGGGTGGGTGGGTCGTTGTGTTAAACCTTCATGGATGTTTTACCTGTTCCCACATGGAATGTCTACCATTCAGTGTAGATAGAACCCATTGTCTTTTGGAAAGGGGAAAACTCTTTGATGACACTTCAGATCATACCCCTGGCCAAAACCAGTAACAGAGAGTGAAACTGTACAAAATACAGTGGGTTGGAATAAAACCCACATGGCATCACAAGGCTGTGAAAGATCCCTACATGCCTCATTCCTATGGGAGGATGATAACTCAGAGTATCTGGTCAGTCTCCAGCTTATCCTGGGAAAAAGCAGGATGAAATTTCCATGAAATCATAACTCTAGTATGTATAAAGCACCGTAAAGGAACCCACCTAGTTAGTTCAGGGCTAAGACCACACAGCCTCGGAGAGTTTCTGTCGTTCTTTTCAGCAGAATCCTCCTGATGGCTCTCACTGGGGACTCACTCAGGTTTTGTGATGGAGGCCATAACACATATGGCAGAGAAAAGGTTCTCATATTTCCTGAGACTTTTATTATTTCTGCAGTCTACAACAAAACACATTCCCAGCCACTCTGCGAGGAGTTATAAATAAAGAGAATTAAACTACCATCGACCCAGCAAGTCCAGCCCATTTCATGCAGTGTTTTTGCTGCAAAAGCGTCCCCTGACTTGGTAATTGGCAAATTTTTGGTGATGTGAGGTGTGCATTGCTGCTGATAGGAGTAATTGGCAAGGGTGGGGGATATTATTTTAAATGGTCTGACTCACTTGGAAGCATTTAAGGAATAGAATGAAGCTACACACACAAAATGAATCAACAACCATCCTCTGGATTCTGAACCAGCTGCCTTCAGAGTCGGGCAAAAAGCTTAATTTATTTTATACCAAAGGCAAAAGGGGTGGGATTGTGCCCCTCTTTGGTGCAGTTGTTGGCAGTGTATTTTTATTTCCTCTACATCATGTGAAGACCCTACTTTTCCAGCCTGGGTGATGCCCACTGCAGAGGAGAAGGGTGCAGAGAAATATGCCCACTGTAAAATACCCAAGATAACTCTTTTTTAAGGACCTTTCTGCTTGGATCTGCTCTGAGCAGCTTGTTGTTTTCCCCTCAAAAATACAAAACCTGGCCAGGCACCCAAAGCTTGACACAGGCTGCAAAATGAGTTCTGTGTGAATCTGAACCCAGAGCCTGGTCCAAGCTCTGAGGTTTTATGCAGCACAACACCCAATGAAATTGCCTCTTCCCCTCCCCGTTTCAATTAGAAAGAACATTAGGTCAATCAGATAAAGCCACATTGGGAGGATTTCCTCTTTATGGCGCTTGCCTCTTCAATTATCTATAATGAACTTCCTCACAGCACTGCAAAGCTTTTTATATGCAAACGAATCCTGTTTTGGGGCCGCCTCAATCACGGCTTGTTAATGAACTTGAAACAAGTGTTATCGGAAAGGTTACAGCACCAGTGGTGGAGGGGGACGGGATAAAGCTCCACAAGAAAGACCAGGCTGAAGAGCCGGGATTGGCCTGCAGGTAACATGGGTGGACTATCTCCAACCTCCATCCTCCAGCTCCCATCAGGGGCTTTGCTGTTTGACAGACATCAAGCGAAATGCCCACTCTTGGGAAACGGCTGCTCAGCGGCAGATACGGCTCGCCCATCCTCCTGTCCCGCTGATTCCCTCTGCCAATGCATCTCTCTCTCTCAACTCCCGTGGCTGGGGAGGAAAAAAAAAATGGAGAGGATTGTTGCCAAGGTCTTTTCTTCTGCCAGGGGAAAGAGAGGAAGCTGATGCAGAAGCCCCAGGACATGCTGGGCAGGTGACGGGGAAGGGTCAGGGGGTGTTGAAACCATTTACTCCCAAATGGTTTTTACGTGTGGTATCTGCTGTGTCTTGCTTTAATATGGCCTGGACCACCTTCTTGCCCTGCCCTCTGGGTTTTTATGGGTCTAAATCACACAGAGTTATAGTTTATACCTCATTTTCTCATGCTGAGTATATACTTAACCCTGCATTTATCCTTAACGCTGGTGTGTGAGATTGTTGAACACAAGGTTGGGATGACTTTCTAGATGGGAAAATCTTGCTCTTGAATCAAGGAAAACACTTCTCTGGCCCTTTAACCATTGTGTTGAGCATTAGTGATTCCCCAGAGATGTTTCATCACAGGGCAGCCCAGCAGCAAGAGAAGGGAGTGTTGGAGCAGAGGGTAGCCCCTCAAGCTCTCAATCCTCAACCCTCAAACGAGTGCAGAGAGTCACAGTGGTGAAGTTCATTGCTGGATTGCAGTCACCCACGGGCTTTCCTTTCCACCTTCAATGCTTACACCTTCCAACCAGGTTAACCTGATGGCCTATTCAGCCTCAGTCCTTGGTAGCAGGTATCAAGCCAGGCCTGGACCCAAGATGGTCCAGCTCCACCCAGCTCCTGTCCAGGTTCTGGTGCCAACCTGGGCAAGGCCAGTTGGAGCCCACCAGTAGCTCTCAGCCTCTAAGTGCAGCTGGAAAATGATGTGGCCCTGAAGGACCTTTCCATCTGGCATCGCCACCAAGACAGACAGACTCTCTTTGGGACTGAGGAGGGCTTCTGGGCCTCGCTGTGGGGATGCCTTGGGCGGTTGCTGGATTTTCCTCCTGCCCCTGGATCAAGTCACACGTGCAATGTCGTGCCACGACTGCTGGCTCTTGTAATTCTGCTCCTGGTTGATGTAACTGCAGATGTTACAAGTCTAATCCATTTCTTTATCTCCCTAAGCTGTTTGCTTCAGAAAGATGCTCCCACCATCTGCTCTAACAAGCTCCCAGGCTCTCAGTAAGCCATAAATTCCATTTTTGAACCGTTCAGTTCTTTTCCCTCCTTTTCCTCCCCTGAAACAGTCATTTTCCTTTTGCCCACCCCTACAGATTAAGGCTGCACCTCTTCAAGTAAGTTTCCTGTCTCTGCTGGCCCCAGCTGGGCCTGGCTTTAATGTCAGGCAGGACAGGCTGAAATGGTGTTGCTCTCAGGACTGGGCAGGGTGGCTGCACCATCGTGATACTGGAGCTCTCCACAGAGAGCAAACAATGTGCCAGATGTGAAAAGGAGGGGACAGACTTGACCTTGGCATCTGGGAGTTGAAATGTATCACCAGGCAGGCACTCACAGGGAGCGTGGTCTGTGCTTTTTGTTTTGTGGCCTGTTGCAGTGGTTTATTTAAGGGATCCCATTTTATATCAGATGGCCTTGGACTAGCCAGGAAAAGGCTGCAGTGATTTCCTGAAGATGTGGTAGCTTCCTAGAATCCATGGATGTGACAGCTTGTCTTGTCTGTCTGTGCTGTGAAGGAGCAGCATGTGGCCACTCTAAAGCTGTCCAAATTAATTACACTTTTTGAGTGCAGCCTCCTGCGTGGCACCTTTGGGTGCCCAGAACCCCCACCTTTGTGAGGGACCCACCCAGAGGCACCAGATTAACAACATCCCCTTGGCACTGCTCCTCTGGGGAGCCTTTCCAAGGGATCTCCACACATTTTGTAACAGCTGTTTCTTGGGAGATGGATCTACCTGTAATAAATATTTTGTTCTCCTCTATGCCAAAATAAACCCTCTTTTTAACATCCCTGACTCCAGAGGTTGCAACACATCTTGCTGGAGCTGCCTGGAGCTGTGCCTTTTATATAATGGTGTTGGGAAGCAAGGAATTCTGCTCAGGTTTTGGCTCTATTCACTTCTATCATGGCATTGTGACTGGACTAAACCCATGGAGGGATTCCTTGATTCCTTTTCCATTACCTGAATAACAAGAGCAGGTATTTAAACAGCACCAGAGGTGGCTTCCCTGGGTCCTGAAGGCTGAAAGTCTGCCACGTAAGCAAGGGAGATAGGAAAGGATGGTCTGCAAAAGAAATCCTTCCTCTCCTGTTTATCTGAGCCTTACCTGTAACACTCCCCGAATCCCCTGCAAGGGACCGAGGTCCGGGGAGCTGCAAAGGGTTTGTAATCAGGCGAAGTGAGGAGGTTGAGAAGCAGCAGAGAGCTCCACCTGGGGGTGGGAAAGCCATGAGCTGACTCGGTGTGCCGTCTGCTCTCTCCCCAGGACTGTCCCCAGCTGCTGCAGGCTGAGAAGATCCTGGTGCCGGTGGAAGTGATCAAACCCATCACGCTGAAGGCCAAGAACCTGCCCCAGCCTCAGTCGGGCCAGAGAGGCTACGAGTGCATCCTGAACATCCAGGGCAGTGAGCAGAGGGTGCCAGCCCTGAGGTTCAACAGCTCCAGCGTGCAGTGCCAGAACACTTCGGTGAGCGAGCCCTGTGTGCCCGGGAGAGGTGCAGGGGCCACGCAGGACCAAAAGTGCCCATAGCACTGTCCCAGTGGGATCTGGGGTGGTGTCACAGCCCCTTTTACCTTATTGAGGGTACTGGAGCTGTTTACTCTAGAGCAGAGGCTCGAGGGACGCTTTATTGCTCTCTGTAATCCCCTGAAAAGAGGGTGTAGCCAGGCAGGGGTCGGTGTGTTCTCCCACAAGGGATAGGACAAGGGGAAACGGCCTCAAGTTGTGCTGGGGAGGTTCAGGTTGGATACCAGGAAAAATTTCTTCACTGAAAGAGTGGTTAAGCATTAGAGCATGCTGGCCAGGGAAGTGGTGGAGTCACCATCCCTGGGAGTGTTCCAAAGATGTGGAGACATAGCACTTGGCGGTGTGGTTTAGTGGGCATGGGGGAATTTGGTCAAAGGTTGGACTTGATGATCTTGGAGGCTTTTCCCAGCCTCAATGATTCTATGATCCCAACCACAGACAAGGAAAGGTTGGCTGATAGCTTGAAAACTGCCCCTTTTGCTCATCAGACTGGCTGGTGTCACCACACAGTAGTTGCTTGGCCCTGGATCCTGGTATTTGGCCATGCTGGAGCACCTTAGCCATGACCCATGAGGCATCACTGTCAGCTCAACCTGCTCATGTCCTCACAGTGCCACAAAAAAAGGGTTTCCAGAGGGAGAGTTTAGGTTATTTTGTAGGGGTTTGGTGATGGGACATATGAAAACCCCATACAAACAGCCTGATGTGGAGGGTCAAAAGAAGGGTGAGATCACAGACTGGTTTGGGCTGGAAGAGACCTTAAAGATCATCTCATTCCAACCTTCTGCCGTGGGCAGGGGCACCTTCCACTCTATCAGGTTGCTCCAAGCCCTGTCCAAGCCGGCCTTAGGTTGAGTCAGACCTTCCCACAGCCACTGACTCACCCACACGCCCTTTGGCGAGTCCCTTTTTCCCTCTGCCCACCTCCACTTCCCACCTGCAGTGCCGGCCCAGCGACCCCCCCTCCCTCCCAGGGCTTTCTGTGTGAGTCACCCCGGTGCTGTCACCGCGGCCGTGCCACTCCTGGGGACAGATCAGGCGTCTGCCAGGAGCTCTTCCTACCTGCAGAGAGTCTTCTCCGCGAGGCTCACGTCCCCAAAACGTGCGTTTGAGTCATTTTTTCGCTGCTGCTGCTGCTACGAGATGATTTATTAGCCCGAGAGCTAATTGCGGGCTTCAGCCACCAAGCCGCAGCCCTGCCGCTCCACGCTGTGCCGCTGCTTGTCACCACATATTCTGCTGCATTAGGCACCAGCTGAACATCGCCGGCAGTTCGCGCATTTTAGGATCATTTGCAAACAATCAGCTTCCCGATGAGGCTCTTTTCGTTCGTTTCTTAGTCCCTTCTCCCTCCCTCCCTCCTCCTGATTTTCATTACCGGTTAATGACCTGTGGGCTTCCAGGTTGCACAGGAATAAGTGGCCTGAGAAGTTAAGAAGGTGTTAGGCTTTCTGAAAGAAGTTTTTTCTTTTACAGTGGCGAAAAAGGGATATTATATGGACACGGGCAGAGATTATATATCTGTTCAAAGAGCCTTAGCGGGGAAGAGAGGCCTTTAAAGACCCTCTAGAGTCAGGAATTCTCTGGCACACACAGGCATTAGCATGAATTATCTCAGGATGATTTTAAGCATAGCCGGGCTGAGCAGGAGATTAACTTCAGCCAGTCTCAGCTTCTGTGGTACCCAAGAAATGTCTCTGCTTTTGAGAGGCAATGCTTACTATTCCCACACCACCTGCCTGTCCCAAGAGGCTGCCAGTGCCTGGGACTGGAGAAGTGGGGCTTCCACGAGTTCCCGGGTGGATTTCGTCATGGAATGCCCGAGTGCTGTGACTGCAGCATTTCGATTTTAATGTCTGTTTTCCTCAACCACAACGCTCCAGGCTGTGCCAGAGCTGCAGAGGGTGACAGGGCTGAGCCTCAGGGCTGATGCCAAGGCACTGGCACGCCGTGACCTCCCTGCTGTGTGTTGTCTGTAGGATGCTTGTTCCCCTGTTTGGTGGTGGCTCGAGTGGATCTATTTCTTCTTCAGGAAGAGAGGCTCATTTGGGAATAAAATCAACTCTCTTCTGTGCTGTTTTCTGCCTCCTCTCCCTTTTACTCTGCCCTCCGGTTTCCCTCTCCCTCACTTTCCTCTTCTTCCTTCTCTTTGCTTCCCTTCCCTTCCCTTTCCTTTTCTCCCCTTTTCTTTTGAAGGCACTTTGACTCTGATTTCTTTTTTTTTTTTCTCTTTTCTTTCTGAGAAATGTTATTTCATTGTTGCTCTGAATTTGCCAGACACTGAGAGAAAGAGATGTGGAAGGGAAGAGCCAGACAAAAGAAAAGCAACATCCACACAGCTACAAAAAGGGAACAGAGAAGCCCTGGCTGTTTGAGCAGGTGGCAGAGGACACAGACAATAGGGAAGGAGTGCTGGAGATATGTCTCCATCACGATTATTCCCTTCCCTGCCAGAATTAGCATTCAGCCTGGAGCCACTGTGATACAATGAGCCTCTGCTCCGGGGGTCACCTGGCTTTAGAAACAGCCGAGCGAGCTTGTTTGCAAATTGAATCAACCCCCTTCGGCAGAGCTTTTTACTCAGCACAGTTGCTGGAGGAGGCACTGAATGTAGCACCTGCATTGCAGGCTTGGAGAAGGTCCAAAGGAGGGTGGGAGGATGTGTTGTGATGGTGTGTCCCTGAAGGGATGCTGTCCTGCCAGCAGATCTGGTGCACGTTAGACCAAGCAATCACTCTTGCCTTCTTTTCCATCCTAAACCTCAAGATCTATCCACTCTCGTCACACCTTGGGCACCAACGAGCTTAAATTTTGCTTCTTGCACAGTAACTTCTGCAAAATGCAGGATTTTTTTTCCTGCTTTCACACAGGAGAGAATCAGGGACAAGCCTTAACTCCTGCCTTGCATTTCCTGATCCCTCAGGGTTTACCAAGGATCAGAACTGTCTTAAGCAGGCACTTTTCCAAGCAGCTCCAACTTCAGGGTAAGGACGCCCAGGTGGGACCAGCCTATCTCATGCCGTGCCAGGAATGTCATACCCAGCTCTGCTGGTCCCTGGGTGCTCAGCCCAGTCAGGACTCAGATCTGCCCCTCTCCCTGCCTTTCCTGGAGATGTTTCATTTGATAACAGCGATAAGTCACCGCAGGCAGCACAATTCGGGACAATTATTGTTCTTGTCAAGTGGTTTGAGACACTCAGCTCTGGGTTTTGTCCCCTGTCACACCACCCAAGGCATGCAATTATCACTCAGAGATGCCCTACCTGCCAATCCTTATTGCACTTTGTGATAGCTCTGCCAACAGCCTGGACACGGAGTGATGGGCGGAAATGAAAAGGGAGGGAAGCTAAGGGGACATATAAATAAGTAAGTAAAAATGTCAGCAGGAAGGGCTGAAATTGCTGGATATATCAGGGCAGAGAGCAATCTTCCCAGTGGGAAACAGTGGGAGCCCCAGCACTCGCAATCAGCCCGGTATTATCAGCCTTTGGCACGAGGAAGAGGGAGATGGGTGAGGGATGAGCCACCTGAGCACGCCGTGATTATTGCCATTCCCTGCTTCGATGGCTAATCCCCTACCCTTGGGTGGTGTGAGCCTGCCCACCCCTGGCCTTGGCACACGCAGGGAGCACGCACTGACTCCTGGCAGCAAAACCCCTGCTGATAATTTGTCTCAAGTCCTTCACAGGTCTGTGTGTCGTGAGACCCGAGATGGTGCAGCCGAAAGTGCTGTGTGACTTCGGGATGGGAAAGCAAGGATGTTCTATTTGTCACATCATTGCACTTCAGCCAGAGATCTCAGTGGCGTTTGACTCTGTGGTGTGGCTCACAGAGGAGCGAGTGATAAACAAAAAACTCAAAAAAAACCAATAAAAAACAGAGCTGGGGAAAAAAAAAAAAAAAAAGAGGAGCTACAATCAAGTCTCACAGAGAAACCCCGATCGTGACACAACATCCCAGCAGGATACAGCAAGTGGCCAAGGGTGATATGGATTTGCACAAACTGCAGCAGTATCTGAAACAAGGGAAGAGTTTAGGAGGCAAAAAAAGAAAAGAAGACACTTGTGAGTTCAGGTGAATTTCAACAGCTCCTTCTAGCAGCGTTTTGGCGTTCTCACTTCGGCTCTCTGAATTGCCCGTGGTTTTGTGCTTTGATTCAATTTTCACGATTGTCATCCAGATTGGGCAGATTTGGGGGTCAGATTTACGCATTCTGAGCAGTTTTGCCGGGCTGGGGGCAGTTGTGCCGGGGAAGGTGTCCGGACAAGCCCGATGGTACGAACACTCCCAGCAGGAGTACCCGGGGAAGCTCCACCATCCCGGAGATCGATGCACCGTCCCTTTTTTCTTCCCTGAAACACATTTCCACCTCATTGTCACAGCCGAGGGAGTCCTTTTCAAAGACTCCTGTTGAGTTCAGCGGGCTTTGAAGAGGGGTCACAATGAGTGAGCAGCTCCTGTGGTCTGCAGAGGACGGAGCGTTTGCTCGCTGGTGCTTTGCAAATCGCTCCGTTTCGCTGCCGAGCAGCCCAAGAAGCGGCTGATCAGATCGAGGCAGTGGGAGCTTCCTCATTCCCGGCTTCATCCTTGGAGCTCCTCCGTGGGGATCCCCTTGCTTATCCCCTCGTATCCATATTCAGTTCTGGATCAAGCCCACCAAGTTAAGTGTAATGTGTGTTTGCTCCTGGTGCTGCAGGCAAGATAAGATCTGAAATCCCAGCTGGATTCCTGCTGCTGGCACTGGGATCCTCCGTGGGATGAAAGGCTCTGGAGGGCTCCAGCTGCCTGTCCCTTGGCAGCCCTGCCTGGTGTCTGCTTTCTCGTGAGGGGAAGAGGAGGGGCAGGCACTGATCTCTGTGGTGACCAGTGACAGGACCCTGGGAATGGCTGGAGCTGTGTCAGGGCAGGGTCAGGTTGGATCTCAGGACAAGGTTCTTCCCCCAGAGGGTGGTTGGCACTGACCAGGCTCCCCAGGGCAGTGGGCACAGCCCCAAGGCTGCCAGAGCTCAAGGAATGCTTGAATGATCTTCTGGGGCACAGGGTGTGACTCTGTGCAGGGTCCTGTGCAGGGCTGAGGGTTGGACTCGATGATCCTCGTGGATCCCTTTCAGCTCTGCACATTCTGGGATTCTATAAATCCCAAAGCACACATGAGACTCTGGGCGAGGCAGAACACAGCACTTCCTAAGACTCACCTGACTTTAGGGTAACCAGGAATTCTGAATATCCCCTTTCCCATTCCCAACCAGCACGTTCAAAGCGCTGTGCAGAGCAGGCATTGCTGAATGGCACAGGATTAATTATTCACTACCTTTCAGGCGCCCTCCTTCCCACTCCTGTCTCCCCATCCTTGCTCCAAGCTCGGATGAGCTGTGAGCAGCCAGTGGTGTGAGTCCAAGCAGCTCTGCATCATCTTGCATCTGGCTGGCAGTGACACCAAAAAGTGTCATAAAGATGCAAATGCTGAACGAGACTGGAGGGAACAGCCCTGTTGCAAAGGGTAACCTGTGGCTGCTCTTTACTTCCATGGAAACCACAAAGCTTGCACCCATAAAGACCCCACAGCTAGATCATAATCACAGGCTTTTGCAGATTCATGGCTAATTGTGTTTAGTTTGTCCAAAGAGGAATTACTGTGAGACCAGCTCTCACTCTGCTGTAATGGACAGAAATCACCATCTCTGATTTACTCCCAATTATATGGCAATTAATGGATATAGGAAAAATTTTCCTGTAAAGGCTCAGAGCTTTGGCATCTCTGTGGAAAATCATGTTGAGACTTTAGGCTGTAGGGAACCCTTTACTGCTTTCTAAGATGTGCCCAACCAAACCAGACACCTTGCTGAGTTATATTTAATCTTTTAGTGGGGGAAACCATCGTTTCCTTTCAAAGTGGGAGTTTGTCCCCTTGTAGATCCCAGTGCAGTGGGAGATTCCTGCTCTCAGGAGGGTAAATCCTTCAGTAATAGCAGCAGACATGGAATGTTTCTCCCCTTCTTGCTTTGTTCCTATTCTGGCCTTTAATCAGTCACCTCCTCTCCCTTCCTGAGGCTTTTTGCCTTTTGGTGGGGTGTGGGATGGAAGCTGTTGATGGAGGTTGGCAGTGGGATCTGAGGGGCAACTGAGTGAACCCTGTGTGAACTGGCTGAAGAAAAATTAAAATTTGGCTGAGAAAGAAAGCACTGTCAGAGAGTTCTCCAAGTGGAGAGGGCCTCCAGAGACAAGCTTCCCTTTTCTTCCTTCAGGCCACCTCTGTGAACCTCGACTGTCCTTGACAAGTGTTTGTTTAAATCCATCCAGCTCTCTCTGAAGTTTTCTATGGCTTTTTTTTTAAAGATGCATTTGCTGGAAACTGGATACTCCTCACTCCAGCTGAGGCCTTTTTGCTTCTGAGTGGGGAAAAATGTTTGCATCCTGGGGTTTACATATGTGACAAACTCTGTCTGGTCTGTCCCCAGGTGACAATTGCCCGGGTTTTGGCAGCAGTGTGGCATTGCTGATTCACAGCCTGTTTGTGATCCTCGGCAGTCCCCAGTCTCTCCTGCAGCACTGGCCAGTCACTCCAATTTCATAGTTGCTTGCATTGATTTCTCCTGTCGAAAAATAGTCCATATTCGCCTGCTTGGAGTTTCAGTTGGTTGACCTTGGCCCATTTTTTCTCCCATTTTCCAAGTTTGTTATGAATTCTTAACCCTGCACCCTCTCCCAGAACAGTGTCATTCATGAAATCTGTGGCTTATCATCCAAGTCAGTAGTGAAAATACTGAGTAATGCCAGAGTCAGGATAAAATTCCATTTGAAACATCCTCCCAGCCTGACATGGAATTATCTGACTTCTCTTTTTTTGACAGTTTTTGCATAAACCTTATGGTGGCTTCTTTTAGTTCATATTTCCCCGGTTTGTTTATGGGAATCTCCTGTAGGACAGTAGCAAATACTTCACTGAAATCAAGATAAATGACATCTGCTGCTTTCCCTTTATCCACCAAGTCATTAAGCCTGTCAAAAAGGAAATTAGATTGGGTTGACACAATTTGTTCTTGACAAATCTGTGCTGGCTGATTTTTATCACCTTATCATCTTGCAGGTGCTTATAAATTGATTGTTTAATAATTTGATGCACTTTCTTTCTGGGAAGCCAAGTTAGGCTGACAGGTCTATAATTACACAGAACCACCATTTTCCCCCTTTTTTTTCCATGATGGGCCTGTTCCCTGATTCCTGAGACCTCACTCAGCTTCCAAAAGTCCTTCCAAACCCCACTAGTGTAGGTAACCCCTAATATGTGCTCAGCAACTCTGGGTTACACAGCAGAGGTACAGCTGGATGACAGACGCAAAATGTATTGTTTACACCTTGAAGTGCACCCAAGAGTTGGCAAAATATATTTCAGAGCTGTTCTCAACACCTGGAGGGTGGATTTCCAAGTTATCACACGCAGGGAATGGCTTTAAGTGGAAGGAGGGCAGGGTTAGATGGGATAGTAGGAAGAAATTCCCTGTGAGGGTGGTGAGGCCCTGGCACAGGTTGCCCAGAGAAGCTGTGGCCGCCCCTGGATCCCTGGAAGTGTCCAAGGCCGGGTTGGACAGGGCTTGGAGCAACCTGGGATAGTGGAAGGTGTCTCTGCCCATGGTAGGGGGTGGGACTGGATGATTTTTAAGGTCCCTTCCAACCCACACCTGTAATTCCGTGATTCTGTGAATATTTCCCTCATGGCTGAAAGGGCTGTTGAGAGGGGCTTGGTTTGAGATCCACAGCTCTGAGAGCACCCCATGGCACTGTGGAAGGTGATGGTGACTAGGAAGGTGTCTGACAGCTCTGTTTCTCTTGCTCCCAACACGCAGCAGCACCTCTTGCCTTGCCCCGTCCCCTCCCCACCTCCGGGCACTTTGTAACTCTGCGTTTGGGCTGTTGTTTATTTTTCCCCTCCCACTTCCAGTATTCCTACGAAGGGATGGAGATTAACAGCCTGCCGGTGGAGCTGACTGTCGTGTGGAACGGGAATTTCAACATTGACAACCCAGCACAGAACAAAGGTAAGGAGTTATTTCAACTTGTCCTTGGAAGTGGTAACCTTAGCAACGGGCAGCCGCGCTCCCTGCACTTAACAAAGCCGCCACCAGCTCCCTGTGCTGCCTGGTGCAGACACACTTGTTCTCTGCACTCTGCAAATCACCAATTTCTGTGTGCTTTGTGTCCCCCCCCCAGCTCTCCAATTCTCTCATTCCACCTGGGAGATGCAACTCTCCCTCCCACTCGTGTTGCTTTCCCTCTGCCTTCGTTGTCTTCTCCTCCCGCTTCTTCCCACGTTTGGTTTTGGGGTTCTTTTTTGTGTTTCCTGCCCCTCCTTTTCCAGGTTTCTCCCCCTCTTTATTCCTCCTGCAGGGATGCTCTTCAAGTGAACATGCCAGGAGACCAGGCTGTAGTAATGAACAGGGGAAGGGAGAGGGGGGGGAGGCACAAAGGCTGCAGCTCACCAGTGGTAACATTCTGAGCAAAATAAAATGAGAATTGAAAGAGGTCTGAAAAGCACCTCCTGCCCAGAGCTCTGGCTCTGTTCAACCCTCTCTGATGGAACAGGGTTGATGTGTCCCTCGCAGAGGGACCCTGCACATCCAGAAGGGGCTTTAGCTGGAGATGGATGATCCATTCATGTCTTCTTCCTCCTTCTTGTCCATCCACCCTGAAATCTCTCCCCCAGGTAGCCCCTCCTCTTGGCTGCTCTGCATTTGCAGCTCAGACCTGCAGATTCTCTCCTTCTCACATCACCACCTCTCAGAAGTTTCTGCCTCCCCCTCTCTTTACCTTCTCCTGGACACTTTCCACGCCTCCTCCCACTCCATCCCTCCCCATCAGGTACTCCCACACTACTCTCACACCGTTTCACACTCACACGAGGGGTGACAGGTGAGGTTCCCACCAACACCATATGGAAGCTGGAGAGCAACACAGAATTCAGCTCTTCTTCCCACAGCTTGACCCCTTCCTGTCCTTCTCCCCCTGCTCCCACTTCTCTGATGTCTTTCTCCCACAGCCAGTGGGTCTGGATGCCAAAGGTCCTGCACTCTCCCCCCCCAGATTTGTTGAAGGGTTAAATCCACTCATTAAACTTGTGTCTTTAGGTGCTGGGAACATAAACCAGACCAGGGGATGAAGCCAAGAAACACCTTGTGGTGTTTACTCCTTGGCACAAGAACCTACCCAAGAACTTACAAGTTCCTGGGTTAATCAAAGTCGAAAGGTTGTAAGTAATGACTGGGAAAAATCTGGGAAGTGGCCCTGGCTGGTGACTATCCCAAATGAGTAGTTTGCACGATGTCATCCTGTTTTGGATCAGGAGGAGAGCTTAGGCTTGTGCCCATGGATGTACCACATGGAGGCTCAGCACATGCTCTTGAGGGCACAGAGAGCTGCCTTCAGGTCACCAAGATGCCACTCCTTTCCCATCCAGCATCCCCCAGGCTGGGCTGGCAGGCTGAGACCTCAAACCTAAACCAAACTGCCTGCAGAGACGCTCACTGGTGGCATCTCAAGCAGCACAACTCAGCAAGTTTGAGACAATCTGACAGAAAATGAAGGAAAAAAGCTGTATCCTGGCAGTCTGTGGCACACTGTGAGTGACAGATGCTTTGCAGGCTTTGTTTTGGGGTGCTTTTGGATACTTTTCTTGCACTCAGACTGGAGAAATAAAGAGTTTCTGAGCATTGGCTGACACTTGCTGACTTCTAGGGTGCAGGTAAGAAGAGACAGAGCTTTTCAGGACATGTGTCCAGAGCTTTTGAGCTTTGGGATTGTGTGTGGTGATAACCACAGACAAGACTTCAGTCACCTACAGGCACAGAGGGAAAATCCCCCATTTCCTAAAGAAATCCCCCAACATGCCCACAAATACAGAAAAAAAAACAAACCCAAGTCTGAGAGCCTTGATTGTGTCTTCTTCTTCTGATGGGAGGACAATTTTGTTCTCAGTCCCTGTGCGAGCCAGGCCTCAGCTCACACAGCTGCAAAATAGGGATAAATAATGTGGTCTTGGTTTGTAGGAGGGCTGCAACATCTTCAGGCTTTATTTGAAAAAGCTCTGAGTGCTTCTAATCACTTAACAGCCCAAACTGGAGCTAAGCATTAATGATTGTCTGTGTTAGAGGGGGATCAACTCAGTGCTTCAAAGTGTAAAGAAAGAGACTCAATTTTTGGAGCAGGAGAAGGGGCAAAGCTGATTGTGAATCACTGGATTCAGCCTCAGAGTGAACCACTGTGTATTTACTGTATATTTTACAGTATATATTTTTATTGTGTTTTTACTATATATTTACATTTATTTAAAGATTGTCTTTTATATTACATATAATATATTTCATATTATTTATAGACTGATAGAAATGTATATATACTAATATTTGCACACTAATATAAATATATGATTATATTTATACTAGATATTAATATATAGTATATAATCTATAACT
The DNA here is from genome assembly GCA_035583135.1 of Lophotriccus pileatus. Lineage (NCBI taxonomy): Eukaryota > Metazoa > Chordata > Aves > Passeriformes > Tyrannidae > Lophotriccus > Lophotriccus pileatus. Next base: position 1,607,127 of record JAWWES010000041.1, read on the forward strand.
AATTTAATATTTTTTCTGTTAAGTGAAAAACTTGAGTGGCATCAACGCAGTTCTGGGTAGTTTCACCCTAGACAAATCCCCAAGTTTAAGGTGTGGTTTGACCTGGTCTAGAAAATCATTTTAGGATGAAGTGCTGAGGCTGAGACTGGTTAGAGGTGGCACTTTGTGACATTCAGTCTCTGAAAAAGGAAGGGACTGAGGCCAATCACTGCCCAAACACAGTTCCCCCAAACCTCTCCATGCTTCAGCTTCCTCCTGCTCTCATCTCCCACAAACACCTTTCCTGGGGGACGAACCCTAACGAGTGCAGTTTATCTCCAGAAGGATGTGCACATTTATTCCCCCAGCACTCACCCCCTTGGAGAGGTCCCCCACCCTGACCGTGGGACGAGCAGCCAGGACCGCCTTCCTCCCTCTCGCCCTCCATCCTTCCCCGCGACATCCCCGCGACATCCCCGTGCCCTCTGCGTCCCTCAGACCCCTCTGTGTTTTTCCTGTCCCTGCAGTTCACCTGTACAAGTGTGGGGCCATGAGGGACAGCTGTGGACTCTGCCTGAAAGCCGACCCGGACTTCGAGTGTGGCTGGTGCCAGGGGCAGAACCAGTGCACGCTGAAGCAGCACTGCCCCGCCCAGGACAGCCAGTGGCTGGAGCTGTCCAGCACCAAGGGCAAGTGCACCAACCCCAAGATCACGGATGTAAGTCACGGATCTGGGAGGAGGTGGGGGGTATTCCCTCTTGTCCCCCTTTTCCTTTGGTCGTTTTTTTTTTTTCCACAATTCAGGCTTGGCTCGGTGGTGGGAAGGGCAGGGCTGGGAGTCCTGCCGGGCCAGGCTTGGACATGGGAGGCCACGGTGGCCTTCAAAGGCAGGCACACAACTCACCCAGGGTGTCAGAATTCTCAGCACAGTCCACGTGGATGTGGTGGATTTGCACAAACACAGTCTGCTGGTGCAATGTGAGGAACCCAGAGCCTCTGACAGGGCTTGGCAGATGTGACCCCAAGCCTTTAGGAGAATTTAGCCTTCCAGAGGAACGGCTGAAGGCGAGACAAGGGTGCTCTGGGACATCTCAAACGGTCAGTGTGAGAGTAAATCCAAGGAGCCAAGTTTGTCTCTTGAGACAGCCTCTCTGGCTGAGAAATGAGATGTTGAGTGATCCCAGAGTGGTTTGAGCTTTGCTGACAGGAGATCAAGGAACGGAGATAGTTGTAGTTTATGTTTCCTGGCATCATGGCATGGACAGAGCCCATGTCCAGAAAAGAACGAGACTCCACTGACTCCAGCAGATTAAAGCCCTTTTGTTTGCCTGGCTGGTGCTGAGGGGTGACAAAAAAAAACCCCAAAAAGCAAACAAAGCCTTGTACAGTTGTCAGGTTTCCCCTTGGAAGGCTCAAGGAGGAGGCAGGAACAATCCTGGATTAAGAAAAGTTGGGAACTGTCCTATTAAGTGATAAAAAGAGAGTGAGGGAAAGTCTGGGGGAAGGACCTGCAGGATAATGTTGTTCATTGCAAGGTTTCCTATGGACTGGGCCAAAGAAAGAGAAGGGGAAAAGGTTCAAAGGGGACATAAAAGAACAGAAAGACCATAGAGAGGGGGAGCAGAGGGAGGGAGAGAGGGCAAGGGAGGCAAATCAGGCCTGAAGTCTGAAAGGATTTTTTCCTGCTGCCTTAGGATGCCTTTGCCATAATGCCAGGCACCATTTCAGGGTCCCAGGGCAGGCAGAAGGACCTTGAGCCTTGAAAATGAGGGCCCCGTCCTTTCCAACTGCCTCCTGCCTTAAACATCTCTCAGTCACCTTTGTTAGTCAGCAGGAACAGTCTTTCAGTGTGGCCAGGGCCTTATTCTGCAAATTGGAAGAATAAGGAGGAAAATGAGACAGACAAGATGGGGGAAATGCAAAGCAGGAAAATCTGGCCTCCACTGTGGTGGTTTGATAGGAATGACTGGGTGGGTTATTTTCCTAGAAAGCAAGAATGACTTTTTTAAGTTGTATTTAAGAATCAAAAAGTGTGGGTGTTATAAACAAGCCCTAAACCCACGTCCATGCTTGAACATTTTGGGAAAGCAAGGGCTAGGTTGAATCTGTTTCTCCCAAATGCCACTGAAAAGGACCTCCCTTACTGTGTTTCAATCCATCTTCCTGTCATTCCTCAGTTCTCAAAGTACTCACTCAGCTGAACTGTTGGATTTCCAGTTATTGTGATGTCTGTGGCTTATTCTGGGGTTCCCAATGTGAAGGTCTCCACCACGCTTGGATTTATCTGAGACTGGTAATTTTGAGCCCACCTGAGCCACTTGAAGCTGTGAAACCAAGCCCAGCCAGCCAGGATGGAGAGTTTTATCTGAATATTACACTTTGAGGCCTTGAAAGTTATTGGGAGCTGGCAGAAATCTTTTTTCTGAACATTTTAAGGTTCTCAGACCTTGTGAAACGCTCAGAGAATTTGGTACAGGGAGGGTCAACTAAAGCAGAAGTCCAAACCACAAGGATATGCAATGTTATGATGTTCTGGAGTCCACCCACATTTCTCTGCCATATTTTGACCCCCAACCCTACATCTACATCTTGAGAAAACCCCTCACCCTCCACCCTACAGCTCCAGAGGGGGCACCTTCCTCCTCCTAATTCTGCTGGCATTTCCTCCAGCAGCTCCCAGAGTTCCAGCAGGTCGTGGCAACCCTCTCTCCTGAAACATTCCAGCTGCCTGGTGCAACCATCAGGAGCTCTCGGAAAGCTTTTTCCTGAGCCATTGGCACTGAAATAATCTCAAGTGACTGGGGATATATTGCAGCTAATGGTAGGCCTGGAGCTGGGGGTGGGAGCATCCCTAAGTCTGGAGAGGAGCCAGGGCTGGATCTGCGCAGGGAAGGAGGAGGAACTCACACTTGTATGGCCGCAAAAACACCACCCTCCCCAAAACCTGCACTTCTGTACCACTTTTGGAGCCACTCAGGGAAAATTGAAGGACTTGCTGAGCCATAAAACCCGCCTTTAAGAGTGACAAGCAGGAGCTGATACCAGCACAGGGTGTAAATTGTGGGGCAGCTCCGGGGTCTTGGAGAAAAAGCTTGAGCCTTCCTGGCAGTTTTGTCTCCCTGCCTGTATTTTCCTCCCCGGAACTGACAGGTCTCATTCCGTGTTTTTGCACCTGTGATAGAAAGAGGCTCCTTCCCTCTCCCTGTGAAAGCAGCCTGGCAACACCTTCGTGTGTTGAGCCCACGTGAGGGCAATGAAATGGGGTTAAACGACCTCCCACGGGCTCCTGGGAGAATCCCAGGCCCCTCCTGTTTTAAGGAAAGAAGTGAGTTTTGAAGCTGGCCTTCCACAAATTCAGCATTGCACAGGGAGGGTTCAGAGGTGCTCTGGACTCTGGCAATTTGGCTTCACTCTGGGAATGTTCTTTTTGATGGTTTTTGAGTCTTGGCAAGAGGTTTTTTTTTTTTTAAATCTCCTGCTTTACACCGAGCTGGAAGGAGGAGGATGTTTCCACTGAGGTGGACAGAACACGTGACGTATTGCATTTGGTATGGTGATGTATTCCAGCCTTCTGGCATCATTGATACAGTTGTTTTATCAGGAGAGGATTAACTGACATCAGCAAAATAAATCTTTCTGATAGAAAACCTCGCTTGAATAGATATTTATTAATTATTCAGAAGAAAAATATTTTGGAAAGGCCATTTTTGGAAAAGTTTTCACTGTTGATTCCCCAGATGAGACAATCAGTATTAGCTTCTCCTGAAACAGAAATTTCATTTTCATTCTTATCTTTCAGGAAACCTTCCTCTTTTCCTGGAAAATAACCACAAAACCCTTTTTCCTTCCTTCCTTCCTTCCTTCCTGCCTTCCTTCTTTTTTCTCTTTTCTTCTTTTTTCTCTTTCCTTCTCTTCTTTCTTTCTTCCTTTCTTTCTTCTTTCTTTTCTCTTTCTTTCTTTCTTTCTTTCTTTCTTTCTTTCTTTCTTTCTTTCTTTCTTTCTTTCTTTCTTTCTTTCTT
>JAWWES010000041.1:1611224-1627010 GCA_035583135.1 Lophotriccus pileatus
CTTTCTTTCTTTCTTTCTTTCTTTCTTTCTTTCTTTCTTTCTTTCTTTCTTTCTTTCTTTCTTTCTTTCTTTCCTTCTTTCTTTCTTTCTTTCCTTCTTTCTTTCTTTCTTTCCTTCTTTTCCTTCTTTTCTCTCTTTCTTTCTTTTCCTTCTTTTCTTTCTTTTCTCTCTTTCTTTCTTTCTCTTTCCTTACCTTCTTTCCTTCCTGCAAAGTTCAAACCTCCTTTCACCTGTCAGGTTTATGAATATTCTGCTATTTATTTTCTTTTTAGGGCTTCAGTATCTTGTTGACTTTTGGAGTAGGAATAAACTGTTCAGGGCTCCGATTTTGTTGGTTCAAGAGATGTTTGCCTGGTTTTTGGACCTGAGGTGGGACTGCTGCTGGGATCTTGTGCTGTAGAGGTTGTGACTATGACACACAACCCTCTGGGTCCCAGAACTGCTGTGTGATCATCATTAATTTAATAACCTCTGTTGGCTCCCTGTGAAGTCACAGCAAAGACAACCTCCTTGAGGAGGTGGTTCATGGCACCTAAAATTAATATCCTAAAATAAAACATCCCAAAATAAAATATCCCCTAAAGGTGCCAGATTCTTTCTTCTTTTATTAAAGTTGGACCTTCTAAAAATTGGCCTCTGGATGGGAATTACACTGATCCTGGCACCAGACTCAGTGCTGGGAAGTGGGGAAGGGCAGAATGGAGGTAACTGAGGGCCAGCCCCAGGAATTCAGTGCTGTTCCAACGTGGAGGAGGCAGCTCCAGTGCTGATTCCACCTGGCTCTGGGCAAGGGTGATGGAGCAAGACACGGGGATCCTACCCCTGCTAGGGGCTGGTGGGGGCCAGCTGGGGTGCAAACATCATTCCAAGCAGGCACCAGGATGGTTGGGATAGTTGCTCACCTTGTGGTGGGGATCAGAAGCCTCCCACCCCATGAATAATCTGTTCATGCTCCCATTCCCGCCCTTCCAATGGCACCAGCTTTTCCCCTGAGGGAAAATATTCCCCTGAGGGAAGCTGGAGCTCTGGATTTCAGGAATAGGTGTTGCCACAGTCTAACTGCTGTTGATGTCTCCATCCCCATCCACCTTCCCCACACCTAATCTGACACCCTGCTCCTGTTCTGTCTTGGCTGGCATTACAGGTGGACATTTTCAGTGGACTTTGTTTCTCCAGAACAGATCAAAAACTCCATGTGCTTTGGACTGGGAATTTAGGGTTTAAAGTGACTGGCTGAAGTCACTTATGTCCTTTCCACATCCTTTATCCCAGTTCTTTCCATCATGCCCCTCTCCTGCCTTTCCATGGCTCGTGTCTATAAAGTGCAGAGCTCAGCTGCACCACCAGAAATCACTCCTCATACCTAGAGAACATCTCCTACTCATCTCTGGATGTTTTGCAAGTAGTTGAAAGGGAGGAGATGGGATGTGGGGCAGAATTTTGTGTAGTGTGAGGCGGGGGGATGTGTAATTATATTTGCAGGGGTTCTGGACTGAATGAGGCATCCAGAGTGGGTTTGTTCCCCCAGTTGTTCAGCGTTTATGGGTGTCTGTAGTGGTCACAAAAAGACCTGATATTGCCTCTTCTTTCACCTGAGAGGATTCTGAGACCTCGGGGTGCTGATTGTCAGGAAGTTGAACATGATCCAGGTGGGACCAGGTGGCCAAGGAGGCTGATGGCTGCTGGCCTGGCTCAGGAGCAGGGTGGCAGCAGGAGCAGGGCAGGGATTGTTCCCCTGGACTCAGCGCTGGGGAGGCCACCCCTGGAGTGCCGTGTCCAGCTCGGGGCCCTCAGGGCAGCAAGGACATGGAGGGGCTGGAGCAGGGGCAGAACAGAGCAGCGAGGCTGGGGAAGGGCCTGGAGCACAAGTGCTGTGAGGAGAGGCTGAGGGAGCTGGGGGGGCTCAGCCTGGAGTGGAGGTTGGGTGGGGTTGTGTCACAGGTTGGACTGGATGATCTCAGAGGGCTTTTCTAACCCGTCTGATTCTGTGATTTACAGAAGGGGTTTGATTGTTCTCCTTGTTCTTGCCTTGCTCACAGATCAACCCCGTGACGGGCCCTCGCGAGGGAGGGACCAGGGTGACGATCCGTGGGGAGAACCTGGGGCTGGAGTTCCGGGACATCGCGTCCCACGTCAAAGTGGCCGGCGTGGAGTGCAAACCTCTGGTGGAAGGGTACATCCCTGCAGAGCAGTAAGTGGGGTGTGTGGCACACAGGGGGCCACTGCACACCTAATGACAGTCACCCCTCTAGGACCTTCCAAGGGGTCCATTCCACCCAACCTGGGGGTTGAGGAGTGGAAGCTGCCATTCCCCATGTGCAGCTCAGGAGCTGAAAATCCATTTATTACTGTGTTCGGTTTGCATGTTTAGATGATTCTCATGGCTTATGCCATGAAGTTACCCTTTGTTTTTCAGAAAATGGTTGCTTAATTCCATACTGGGCAGCAGCAGCCCTGAGATCACTGTGAGCAGGAGTGACCATTAAAGTTTACAGCTGCCTCCACCACACACGGCTGGAGGACAGAGAGACCCCTGGGGTCAAACCTCAGGCTGGAATTTCTCAGGATATTTAAATGAAACTATATAGATTTACACCACCAAAACTTGTGTCCCACCAAGGGCCAACAGCCCAAGGCCACCACTTTCTAAAGAGTAACCCAGTCCCCAGGCTGGATTCTGGATTACCCACACCATCAAACCATCCCTCAAACTGTGCTTCTGGTTTGTGTTTCCTCCACAGGATAGTGTGTGAGATGGGGGAGGCCAAGCCCAGCCAACATGCTGGATTTGTGGAAATCTGCGTGGCTGAGTGCAAACCTGAGTTCATGGCCAGGTCTTCACAGCTCTACTACTTCATGGTAAGTTCCTGCAAGAAGTTCTCCTTGGCCCTGAAGGTCCTCAGGCCTTGGTCCTCTTTGCTGCATTTACCCATCGTCCTTCATCACATTTGAGCCCCTGAGCTATTCACTGCAGTTCTGAGGGCACCAAATTGTTCATTCCGTTTCCTTTCGACATCTTGTTCTGAGCAAAAAATAGCTTGTCTAATTAAAGTTTTAACAATCTAATAATAGCCCAGATTATTAGTCCAGTTACAGTTCCATACGGCCACAGTCCAAATTAGTACAGAAAATTCTCATTAATAGTTAAAAATGCTGTACAGGAAAGAACAAAGGGGGGGGGAACGAGGGAAGGAAAAAAAATGGAAAATGGAAAAAAACCCCAGTGTCCTCCAGAAGAAACTTGGGGGTTGCCACCACTCGTTACTTTTGAGTCTTCATGAGAAGTGTGATGCTCGTGGTGAGGTTTCTTCCTGCTCACTCTTGGATTCCCCCAGGGCTTTCTTCATCCCATCCATCCCAGCAGCACTGGGATCAGGACACATCCAGATCAGGCTGCTGGGGAGCTGCAGGTTGCGACTGGGGCTCAGTGCAAGTGGGCAGCTGTTTTGGATGCTCCACGATGAAACGATGGACACCTGCAAGCTCGGACTTCAGTTCAAGCACAAACACATGTTGTGCACTTGACTTGGGTTTTTTGTTCTCCTTTCTGATGATGTTCCTTGTCCAAGAGACCTGATTATTCCTCTAAGACCCCTTGCTGGGGACATGCAAGCGTTGCCAGGCCTTGATCTGCACAGATCTGTGCAGGCTTGACATGAGAGGGTCTCTTTGTTCCCATCAAAAGCTCTCTCGACTCCTTCGAGGGAATGGGACTTTTCTGTAATTATTCACATGCCTGAGCATCTTTTTGATGGTAAAGGGGCTGCTAATGAATGCAAATGTCTCAGGTTTCCCCCTCGAGCCACGGGCGTTTCTCCATTCTCCGCATTTCCTGACATCACTCAGGTGTTACTTACCCGGGTTGGGGGCAGAGAAATGCCACGAGACGACCCCCCTGCCAGGCAGACAGAAGGGCTCTTTCCAGGACATTACACTTCCACGTGTCACCTTTGCCACTCTTGGAGTTCCTGTCTGGTTTTGATCATCCATGTCCATCCGTGACGGCTTTCCCGCTGCCGGCGTTCGCAGCCGTGCAGGAGCTCGCAGTCAGCAGGGCTTTTCTCTGCTCGACACCTCAGTACCTTTGTGTCAGATATGACACAATCCCCCCAAGAAAACAGAGGCTCTCCAGCCTGCCCATCATATTTTGCCTCTCCTGTGTCCAGGGCTTTCACAGCAGGAGCTGTGGGGTTTTTTTGGCTTCCTTGGATGCTCCTGCCGGGACGGCAGAGATGCTGATGCATCTCAACGTGCCTTGGCACCCTTGGCAGCTTGAAGGGAAGGAAGATGTTTGAAAAACTGAGGGAGTGAGATAAATGTGGCTTTCTGACTCGTGGTAAATCCTCTGGAAAATTGCTTTTCAAAAGGTTTGAGGTGAAAACTTGCCTGAAGTTGGCCAATAAGCCTCTCCCTCTCCTGCAAGAATCGAAAGGCATCGTGCTTTGAGCTCGTCAGAGGATTTAATTTCAGTGTTTTAACTAAGAGGCACCTTAGTTTAGTGGTGCCACACCAGCTCTCCTCCACATTTCTAACGAGAACTTTTAAATTCAAAAGGCTGTTGGTTTGGCTTAAACTCATCTGTGATTGAAAACTGCACGTTGCGTTAGAGAGTACCCTAAGCCAAAAGGGAAGCAGAGCTGAAATTAAATTTATGATGATCTAAATGAAATTTTTTTTCTCAAAGTTATTCATTTTCTTGCTGTGATTATTGCCACAGTCTTTCCATTAAAAAAAAAAAATTATCTTCACTTTTCAATTCAGGTGCTGACGCAAATTTAACTTTATTCTGGGTTTAGATGAGAACATTGTGTCTCAGTGCAGGTGATGTGGGATACTCTGCATCTCTTCTGGATCTGCTCTTAAAATCCTTGTCCTGGGAGAGCATCTCCCATCCATCCCTTCCATCTTCCCCCTCTTGCTGCTGCTGGTGAATCTGTAGGAAGGAAACCCTTGTGTGAGTCATGTCTTGCTCTGCCCTTGTTCCCAGGAGGAACGAGGTGGGAATCAAGGTCTTGACATGTACCATGAGGTCATCAGGCACAGCTCTGATGATGGACAGCCTGTGTGGAGGAGGTGCTGGAAGAAAGTAAAAGGTTGAGGAGCTGAGGAAAGTAGGCAAAATCCTAGAAAGGTGCAGATTTCCTCTCCAGTTTCCCTCATTGTCACTGTCCACTTCAGCCTTTTAGAGAGCCACATCTTGCGTCTTCCATCACCTTTCACCAGCAAGGAAATGGTGAATAGTCTGGAGGTTGAGCTGTGAAGTGAACATGCTTTGCAATATTTATGAAGGCCACTGTGAATAATTAATGGTTTATCACAACTTTGAAAGCTCAGCCACAAACGCATTTGTAAGACTGGCCTGAGACACAGCAACGCTTTGCCAAGGAGTGCTGCTGGTGAGGATCCTCAGAAGGGCTTGGCTGGTTTATCCCCCCCTGAGGAGAGGGCAGGAAACCCAGCCAGGGGTGGGACAAGGGGTTTTGGGTCCTAAACTCAAATGTTCCTCTGTGGTTTGTGAATCAGATACTGTCGCACCAAGTTGGCCACTCCCAGCCTGTTCTTCCAGAGGAGGTTTAAGTTGGATATTAAAATTTCTTCATGGAAACTGATGTCAGGGAAGTGGTGGAACCATTGTCCACGGAAGCATTAAAGAAACACATGGATGTGGTGCTTAGAGCTGTGGTTTAGTGGTAGGGTTGGCAGTGCTGGCTTAGTGTTTCGACTCAATGATCTTCAGGGTCATTTTTAACCTTAATAATTCCGTGATTCTAAATATAAAAGCAGCTTCCAAACCCTCAAGTTTAAACAGGAGAAGTGCCCAGCTCTGCCAACAGATCCTTCTGTAGGGCTGTGTGTCTGATTCTCGTGTTCTGCCCTTCCTCCAAGAGCTGCATTTCCAACAAAAGCAAAATGTTTCTCAAAATGATTAACCGGGAGGGGGTTGGACAGGAACAGAGAAGGCTGTGTGTGTGTGTGTGTGTGTGAAAGTGGGAGCTGTGGTGTGTGTCAGGTGGTTTTATAGACATGGATTAATGGTCTCCAAAGCTCAGTAAGGTGGCTGCGTGATGTACCTGCTCGTTCAGAGGAGCTGAGAGCTTCAAGCACTTGTGTCATCATTCTTAAAGAGAGGGGGAAAGAAATAATCTTCATTTAAATGCATATAGTAGCTTTTCACTTGGGACTGAATGGAAAGTTTTTCTATTAAAATGCAAATGAAAGAATAAACTGTAACTCCAAATTTCTCCCTGAAAATTGATGTCTCCTCTCTGCATTGTGGTAACAGGGTGATCTGTGCCTTCGGAGTGCAAGTATTTTATCTTGATTCGGGCAAGAAGGGAGGGCAGGAGGATGAGAAAAAAGAGGTTTGAGATTTGGGGCCTCTGAAGGAATTGTGGCCCTTTTTGATGTATTAACACAGCGCTGTGTTATGCCTGGAAAAGAGGCTCTGAAAGGCAGCAGAGGAAGCAAAAGGGTGTTCATGTGAGCAGTGCTGGGTTTTGTGGCTGTGGCATTTCAGGGGACACTCAACCTGAGCGAGGCCAGGCTGTGTCAGCACATGACACTCCTGCAGGGCTGGGCTGTCTCAGCACCCAAATCTGAGAAGAAGAGGAGAAAGATCAGGGGTCATGTGTGGGCATGTGGGAGAGGCAAGAAACAAGCTCAGGCTGTCTGCTGAAGCTCAACCCTCCTTCATCCCAGGGAAAAGTCCTGAGAGTGCAGGGGGAGGTTACAGACATCCCTGTGGAACCCTACAGCAGGTTCTGTTCTCTCCTTGGGGGGGTTCACCCGGAGAAGAGAAGGCTCTGGGGAGACCTGAGAGCCCCTTCCAAGGCCTAAAGGGGCTCCAAGAGAGCTGGAGAGGGACTGGGGACAAGGCATGGAGTGATAGAACGAGAGGGAATGGCTTTAAACTGAAGAAGGGCAGGGTTAGGTGGGATACTGGGAAGGAATTGCTGGCTGGGAGGGTGGTGAGGCCATGGCACAGGTTGCCCAGAGAAGCTGTGGCTGCCCCATCCTTGGAAGTGTTCAAGGCCAGATTGGACAGGGCTTGGAGCAACCTGGGCTATGGGAAGCTGCCCATGGCAGGGGTTTGGAATGAGGTATTCAGGTCTCTTCCAACTCAAAGCACCCTGTGATTCTCAGATCCATAGAGTTGAGTGATCTTTTCAAGACCAAACGATTTTCCTCCCTTGTGAGCTCTGTAGTTTGGAGGTGGAGATTCCCCGTTAAGATCCAATCAAGCAGTTCAAGATCCGAGTTATCTTGCAGAGCTGGTGTTGCATGATGGCAAAAAGACACCCAAATTGTGTCAGACAAACACTGGAAAAGGGAGATCATGGCTCCAGCTGCTCCAGGCATGGAACTGCCTTTGGAAGCAGAGTATTTCTGAGTGGGTCCAAGGGCAGGTCTGATTTTGCAGAGGTGAGGAGAACAGATTACTGGCCAGGAGACATGGCCTCCTTCTGAAATCACGTGTCCCATGATTAACTGCAGCAAGAGAGGGAAGGTACCTCTGCTCTCCTCTGCTGTGATTTCAACACCACCCTTTGCCTTCACAGACCCTGACCCTCTCTGACCTCAAGCCCAAGCGGGGCCCGGTGTCGGGTGGCACCCAGGTGACAATCACAGGCAACAACCTCAACGCTGGCAGCAACGTCATCGTGACCTTTGGGAGACAACCCTGCCTCTTCTACAGGTACAGATGAGTCCTGGCTCCTGCCTGGGGGTGAAAGATGTGAGCAATTATACTCAGGAGACTTCTGCAACCTGTCCCTCAAGCGCCTCCTTTGCCCATGGCTGTGTCTGTTCAGCAACAGGACTTTGTGCATTCTGCACCATGCACAGCCTTACTGAGCATGTTCTGGGGAGAGAGAATAGGATTTATTTCATTGTTTTGATTGGTATTTGATGTGCTTTTTCCCGTGGCCTCTTGTCAAATTTCGCTCCAATTCTCCACGGTCCCGCGCTTTGCCACTTGCGCTGGGAGTGCGTCGTTTAAAAGATTCGTTTTCGTGTCCCTGCTTTAGGAGAGGTGACAAAGAAAATCTGACAACATCAGTTCTGAGCGTTAAACCACCTCCCTTTTATCCCAGAATAGTCCTGTGGCGCTAAGAAATGGATGATTTGCAATGTTTTAGTTCTGGGTTGGCTCCTGTTCAGCTGCAGTTCAGAGAAGCTTAATGTCAGTGTTACCTGCTGAATGTTCCCTGATCCCTGTGAGAATGAGCCTGAATCCCATTCCCAGGAGCTCCTGCAGCTCAAAACTACCCAGTGCAACACATTTTGCTGCCAGTGTGGGTGGAGGCTGAAGATGAAGTTGGCACATTTCTCCCAACATGTCCTTGGCAGAGCAAGGGCTCATCCACAGGAGACATGGGAGCGCTGCCCTGGGGCAATGCCCTTCCCTCTCCTGGCTGTGGGGATCCTCTTTAGCTGCCTGTCATGGCTCTGGTGTGATTCAGCATCTCTAATTCGGGAGGCTGAAGTCACAGCTTGTGATCTAGAATGCCAAGTGGGAACCACACCTGCTCAGAGATGCTTGTCGAAGAGCCTGGGGAATTTTAGGAAGGATTGAACACAGTCTTTCGGGGGAATTTGGGGAGCACCTGGAGGTGCAGCCACTGAAGGCGACTTGTACCCCCTTTCTAGGGGTGTAGGATGAGGCTGCATCACAAATCACAGGACTGGGGAGATTGAGGACCTTGGGAGCCTGGATTTTTGGGCTCATTGTGGAAGGAAAAGGGCTGCTGCAAAATTCAGACCTGGAGCTGGTTTCTGAGCCCAGCCCAAAAGGAAAAGTTTTATGCAGAATCCTCTTTGAGGATAATCATAAAATGCTCCCCCACTGTATTAGCACTTTCCAAAGGTCCCAGGCACGCTGCAAAGTGCACTTAAACAAGGCTTACAGTCCTAATGCAAAGTAAACTTCATGATCCCAGGCTGGAAGGCTGAGGTGCAAACACCCCTTTTATGAGGTGCTGCTGCATCTGTCCACAGGCAGGAAGGAAACATCCATCAAACATTTAATCACAGAGAAATATCTTCTGTAGACAGGACTGGCTTGGGGTTCAGTTTTCACTCTGAGCCCTGAGAAATGATGGCTCTTGTGGTTTTGTTTAAAGTAGTGCAAAAGCAACCCAGTGGCACTTCCTCAGATGAACAGTTCACACCCTATTCCTGGAGCAGTGACTTTCACCACTTCCCAGTGCTCAGGTTTGGGTTACAGGACATCAGAATGAGTTGCTGGGCTCTGTTTTGACACTGTTTGTTTTGCTGCTGGTTTCTATTCACTTGCTCCTGCTCCCAGGAGATCCACCAAGCACATTGTCTGTAACACCACTGCCTCCTACGAGGGCTTTGAGAAGGTGAAGGTGTCTGTGAGAGTGGACAAGGCCAAGATACATCAGGAGCTGCACTATGAATATGTAGAGGATCCAACCATCCTGAGGATCGAGCCTGAGTGGAGCATCTTCAGGTGAGCGTCCCATGGGAACCCCCTGCCACCCCCAGTGGTTTTGCTGTGATAATATTGGTCCTTGGGGCAGAAAACTGCTTTCCAAGGGTTGTGTTCACTAAGAATTGGTGCAGAGCTATTTCCCAGAGCCCAAACAATGAGAGCTGGTGGATTTGCCTCCTGGGAAGACAAGAAGTTCAGCAGAGCATTGTGTGTGGCAGAAACACTTTGGTTGCTCAGTGGGGACCTTGGGGCAAAATTTCCACAGATCCCAGTGAGGGATGGGCAGGATAAGGGTCTTTTCTCAAAACACTCTATGAAGTGCACACTAAATGATCCTGCACCCTGCCTTCACTGTGAGAACAAAACCTCTTGGCTTAACGCAGCAAGATCCAGCTGCTAATACTCCCCAGAATCCTCGGAGACTCCATGCTTTAAGGTGGGTGCAGCAGGCCTCCAACCTAGAGTTGAAGGTTTCTCCCTCTTTTCTGCAGTTCAGGGTCTATCTCCAGCACCAGGATGTTCCCTGAGTGAAGTTCACAGGCCACTGGGGCTTGTTAAACTGCCACAGCTGTATCCCCAAAAGCTGCAATTCCTGGTCCCTGTGGTCATGTGTGTGTTTGGGGTGGACCCACAGCTTTGCATGGCAGCAGGAGCAGTCACTGATCCCTTAAAACCAGGTTTAAACATCATAACTGTGCTTAAAGAAGTGAATCTCCCTTGGGCTTGAAAGCAGGAATTCCTACTTTTCCCACAGCCTCCATGGACTTGATGCCTCAGGACTAAGCATTGCTGATGTGGCCATCACACCTGAAAGCCCCAGGACTCTGTCCTGAGCTGAAACACAAAAGGAACCCTGTTCCCTGCCCTCTCCAACAGCTTCCTCCTCGTGAGGGATCCCTTTTTCTCCTCACCCCATTGATGCTGCTTTGGGGAATCCAGAGGGTTCACACGAAGGGCTCTGAGAGCAGCACTTGCCCTGGGTGTGCAAGGCATCGAAGTGACACCCAAACACTCTCAGGAGCCTGCAGGAATGGCCTCGGGAAAGGAGCAATTGGTCATTAAATGCGCTGATATTGCCTCGAAAAGATACAAACTCAGGAATCCCAGTCCCCCCTCGCTCACCCCCAGCTCTCTGCTCCCGTGCCAAACTGGTCTGATTGCAGTATCTGGGGATTAGGAGCAGGGCTTGTAAACCCCCCCTCCCAGTTCAGCTCCCATCCCAAAGATGTTTTCACAAATCAATTAGTGCCTTTAATTACCGTGAGGGAATTTACTGATTTAGCCGGATTGAGTCTTTGCACGGTGGCCTTGAAGCTTTAGTGTCGGGATTTTCCAGTTGGGGTTTTTATTTTCGGGCACAGTCCAGGTTATCAGTGAAACAGGAAATCACTTTACTGCTCTCCTTATTAAAGTGAGCTCAGTGTTGCTTAAAAGGTGCAAGATTGACACCTAGGAGAGTGAATTCCCTAATATTCCCAGGAAAGCTGCACCATGGGGACCTTCCTCAGGTCTGGGAGGTGAGAGGTTCTCCAGAGCTCCAGAACCTGTTTGATCCTCGTTTTCTCTGCTGAAAATGCCAGCAAGACATGAAGAAGCAGCCAAGAAGGTGTTTCAGGTGGATTGGCAAAGCTTTGCCCAGCCTGGAGGTTCAGGGATTGTGTGTCCTGATGAACTGGATCTCCTATCCCAAATCCCAGGATAAAGGAAATTAGGATGAGTTGCTTGTTTCGGGGCTACCACATTATTTGTGGGGTGTGCAGCTGCTAGGATGGATGACTGGGATTCCACTTGTCTCTTCGTTCCTGGAATCATAGAGTCATTAAGACTGGAAGAGATTTCTAAGATCTTTGAGTCCAATCATTAACCCATTATAGTTTAGTGGTGTTCATCAAGTGGCAAGTGACACATCCACACACCTTCTGAACACTTCCAGGGATGATTTCAACACTTCCAGGGATGACTTCAACACTTCCAGGGAAGAAACACCTTCAGGCACAACCTCTACGCTTTGCTTTCTTTGGTGCCTGAAATCAGAGCAGATCTATTGAGCAATAACAGGAGCCTGATTTTAACCAGACCTACCCAATCTCATCCTCTTTCTTGTGCACTTCTGAGTAATTCCAAAGGTGCATAACCTTGGAGGAGGGTGCAGAGGGAGAAGGTGGAATATCCAGCATGTTCAGGGTGTCAGGGACAGTTTTAAGCCCTATAACTTGTGGAGCTCCATCCAGCAGGTCGTGATGGGGACAAGCACTAGTGTGAGCACAGCACACAGAGCTGGATGAAAGACACAGCCCACCCCAGCCCCGAGAATGAAGCAAGAAATAAGTTAGATGAGCCATTTGGACATGGGGACTGTTATATTTGCTACATGGAATGCTTCATTCCAGCAAATCCACTGTGCTCCTCTGGTCCATCACTCCTGGCTGTGAGGCTGAGCAGTGCTGAGGGACAGACGATTGCTGCTGAACCAGCTTTGCAAAATCAGTGATTGCTTGTACCAAGCCTGGCTTAAAACCTTTTCAAGAGACATTTTCCAAGACAATAAAGAAAAGATTACTGCTGGTTTACTCCTATGACCAAAAAATAAAACAAAGCACAAGGAGTCACACTGGGCTGGCAGGTAAATAGAATTTCATGAGGCTCCATTTATACTCTTGATCTGGGTTTCATTTGAGTTACGTCCAGCAATTACCTGAGTCTGCAGACAGAAAATTACACCCAGGGCTTTTGGGGCAATAAAGAGTTAAATTCAGAAAGCTTTTGGCACCTCTGCCATTTTGCTGGGCAGCACCAGCTCTCCAGGCTCTGATCTGACCTGGTCAAGAGGTGGCTTTGACTGGACATTCAGCTGCAGGCACAAAAGTGGCTGGTGGGTTTCAAGGCAAGGAACAGTTTTATCTGCTTTATTTTCAAGCCAGAGAGGGTTTGGAGGTGATTTTGTTTCTTCATCACCTCTTTTTTTTCCCCCCTTCTCTCTTGCTTCTCTGCTGTGCCTGTGTTTAATACCTGTGGTCTGAGCCTGCAAGCTCAGTTTCCAAACCAAACAGAGAATTTGTAACACGTGGGTTTAAAACTGTGTGCACAGATTCGGTTGATTAAATAAAGGGATTTTATTTATCACATATCTCTATGTATGTGCACACACTGGGGACGTCTGGAACATGTAAAACTTTTGGCTGAGTAAAGATTGAAAATCCCTTCTACTTTGAATCAGCAGAGATTAATAATGGTGATGATAATAATAATATAATAATAATAATTATTGTTATAAAGGCTCACAGCCAAAAATGCAGAAGAACCAGGACAGCAGAGAAAGAACAAAGTAGTTAATAAACTTTGCTTATGGCTTTAGGTGAGCAAGTTCTCCCTGATACTTCGCTGGGGGCTACCAGGAATATCCACTGTGAATTTGACTTCGGAAAAGATTCCAAGAAAGCTCAACCACCCAGATCTCATGGAAATGGGAAAACGTGGGTTTGCCCCATAAAAATTTCCGATTGGGAATTTTCCATTCAGAGAGCAAGAACTTGAGATAATCTGCAAAACTCAAATGTTGTCCTGCCCATGGGCCAGTGCAGACATTATCTGAATGAAAGACCACGAAGAATCTCTCAGAGAAGGGTCACAGGAGCTCCTGCTGAAGGATATGGTTGCGCCAATTCTCTTGGGATAAACCAAAACTGTTTGGTTTATCCATGTGGGTGCAGCTGGAGGGGCTGAAGCTCAGTCCCAGCTATCTGTGCCCAGCTCACCAAAACCTGAGAGCTCTTCTGTGAGCAGAGAGCTCTGTTTGCATTCATTCCTGCCTCCCCCTCTTCCATTAATAATGGAAGATAAATGGGGAACATGGAAAAACAAAGGTCAGGAATGGGGGAGATCTGTTGGCTCCTTCCTCACAGTGTGTTTATTCCCTGGTGTTTCCTCATTTATAATGCAGGTGCTCCACCTTCCCTGCACGTGTAGGTTTACCTGGAGGCAGGAAAGAGATTCTGAGCTTTCTTTTCACAATCCCATCGATTCCTCCCATCCTCAGAAGGAAATAAATTGCATCCTGGACAGTTTCCAAGGGGAGTTACAGAGGCAGGTGTCGAATCTGATGAGAGCACTCCTCACCCTGGGAAGCCCTCAGAGATGGGGCTGTCTGCTGAGGACATTTCCTCATCCTGTCCTGGCTGTGGGAGCCCTGACAGCTGCAGGTTTTGCTTCCTTGGATAACTCTCCCCCCTCCAGCCCTTGCCTCATGTTGCCTTCACCACATGGAGCAAAGGGAGAGCTCACCCTCGTAGGGCAAGGCTGCTTCAGTTTGGGGTGGCCAAAGCTGGGGAACCCATGACATGGTGTTCAAAACCAACCCTACTAAACCTGGGAATGGTCCTCTGCAGTTTCCTTCCTCCCTCTCCCCTGCTCCCTGAAGTCCCACAATCAGCAGCGCTGGCTGCAGCTGGAAGAGGCAGGGAAAGGGGAGAAGGGTGTTTCTGAAAGCTGTTTCCTTCTGGTGACAGGGATTGCAGGGAATGAACTCCACCTACATCTCTCCCCATCTCATCTGGGCCGGGAGAGATGCTGGAAAACGGAGAAAATCCCCCAGATGCTTGGAGGGATTAGTTTTCTCAGGAAACTGGTCTTTGAGCAAAGGGATGCAGCCACAGGAAATCTCTGTCCTGTCCTGTGTGGGATCCAACACCACGTGGAAACCCAAGGCAATGCCTTCTGCACACCAAGGCTGAAGACTTTGGCTTGGTTTCTTGTGGATGCTGCAGCTCCTCAGCAGCACCAAAAATTGTTCACTGAGGTGACATTTTCTCGTTCAGGGTGAAGTTTTATAGCAGGTTTAATGTGCAAGATGGGACTACAGACCTCAACCAAGGTAGCACTGAATCCTCAAGAGCTGCTTGCATGGCACAGTATCTATAAGGGCTTTTTGGGATGGGCACTGAACCTGCTCCCCTGGGAAACGGTCACAGTCCCAAGGCTGCCAGAGCTCAAGGAGCATTTGGACAATGCTCTCAGCCACATGGTGGGACTGTTGGGGTGTCCTGGGCAGGACCAGGAATTGGACTTTGATGATCCTTGTGTGTCCCTTCCAAGTCAGGGCATTCTGGAACTGATTGAAGTGATCCAGGAGATACAGCCCATGAACTGTTCTGAGGAGCCCCTGCTAAATCTCCACCTTCCTCCCATTATCAAATCTTGTGATTGCTGAGCCCTGGCAATGAAAAACACCCAGATGCTGCTTGATGTGACAGCAGTAGCAAACATGTGTTTTTAGTTATTTCCCTCCTAATGAATGAAGGAATGAAAAATCATTTGTTTGTTTTGTCCTTCCTTCCTTCCCCGTGGCACTGCGAGATGTGGTCACATACTTTGCAAGCAGCATTTAGAGACACAGATCACACATTTTCGGTTGTGATATCTATTAGCTGGGTCCTTTATTCTCTTCTCTTTCTTCTCTAGTGGCAACACACCCATTGCAGTGTGGGGAACTCATCTGGACCTCATCCAGAACCCTCAGATCCGGGCAAAGCACGGTGGGAAGGAGCACGTCAACGTGAGTGTGGCTGCTGGGCTGGGGAGGGGTGTTAGGGGCTGGCCAACAGCAAAACCCGGGCATGTCTTGCTTCCAGTATAGGAGCAAAGAGGGAAGCAAGAGGGGTGTAATGAAGCTCCTGATCTCTTCTAAGCCTGTTTCTTCCGTTGGCTCAAGGCCATCTGTGCTCTCTCTTGTGCTGTTTATGTGCACAAGGAAGCCCAAATTCAGGTTATTAACTAAGCACACCGTGGTCAGAAAAATACTCTTTGGTACTACTGTGTCCACTTCATGGACTATATAGGATCCTGCAAGAGTGTATCCAGGTTTAGCCAGTTATATTTACCGCCTAATTCAACTCTCAGTGAGCACAGAGGAACCAGAAGAAGCTCTAAGGAGACCAGCAGAGTCAAGATCTGGGAGATAATTCACTCAGAAGGAGCTACTTAGCAGTAGCTGCTAAGCAGCTTCAGGTACACCTGGAAAAGGTGTGCTTGGCACCTCCAATTAGGAAATTCAGGAATAGGAAGCACCTGCTGGTATCTACAATAGCCTGGAGGATGGAACCACACAACAGCATTTGAAAATGTGTTGGCTGTGTGTAGCCCCTTTCTGTGACCAAATGTAAAAGACCATCCCAAAGGAAGAGGCTCTAAAAGTAATAGGGTTGGGGGAAAGAAAGTCCAGATCCTCTGCATTTCTCAAGTGTTCAGATTAACCCGTGAACTTTCCACCCAAGGTTCTCAAAGCACTTTGCAGACGACAAATAATCTGCTGCCATATGAAGAGCAGCCAAACT
>JAWWES010000041.1:1628501-1648123 GCA_035583135.1 Lophotriccus pileatus
CCAGGAGGGACATTTTCCACAGGCACTGCTCACGTTGGGTTTCTTTCCCCAGAACTGTGAGGTGCAGAACAGCACAGAGATGACCTGCCAGGCCCCAGCCCTGGCTGTGGACCCCAATCACCAGTCGGAGCTCGCCGAGCGCCCGGAGGAGTTCGGCTTCATCCTTGACAACGTCCAGTCCCTGCTGATCCTCAACAAAACCAACTTCACCTACTACCCCAACCCTATCTTCGAGGTGTTCAACCCCTCGGGGATCCTGGAGCTGAAGCCAGGAAGTCCCATCATCCTGAAGGTGAGATGGGGACCGAGGGCTGGATGGGGGACGTGTTGCCTGTTGCCTCTCTCTGCCTGCCAGCACCCCACAAACCATGGTGGCATCCCAAAAGCTTCCTCCTTTCCTTGCCCCTACCACTCTGCATCATATCAGTCACCACCTGCAAACACCAACCACTGCCAGTACCCATAACCAAGAAATATTAACTCCTGCTGGAACAATCCACGTGCAGCCCAAAGTGGTACCAACTGCTGCTCACCAGAGAGCAGTTTCTATGATTGCAACAGGGCTGGCAATTAAACTCCCAACTCTATTTCTTTTTTTCGGGTTGCAAGACCTTCCTCTCACCCCTGTTTAAACCCAAACCAGTCCTTTGTCATTCCTGTGATCTGCACAGCCATACAGAGGAGGAATTTTATGGTGGAGCATTTCTGTATCAGCTCTTTCCCATGGTGCTTATGCAAAGAGATGATAGTGCTTCTTGCCTGTTTGGAAGGGGTGGGGGAGGTCTGTCTTCCTTGCCTTACTATGTTTGGTGAGGACTTGATTGTGCAAGGCTTTGATGCAGCATTTCTAACTCAGTTCCAGAGAGAAGGGAGCAGGACAGGCCGTTGTGCCTGATTTGAGTCTTCAGCCATTCATGTTGGCTTCCTAAACTGGCTTTTCCTCTCTGTGTCAGCAAATGGTGAACTACAAATGTCATAACAGAATCATAGAATGGTTGGGGTTGGAAGGGACCTTAAAGGCCGTCTTGTTCCACCCCTGACACCTTCCTTTATCCCAGTTGCTCCAAGCCCTGGCCTTGGACACTTCCAGTGATGGGGCAGCCACAGCTATGAAGGGCAATGTTAAAACTTGTGTCCCAGGCATGAACTAGAGGGGGAAAGAAAACTCTCTGCTGATGTTTATTTGATTTTCTGGGGTGATTTGTTCTGTCCAGGGCAAGAACCTGATCCCACCAGTGGCAGGAGGGAATGCCAAGCTGAACTACACTGTTCTGGTTGGGGAGAAGCCCTGTGCAGTGACTGTGTCAGATGTGCAGCTGCTCTGTGAGTCCCCAAACCTCATTGGGAGGCACAAGGTGATGGTAAGTGCTGCTTGAGCCTCAGCCTCTCCTCCGTGGGTGGCTTGGGAGGGCACAGCAAAGAGCTGAAGAGCTGGGAGAGATCTCCAAGGAGTTTGCATCATTAATTGCCTTCCCAGAAACACCAGGGCCCCTTTTTGATATAATATCCCCTTCAAGGGTAACTTGGAGAAGAGAAGAGTGACCTGGAGATCTTTGTGGGAAACCTTTCATAATCAAAAACCTTTAGGTTTGCCCCTCTTCTGTTTTCTTATGAACTGTGATGCTCATGTGAGATCATCCATGTGACATGTTCCTCCTACACAATATCCTGCATGGCTCTTTAAAAAGAGTTTTCTGGGAACTTTTAGTAAGCAGAGTTTATGATGATCATTTTGGGTCTTGTTTGTGACTGCTGCTGGGAGACCCCACACCAGCTACTTGACTTCTCTGTGCCAAAGTTTGTCATCTGGAAAATAGAGGTAATAATCCCTTCCAGCCATGCAAATGTCCCGTGACTCTGGTTTCGTTATAAAGCACATTAAGGCACTCCAAGAAGGGTGATAACGAAGGGAGAGATTTTTCTCTGTGTGAACACCAAAGCTTTGGAACATGGCAAAGGATTTTTGTTCCCCATCATTTTCATCGATATAATTAAACATATGGTCAGTCAGAGGTGGGCAAAGCCGAGCCTGCAGAGAGAGAGAGAACTCCAAGTCAGGTGAGCAATAATCAATCCCTGGAGATCAGGGAGGATGAGCATCTGGTCAGGTTGTACTAATTGGGAAAGACTGCCCTGCTCTTGCAGCTTGGGGCAGTTTAAGTGAAGCCAAAGATTTAAAAATAATCCCTTTTTGAGGATGCTGGCAACATGGGAAGATGGTGGCGTTGAAGCCTTGTTAATGAGCATCAATTTTAGGGCAAGTTAGAGATTTTATTCAACTACCAACACAGAGGCAACACTGTGACAGCATCTGGGCTGGGAACCAAATGCAGAAGGTCACCTGTGATGGAGGCCATTGCTCAAGGATGGACTCTGCATCTGGAGCTGAACAGGGGACAGCTGGGCTGGGAAATGCCCCCTCCAGCACGGCACGGCATCTCTTGCTGCTGGGGCTGGTACAAAATGTATCCCCCTGTTTCACAGGAACGTCTTTTTGATGGTCAGGAGAAGTGACAGGCAGCTCTCCCAGGTCCTCCTCCTGCTTCTGCCGACGATTTGCTGTGTGGCCTTGAGGAGATGGTAGAACAAACCCTTCCCTGCAAAGTGGAGTGGCCAAGATCTGAGAGGGGGCCACGGGAGTGAATCAACCACCACAGCGTAGAGATGATTTCTAAGGGAAGGAGCGGTGACAATGACACACACACTGATGTCAACACGCTTTTGATCTGCTTCAGCTCCTCTTTGTACAATGACAGTTAAGTATTTGAAAAGAGGTAGGAAAGGAATAAAAAAGCCTTTGAGCAATGGTTAAAAAAGAAAGATGGACTAAAACTCAGAGGCAAGTTTTTTCCAAGGATGAGAAAGAAACATGAGGAAGACCCATCACAGAATCACAGAACATGCCAAGCTGGAAGGGACCCATAAGGACCATTGAGTCCCGCTCTTACCCCTGCACAGGACCATCCTCAAGATTCCCACCATGTACCTGAGAGTATTGTCCAAACTGTGCTGGAGAAGGTCTGCAGTGAAAATGTGGGATACATCTAAAGGATTCCTGGTATCTAATCCAGGTGCTTATACCCAGAAATTCCCACTGGACTCTTTGTGCAGTGAACGGAGAGATGGGCAGATGGAGCAATTGAAGTTCAGGGCACATTTCCTCTCATCCTAAATTAGACACTTCCTCTGGGCCAGGACAAACATGCACCAGGAAAGACACCACCACAGGCAAGCTTTGCACAGGAGGAGCTCCTGAACTGCTGCAGGTGACCCCTGAGACTCTGTTGGGTGAAAACTGCTGTTTGCCATAGTGGCCTTTAGAACAAATTCATGACTAACAGGCTCAACAGGTGGCCAAACTGGTGCTTGGTAATATGGAGGGTTCATTTTCAGTCTTCTGGAAGGTATAAACAGCTTCCCCTGGAGCCACTTGGTGGCCCAAGAAATAAAGTAGGGCTATTATATCTATATATTTGCCTGTTTTTCATTTAAATTCTCAAAATACTATTGCAGCCTCATAGGCTCTCTTCTTCAAGAGGCAGATTCTCTCACATCAAGGCAGTTTTACTTGTGGACTGTGAGACCTTCCCAGTGTTGAAACCACTTTTAGAGAGGAACACACTTTTGTTAGACACCTGCCTTTAGGAGCCTAAATCCCCTCCTAGTTAATGGAGAGAAATGGGAACTTCCACTGAATCAAACATCTCATCCTGATGTCAAAGGAGGTGTCAAAAGCAGCTCACATAAAGCACATCCTAAAAGTGCTTTTTTTCTCTTTATTGACTCTGAAATCGTGCTGGAATGTCTAACTCAGATGTGCTTCTGGAATATCTGGAGAGAGAAATCCCCCCCGCATGGAGATGGGCTGTTCTCTGAGCTTTGAGGACAGACCTGCACTGGGATTTGGGATGGGCTTGTTTGATTTTAGTCTGATAGTCCTTGAATGGACTCGTCTGACTGCAGGGCTTGGAGGAAAAGGGCCACTGCTGGAAAGAGAAAATGAAATGGAATAAATCCATTTATTGATCCACTGTGACAGGAAGGAAACTGTGCAAGCTTTAGGAGGGAGGATTTGGAACAGTGGTCTGCAGTAAAAGGGAACAGCTTTCAGTGCATGGATCAGGATGAGAGTTGGGTAGTGTGCCATGTACCAATCCAAAACCTCTGCCCTGTGCAGGTTTTATAAGTGAGTTGGGCCTTGGATCTTGAAATAGATGGGAAAACTCATTCCTGCTGCCTCCTCAATCAACATGGGTTGTTCCTTGGCCTCTGAAGATGCTCTACAAGTCATCAGAGTCACGCTGCAGGAATGGCCATCTTTATTTCCTGGGCAGATAAATTTGGGTTTGGTTTCATTTCTCACTGTGGACGTTGTTATCTTTCTAAAGCCCACCCAAAAAACGGCATGAGAGGACCTTGTGGATGGAAATTGGGTATTTTCAGACATTCACTTTTGTCCTGTCCGTGGGATAAGGGTTGTAGCTGTGTGTCTTTGGCCAGGACCCACTAAGGAGCAGCCTACACCTGATGGTAGAGCAAACCCAGCATCTTCTCTGAGGTTGCATCTGGGACTGGAATAATTTCTAGGAGATGATGGGGTCGCAGAGGTTTGTGTCCCCAGAGAGGATTGTGCTGGTGAGCAGCTGGAAAACTCTTCATTAATTCATGACTCTGTTCCATAGTCTCTCCTGGCCCCAAGCCTTCCTCCTTGGAGCAGATCCTTCCTCCTGCAACCCAGAGGGGAAACCTGAGCAGGTGCCTGAGCTGAGCCGTGGGAGGCCTGGGATGAATGTGTGTACAGGCAGGCTGGAGCCAGACTGATGAGCTGAGAGCCAGGGGGATGAAGGATGGGGCTGGACACAGAAGACAGTTTAATTGCGTGCTGCAATGGTCCCAGTTGCAATGGGAGTGGGAAACACTCAGCCCTGGGGTCTTGACTGCATTTCTACCTGGCAGCAAGATTTTGCTCTTTGTGCAGGTCCAGCTGTGTCTCTCAGTGGCAAAGCTCCTCTGGGCTGAAGTGATGGGGCTCATCACCACGTCCCAGTCCTTCAAGCTCTTTGCACCTCCCAGCTTTGTGCTGGTCCATATCCAGTGTCCCCCAACCACAGCACAGCCCTACAAGCCTTCTTTTATACTTCAGGCTGCTCAGCAGAGCTCTCCCCCCATCACTCAGACTTAGTCTGCTCTACAAATAGCTTTGAACAACCCTGTAGTAGCCCTGAGCAAGCAGGATCCTGTGGGATTACCATTGGGAGTGGTGTTCATGTTGTAAAAATGGACTCCTGACAGACCTGCCACAGCAGAACATTTTGTTGGGTCCGCAGCAGGAACACTTGCAGGGTTTCTTTCTGGTTGTTAAAAGTAAGGTACTCACACAGCAGCTTCTTCCAGAGGCTGGAAGCAGCTCTGGGAATCCCTGGAAGTGCATGGAGAACAAAAAGCTGTGTTCAACTGCCTGTCCCACTGGTGACCATCTGTACCATGCCATTGTGTGGCTGAGAAAGGGGCTACAAAGAGCATGGGCCAGGCTTTGTGCTCTTTGTATGTTTTTTCTTACCATCTCAGAGGCTTCCAAGTACAGTTTGGGTCAAAAGAAAACAGTGACTCTAATTTCTGCAGGCCCACTGTACTGACTGGGTCAGGTGTCCCCTGTCCTATTGTGGGGTGGAATACCCCCAGACCATAACATGAGTGGGTATTTTGGGACTAAGGGACGTCAGTGTCCAGCAAAACACAGTGTTCAGGACAAGGAATGGAAAACACAGGATGAAGTCTGAACTGAGCCAGGAAACTGAGACTGGTGACTTGTCCCATCACAAGTCCTTTGTTGGTTGGGTTCAGGGTCACTCTGTCAACAGATATGATTCTATATGGCATTTCAGGTGTTTTTAAGCTGTTCTCTATCCAAACACTTCCCTTTTTGGCTTGGGAGACAAGAGCTCATCCTTCAGCCTTAGCCAAGGAGACGATGGAGCTCCTCTGTGTTCCTGCTCCTCTGAGTGTTTCAACGCAACCCTTCCCTGCTTTCCCTCCAGGCTCGCGTAGGAGGGATGGAGTTCTCCCCAGGGATGGTCTACATCTCTCCAGACAGCCCTCTGAGCCTGCCAGCCATTGTCAGCATTGCAGTGGCCGGTGGGCTGCTCATCATCTTCATCGTGGCCGTGCTCATCGCCTACAAGCGCAAATCCCGGGAGAGCGACCTCACCCTCAAGCGCCTGCAGATGCAGATGGACAACCTGGAGTCCAGGGTGGCTCTGGAGTGCAAAGAAGGTAGGATGAGGAGGGCAGCTGGCACTGTGGCACTGTTGGGAGAAGAGGGACATCCAGCCACAAAGCTTTGAGCTGAAATAGCACGTGCAGAAAGAGTGCTGAGCCTTCGAGCCCGGATCTAATCTGACTTTGCCCATTCCCCCTGAGCCCAGCCTTCCTCCTCCCTGTCCTAACTGTATTTGCCGACTCACAGTCCAGAGAAATCCCTGGCACGTGTCCCTGGGGAAAGGCTGTGGTATGAGAAAAGTGACACTGCTCTTATCCACCCTCCTTCTTCCTCTCCACACGCTGCTTCTCCACTTGTACCTGAGTTTCATGCATGTGGGTCTGAGGGCCTTCCCCACCATGGGGAGGGGATCTGGCTTGTCACTGCTGCCTGAGTTACTCCCTTTTCTGTGCCAGCCTTTGCAGAGCTGCAGACAGATATCCACGAGCTGACAAGTGACCTGGATGGAGCCGGGATCCCTTTCCTGGATTACAGAACCTACACCATGCGGGTGCTTTTCCCTGGCATTGAGGATCATCCAGTTCTGAGGGATCTGGAGGTAAGAAATCAACATCTGATGCTTCTGAATCCTCTCATTCCTCCCTGTTCAGTCCCAAATAATGGAGGTAGGGTGGGGTGGGGTGGGGACACTGAGGCTTCCAACGTTGTGTCCTAAAACTGCACCTCATTAAAAATCCATATGGAAAGGGGGAGATGATGGCTGCTGACCCAGATCACAGAATTGTTAAGGTTGGAAAAGCCCTCTAAGAACATCGAGTCAAACCAATAATCCAGCACTGCCAATTTCACCCTAACCCATGTCCCCAAGTGCCACTTCTATATCTTTTAAATCCCTCCAGGGATAGTCACTCCACCACTTCCATGGGCAGCTTGTTCCAATACCTGATGAGCCTTATAGTGGAGAAATTTTTCCTAATATCCAATCTAAACATCCCCTGGCACAACTTGAGGCCATTTCCTCTCGTCCTGTCACTTGTTACCTGTTAAATTCTGTTTGATCCCTCACTTATTTGAAAGACTCTCACAGATCTGCGTGCATTAGGTCTACCCTATTAAGCTTCTCCTTGGTTTTCATCCTGCTGTGGCTTGATTTTTAGGCTGGATTAATTAGTTACTGCTGTGCAGGGGCAAGGAAAAGAAGTTGTATGGCAGAGCAGGACACTTCCCAGTGTCACTCCAGCTTTGTATGACACTCACACTACCAACAGGCCATTTTTTTTTGTGGCAACCCCTACAAAAATAACCTCCTGTCACTGAAGGAGGTTCACCTTTGCTGCACTCTGGGGTTTTGTCAATGCTCTGCCCACACCTTCCTCCTCCAGCCCAACTCTCTGAACAGCAGAGGTGGGAGGACAGTGAGACACTGTCGGGGTCTCCACACAGTGTTACCTCAGTGGTGACAGAGAGCTTGGTGGGAACCCAGGTGAGGTTCTGCCAGCCTGAAATCTGCCTCAGGCTCTGGCAGATGGAGAGGCTCTGCTCTGGGAATACCTGGGCCAGAGAGTCGGGAGCTACACCACGGCCAGGGCCGGGGAGGTGGTTGGCTCAGCTCTCTGCAAAGTCCTTGGCAGGTTCTGATCTTCAGAAGGGCTCTGGCGTGGGCTGGGGAGATTGCTGGAGGCCAAGGCTGGGCTTAGTTGGCAGGAAGGAGAGGCAGGAGCTGGCACAGGCGATCCCATGCTTGGCTGGCTGCGTAATCAGAGATCCCTGCTCGCCTTTGCTCCTTCCACTCGGAAGAGCCAAAATTCATCGAACTGTGCGGAGAGAACCATTAGAAAACCTGATCTGCTGGCAAGGAGGACTTGTGGGACTGGGTGGGAGGCTGAGCCACACGTTGACTGAAGCATGTATTTAATTGTGGGGTTCAGGTAAGTGGCCTCAAGCTGCTTTCCCTCAGGATGAGTAACTCAGCAGCTTCACTAAATGGGCAGGAGAAACAAGGGGTGCTGAATCTCCCTCTCACATGTGTGTCCACACACAAACACTTTCATTATCCCCACAGCCAATTTCAATCCCTACATTCATTAACCCCAGACAGCTGATCACAGAATAGCATCTGACCCCTACAGAGGTCTTAGCACGGATGCTCCCCTCTGTAGATACACCCAGAGCTAATGTTTCAATCCACCACCTTTGATCTCTCCTTCTTTTCATTCCATTCATTTATTTTTTTTTTTGGTCTTTAATCCTCTGTAAAGCTCCAGCAGCTCTTTCAGTGTCAACATCTTTGGTACCCACATGAAGGCAGCTCCCATTCTGCTCCCTTCTCTGGAACAACCGAGGAGTTGCTATTTATTGCAAAAGATCCTGCAGTGAGAAGGTCTCACTTATTTCCAGTTCATTTGCTAATTAACTGCTTCCAGATGCAGCACAAAATACTTTTCTTGTTATTTTTTCTTTAATTCTCCGTAATAACCCGAGGATAGACAATATTAAATGTTCAAGCAAGTGAGTTAAAAATAATTCTTGGCAGGATGGGTGGTGGTGGTTTGTTGGTTGCTTGGTTGGTTGTCTCAAGCTATTTAGGAAGTAATTTATTTGCTGCATGCAAAAAGGAGTTAAGAACTCTAATTTCCAGAATTAAAATAATGACTCTATAAGGGGCCTGCATTAGTTGGTTGTTTAAACATGCCAACTTATTTTGTATTAAAGTGCCAAGTTTGGCTGGTTATTAATATATCCATGTCTCAGTGACATGTGCTGCTCTTTGGTAAAACCATCCAGCTTCCAGGGAAGATGGGTTTTCTTTTTTCAAGGACTGGAACAGCTTCAGCAACAGGGAGGAATGAGTTTGGGGTTCTCTATTTAGGCTGCATTTTTGTCCAGAGTCAGAAGGACCAGAAATGGTGAAGCCCACCATGGACTGTGGGGCACAGGCTCCCATGTTGAGGTCCTAAAATCATCTGTCTAAAAACCAGTTCAGCAGCCTCTCATAGCTGAGAGATATATTAGACACTTATAAACCTCTGTGTCCCCACACCACCTCACCTCCCAAATCTAGGGCTTCTACTGCAGTAGGACCTCCAAGACAGGTCCCTACTCAGGGAATTCTCTACGTAGTTCTTCAAACCAAGGCCCAGCTTCACGATCACCATCTCAGCCACTGCCTCACTACATCTCTTCATGTCATCTCATCTCCTCAAAACGTGACCCCACTCTCTCTTTCCCATTCACTTTCTTGCTGCCTCTCCTAAAGCTGAACCCCAAACCTCTGCAAGAAGGTTTCTTGCAGGGGTGAGAAAGAAGTTTTGGATGAAACTAAAATAAGGCTTCAGTTTGACTAATAAATAAAAATATAATGTGGTGTTGTACCACCTCCAGGCACCAGCAATCCCTTTTTGAAGTGCTGTTCAGAGAGGGAAGCACAGGATTGGAAAAAATCACCTGGCTGTGGGTAGGAGGTCTCCCAGGCTTCCTAATCATTGGATGGTGTGTGGACTCTCTTCCACTCTTCCCTTAACTGGAGGAGCTGGAGGGATGAGGCAACAAAGGGTGTGAGACCCATTTGGGGAGGTCTGAGAAAGGTATAAAGGCATAAACTCCCTTTCTTCTTGTGCAGGTCCCTGGCTACAGGCAGGAAAGGGTGGAGAAGGGCCTGAAGCTCTTTGCCCAGCTCATCAACAACAAGGTGTTCCTGCTGTCCTTCATCCGCACCCTGGAGTCCCAGCGCAGCTTCTCCATGAGGGACCGCGGCAACGTGGCCTCGCTCATCATGACCGTGCTGCAGAGCAAGCTGGAGTACGCCACTGATGTCCTCAAACAGCTCCTGGCCGACCTCATAGACAAAAACCTGGAGAGCAAGAACCACCCCAAGCTGCTGCTCCGCAGGTGAGGATGGCTGGGGCTGGAGGGAGTTGGGTTGGGAAGCCTGTGCTCCACTGTCCCACGCAACCATAGTCACTTTTGGGAGGAAAGATGCAGCTCTTGATTCCTCTCCTCCCCAAAAAAGCGGTCAGGGGTGAATAGTTACAGAACTGGGTTAAGTTACAGTTAAGGAATTAAAAGTTCCAGAGCTAAACCATCTCCGGGTTTTCACGTGCATCCTCCATAAAGCTTCGTAAGGGCAGCAAAAGCCCCTGCTCCCTAATCCTCTTTTTGGACTCTCTGTGTGCTTAAATGTTAAATTTAGGCTGATTTTTCCTTTTAACCTACAACCACCTTGTGTAGGACCTCTAGGTGTATCCCACAAAACAGGCTGAGTTCTATCCCTGGTGAGAAGTATGTCAACTTCTTCCATCTCCTGCCCGGGCTGTGGAATTCCCAGCTTTGTTTCTTGTTCCTTGGTTACCCATGAACACATGGGGAGTCTTCAGCTGCGCTGTGGGATCTCCTGTCTCTCCCAGAGAGGAGTTGGTGGAAGGCAGCAGAAGAGCTGAGCAGGATAACAGAGCTGGTTTTATCCAAGGCACAGGTTTGGGTTCGTGCTTCTTGGCCTGGTTTGAAGCCAGAACTCCACAGTTCTGTGGGAAACCTCGAGTCAGAAATCCACTGCTCTGTAATTAAAGTGCCTTCCCTGCCTAAGGAAGTGCTGCCTCCTCTCCCTTTAGGGTCAGGTTTGTCTCCTCTTCATGGTCTGAACAAATCCTTCTGATCCCGATTAAAATCAGGGGGAGTCTTCTGGAGAGGAATGGCCTTTGCCACTGCTCAGAGCCAATTCTGAGGAGCCCTCAGCTGATTATGATGGATGGCTTGGGCAAGGAAGAGATATCTGGTGCCTTCTGGGAGGCTTTTCCTCTGGCCCACGGCCCACTATGGACAATCAGCAGAAAACGGAGCAGAAGGCACTTCCTGGCATTCGGAGCAGCAATGCCAGGGGCAGAGACTGGACTTTGCTTTGGTGTCAGTTGACTCCCTGATGTGATTCAAGCCCTCCAGCCTGGCTGGTGACCACCCTGCAGCTGTCCCCAGACTTCCTTTCCGTGCTTCTCCTCTGATGCTTGATGGCACTGCCTCCTTCCAACTGTCTTCTCCCTTCATATTCTCCTCTTTCTTCCCCTTTCTCCATTATTTTATTTTCCCTGGTTGTTCATTACTGTCTTGTCCTGAGCATCCCATCTTTCCTCTTTCTCCTTCTTCCAGCTCTTTTCTAACTCTGGTCTTCTTTGTTGGACATTAATTGTGGCCTCTGTCAGGAGAGCCAGGGAACAGGGAAGGCACATCCATCCACTGTTCCAAGGTCTGAAAACACGAGGAGAAACCAGAGATGTGCTTTGTGCTCTGAGATGGAGGTCCTGCCCTGAGCAGCTCCAAAGAGATAAACAAAAACAAGCAAGAACCCACCCCTGTGTGGCTTTGGTGAGAGCCAGGACAAGGAGGATCCACTTTAATTCAACCAGACAGGGACTTGTGCTTTCTCCTTGAGCAGCACCAGGTTTATCCTGTGCTCCTGGGGTCCACACCACACTTACAGGTCTGGGTTGGTCTTTCTGTAGGAAAAGTTCATCCCGAAGCCTCGAGATGGATCTTTGTTCCGTGGAGGACAGAGTGTTCAAGGGCAAAGGGATGAGCTCTGTGAATGCTCCACAGTGACAAACTGAGGAGTATAATCACTCCCAAATGCCAGGGAGATAGGCAGTGCCAGATAACTGCTCCCCAGTGATTTAGATCTGTCTCTCTTGAGTATTTATATAGCCTACTTGACATATGGCCTAGCTCTGAGCTCCTCATATTTGAGGGATTTATCTTCCCGGAGCTCTTTGCAGAAGATTCCCTCAAATGTTGGCAATTCTTTTTGGCTGTTGAAGAAACTGAAAAACAGACACACGGGGACTCCTGGCCACAGGAGAGTCAACAAGGCAGGCAGAATTTGCAGGTTCCCTAAATGCAAAACATGCTTAAGTCTGAGATTGTCATGCCGGACTTAGCACGGGGCTCGGAGATCTGGGCAGGAAGGTGGACAAGGCCAATATTTTGATTAGTCCTTTGGTATGACAAGCACAACTAAATAATTTCCCATTTGCTTTTTACTCCCTCTCTGATTTTAGGACAGAGTCTGTGGCTGAGAAGATGCTCACCAACTGGTTCACCTTCCTTCTCTACAAGTTCCTCAAGGTAAGAGGATCCTGGATAAACAGCTGCTTTAATACATTTCCTCTTGGTGAGGTTTAGTTGGGGCAAAAACTTCCCAGATATAAAGGAAAAAGCCTCTTTTCTTTTTTTTTTCCTCTGGAAGGAGGTCAGTGCCTAATAGGAGATGGGCTGTTTTCTGATCCAGGGAGAACAAAGAGGGGCACTTTGTTAGAGAAGCAGCCTGTTGATCTTTCTCTAGTACAGAGGTGGGATCTGAGGGTCGGTGCCGAAATGTGGAGGTTTCCAGACCCTGATTGAGACCTGGATGGAAAATGCTCTCCTTTTACCAGCAGCCTGAGGTCTCCATCATGTGGTGACCCATATTTTCGGTGCATGGTGGCTGGAGATCTCCTTCTAC
This sequence comes from Lophotriccus pileatus, assembly GCA_035583135.1. Lineage (NCBI taxonomy): Eukaryota > Metazoa > Chordata > Aves > Passeriformes > Tyrannidae > Lophotriccus > Lophotriccus pileatus. The sequence continues at coordinate 1,641,209 of JAWWES010000041.1, forward strand.
CCCATTTCAGAGGCAGCACTGAGACCCAGCCCCAAGCTGGAAGGACACGCAGCAGCAAAGGAGTGAAAGAACCCTCTGAGCCCTCTTGTTCCTCCTGGCAGGTCTCCTTGGGGTGGTGGGTAGCAAAAAAAAAAGAGTCTTTCAGCCTTTGAGGGCTGCTGGATAATGGCAGGTCCCCCCTTGGGGACCCACATTGAGCCCCAGGCATGACAATTGCCAGGAGACCAAATCCAGAGCCAGCCTGATGGGAAGGAGCTGGGCTTGCTCCTCTCCCCCGCTCCCAGAGCAGTTGCTAAACATCCTCCTGCCTGACAGCCTCATTTGGCCACAATAACCACCCTCTGCCCGGCGATTCAAGGCTTCACAAATAAACCCCAATCCCCCTGAGCCTCCCCCAGTCCAAGGATGAGCGCAGGGGGAAAGTTTTGAAGGTCCCTGGAAGGTAATTTCAGTGACTTCGGTATCAGATCCCTGCTCTGAGCTGAAAGGAAAGGATATAAGGAGGTGACTCTCTAAAGAGCTGCTTTTATAATAGGCTTTTTTCACCCCACTCAGCTACTTGTCTTCTTGCTTTAGCCTGAACAGAGGCCTGATAAGGGCAAGAGACAGGCACACAGAAGCAATATGCTGCTGGCAGATAAGCTAATTAAGTGGGAGACAGGTGTAGGAACTGAAAAAGGGGCCACTTTGCTTCTGATTATTAACTTGTTTTCCCTGGGATTTACACCGGGGGGAAAATGACCTCGCTCCCTGAGTTGGGACAGGAGAGGAGAGGGTGAGGAGGGGAGGAAGGCTGGAGGGGGAAAGAGGCAAGAGAGGAAAGCATGAAGAAGGGGTTCATGGCAGGGAATATGCTGAGGGAGGGCAGCAGGGCAGGTGAGGCTGGAAAAAGAGTGGGAATTAGGGAGAGGTGTGTTTGCTGGCCCTGCCTGTGGGCTCCACACGTCTGACATCACCAGTGCAGCCACACAGGTCCAGGGGCACGTCCCCCCTGGCTCGTGGAGCTGCTCCTGCCTGAGCATCCCTCTTTGCCTCCAGCATGACAGCGCTCAGGGAGGCTGTGGACACTGCCCAGGCAGCCAGGACGAGGCACCATCAGTCCATCTCCCTTTCAGACCTGCCTCCAGGTCCTGTGGAACCCACCCCACTGGGGCAGAGCTCTAGCCTGGTGGCACTGACTGCAGCAGCACCTGCAAGGCTCTGCTGGTGCCAGCACTGCCAGGGAGCACTGCCACCTTTGTCCCATGACAGGACACTGTGGGGTTGCTTTTCCAGGGCTGGTTGCACTCTGTGGAACTGGAGTGTGACCTCTGTTCCTGGGCTGTGTGGAACACACTGATGTATTGGTCTGGAGAGATTGGGGATGGCAAGCCGTGGTAGTCACTGAGATGCCACACAGTTTGGTTCTCACCTCTCCTCCTCTTGTTTCACCTCCTGGTTGTCTCTCACCCCTGCAGGAGTGTGCTGGAGAACCTCTCTTCTCCCTTTTCTGTGCCATCAAGCAGCAGATGGAGAAGGGTCCCATCGATTCCATCACTGGGGAGGCCCGGTATTCCCTGAGTGAGGACAAGCTCATCCGACAGCAGATCGACTACAAGACACTGGTGAGTGCTCTGAGTCCTGTGGGCTTGTCCAGAACCTTCTAGAAAAAAGGGAATTTAGAGAACAGAAGCCCACAGTGGGCATGCTGACTCTCTGGGACAATTACCCCTGTAACCCTGCTGGAGATTGATTATTAAAATTAAAGATCTGGTTCTCCCATGAGGATTTCAGCGTCAAGGGATATGTCAGAAATACACAGTGCAGGGACTTTAGGTCTGCTCTAGGACTTGTGCACGCATTCCTGTTGAGAAAGCACAAGTTCAAGAGAAGTGAAGTTGATTTACAGATTTCAAGGGGAAGAAAACAGATCCCCGGCACTGAGTCACTCCCTTCAAAATGGAAATTGTCTGCATGATGCAAGATACACACTGCAGATGTGCAGCTTTAGCTTCTGCTCTGAGATTACACCCTTTCCCACTTGATTAAAGAGCATCAATTAAAGAGCATTAGATATCTCTTCTTAGTGTGTTTTTTGGGGCCTTCATTCTTTTCTGGATACGCTAAATCCACTGAGCTTCTAAATCTCTGTAGGATAAAGATCACTTTCTAAGTCTTCCATGATCCTTGTAATGTTTCTCTTTCCTGTGCCTTTGTTCTCAGAAAAGCCCAACCCCAAACTTTAGGACGGTCAGAAGGTGCTCTGAAATGGCTCAGATTATTTTAACTGCAGTTTCAAGTGGGGGCTACTCATTTCACTTCCCTCTGGATGGCTCTGAAAACTGTGTCTAATCGCAGAATCACAGACTGGTTTGGGTTGGAAAGGACCTTAAAGATCATCTGGTTCCAACCCCCCCAGGTGATGTTGGCTCCTTGACCCGTTCTTAAACCTCAGCTCAGGTGGGCTGGTGTTGAAATGTGCTCAGTCTGGAGCTGAGCTTTGATTGAATCCACATCCGATGTGGGGGGGTGGGGTGGATTTTATCCTTCAACAGGATCACACTTTCATTTTGCGTATCAAACCCGCCACTTTCCCATGAAATCATCAGCATTTTTGCTGTTGTTGTTGTTGTGCAGCCATTCAGGAGCTGATCCCACACGGAGAGAGGGAGCAGGAGGAAGGAAAACACAGGCACGGAGCGATCGCTTTCACCAGAGGAAATCCCCCCCAAGATCCTTTTAGGCTTGATAGAAAGCAGCCAGCAAAGGGTAGTAATTATCCAGCAGCCTGAACAAAGCTCCCCTCCTTCCCTTTGTGCTGCTCGATGTTAATCAGCTCTCCCTCTTAACATCTCAAGAGCAGACAAATATATCCCGATAGGAATCTCAGCAGATTTACGGAGATCAGCTCCGCTGGAGGAGATTAGGAAGAAGCAGAATGTGAATAGGACTGTTCTCCCTTTCTGTTTCTCTTTATTTCTGTTTTATTTCGGCCTTCCTCTACCTTCCTTCAGCGGCCTGACGCATCTTATTAAAAATATGCGGTCATGAAATAAAGCAAGAACTGATTGTGTGTCTGTAATGTGGGAATTCCCTCAATCTCTCCTGCTCTAAACCACCACTCTGAGTTTGCAATGAGTGAGGCAAAAATTCACGGGGATGTTCACATCTACTGAGTGCCTGGCTGAGTTAAATCCCAATTCCAGCAGTGTGGCACGTGGAAACAGGCTGTTCATTGCCATTATTCCTGGAAGACAAGGCCAGGGCTTCTTTTGGAAGGCATAGACTCGAGGATCCTAGAGGTCTTTTCCAAACTAAAGGATTCCATGGTTTATTCTTTAGCCTTCGTGTTAATCATGACCTGGAAAAGAGAAGCTTTGGGGTGACCTAATTGTGGCTTTCTGGTACCTGAAAGGTGCCACAAAAAAGGTGGAGAGGGACTATTGACAAGAGCATGGAGTGCTCTTGGAAGTGTCCAAGACTGTGCTGGATGAGGCTTGGAGCAACCTGGTCTAGTGGAAGACATCCCTGCCCATGGCAGGGGGGTTGGAATGAGGTGATCTTTAAGGTCCTTCCAAGCTAAACTGCTCTGTGATTTTATGATTCTATTCTATGACCTAATATTTTTAAAACATGCTTCTGAACATGGTTTGAGTGAAGAGCAGATCCGAAGGAACTGACTTATCCAGGGAGGAAAATAAAAAAAGACAGAGCACATTCAGGCACCTGGAACAAACTGATTTTACAATACACACCTCATGCACTAAATATAGCTTGTTTTGGTCTGGTTTCTCTCCAAAACCAGGAGGTAGCTCCAAGTTGCTGTCTGCCAGGTCTTACAGGTGTCCAAGGAAGCAGCCCTCGGTGTCTGAGGGTCTTTGCAGCCTGTAAGAATTCCTGTACTTACAAGGGAATTTTCAGCCAGGAGAAACTAAGCTACTTTACAGATGTGATTTGCTGGAGTAAATGGTTGCAGCTAAACAGTGGGCCTTCTCTGAGCTGTGAATCCCCCCTCCCGTGTTAGTGCTCATCATCTCGGGGCTGCAGTGCTCTTAAAAACCCAGCTCCATCATCCCATCCATGGGACACAGGGAGATCTCATCCCTGCTGGCTGCCATCTGCCTTTGCCAGAACCCGTGGGATTTTGAGCTGTCCACCAAAGGAGAATCCAGATGTCGAGCCCTCGCTCCTGCTGCCGCTGCTCTGCCATCACTGGGAGGTCAAAAAGCAGCCACCTCCTGCAGCAGCTTCGTTTCTGTTGATGCAAAGAACGCAGGGGAGCACAGAGATGTGTTAGAAGCTGTCAAGGGTGTTGGCTAATTAGTGTTTGGGAGTGACAGGGAGGAGATGCCCAGAACATCTGGAGCAGTGACCCGCCCTGTGTGGTCTCTGCACACCCCAGAGGCTCCAGTGCTGGCAGCCTAATGGGATCCTCTCTCCTGAGAAAATATTCCAGATGGATAAAGATCCTTTCAGCTGCCTTTGGTTAAGGCTTTTGAGGGAGTTCGGTGGCAGGAAGAAAGTCACCATCAAGATATCGGGAGAGGTTGCCCGGAGAAGTTGTTGACACCCCGTCCCTGGAAGTGTTCAAGGCCAGGTTGGACAGGGCTCTGAGCAACCTGGAGTAGTGGAAGGTGTCCCTGCCCATGGCAGGGGGTTGGGACTGGATGGTCTTTAAGGTGCCTTCCAACCCAAACCATTCTATAATTCTATGACATCAAAAGGCTTTCCTGTGCTTGGCTTTTTGGGGGTCCTTCTCCTTTTTCTCCACCAAGTCTCTCTGTTCAGGAACCCCCCCACACTTGAACCTTCCAACCCAATCTAGAAGGGAGAGAAGGATTTCTGTCCCTGGGACAGAAACTGTGGGGACAAGCAGGTCCCAGGTCAGGCCACTCAAACACTGCAGAGAACTCAGAGCCATAGGAGTAGTTACAAGCTGTGCCTGTATTATTTAAATGTCAGTAATCTGTAATGGCCATCAGGGCTTAGCTGAGCTAAGCTTTGCATGCATATAAGACACTTAGAGACAGTTCATGGCTGGAAGGGCTGGCAGATAAAGAAAAAAAACCCCAAGGGTGTTGAAAAAGGTCAATAAACACAAATCCAATGAGATGACACATCCCAAGGTCATACGGAGGAAGGGCAGGGCTCAGAGATTACGGCTCAATGTGCTCCCAGTCCTGTTCCTTTTCATATTGACCCCACAACTGGCACGTCCTTACGGGACACAGACCCCCAGTGTGTGACAGAACAGCAGTGCCAAGTGCTGGTGTCCTCTCAGTGCCAAAACACACCCTGGAGTGACACTGAAATCTCTTCTCCCTTTTCTCCAGGAGGTTGAAGGCAGGTGATGGGTGACGGAGCAGCAACAGTGGCTGCCCTGGGGAGATCAGCACTGCAAAACTTCCCTCAGAGAGACTGATCCTGTGGGAATACAACACAGGATGTCAGGGGTCTGTTCCCCACCAGTTGAGGCCCAAGACTGTGTTGATGCAGCTGAGCAGCACTGCAGGAGCAACGGGATTAGTTCTTTGTCTTAGCTTGGTTTCCACCAGTACAGAGAAAAGCTTCTCCCTCCACAGGAGCAGGAAAACACCAATGGAGAGATGATGTGAAACCTGGGCCACACATGTCAGAGCCACTGTGATCTGGGAAGGCTGTTGGTTTCCATGAGTCATGTTTGAATTCCCTAAAATGTTGAAAAGAGGCTCCTGATGTTCGTTGCAATGAACACATGGGGGCTCAGGGGTTTTACAGGGTCTATCAGCTCCCCCAGCTATGCCTGAAACCCCTGAGAGCAAACTTCTTTCAGATGTTGCCTTCCCTGCTCTTTCTCCTTGTTCCAGCTGAGCTGTGGTAGTCAAGGCATGAAGGATTGTGGCTCACTGGGCAGAGTTTTCTGGAACCTTCCAAACCTGGCAGCCTGTGAAGTTCGAGGACAAACCAGTTAAAAGAGCAAATCCCCCTTGGGGATGGTGGGTGCTGGATGGTGGGTGCTGGGGTGTGGTGGTCACCAGTCAGCACCTGCAGGAGGTGTTGGCTCCTCTGGACCAGATGTTGGCCTGGCAGGGCAGCCCAGATTGTTTTAAAGAACACTAAAGGGCCTTTTGTTGGGGGCTAAAACTGAGCTCCAGCTGTTTGAATCAGGGATTAATCCCAGCACAGGGCTTGTTGTGCTTGGCATCAGCTCATTTCACCTCAGCTGAGATCAGATCTCTGAGAGACACCTGCAGAGCACCTTGGCCTCCAGAACCACGTGTGACCCCCATGACACTCCCAAAAGAGCTGGCTTGGCCTGCCATCCCTTTCCCATCTCCCTGCAGGTGTGTAATAGGATAATTTAGGTTGGAAAGCACCTCTGAGGTGATGGAGCCCAACCATGACCCCAACACCAGAGCAGGCTCCCAGCAGTCAGGGCTTTGTTTGCTGGATATACCCAAGGGGTTTGCAGAGGAAGAGGTTCCTGCAGGCAAGGAATGGGCATAACCCAGGAGGGCTGCACCAACTAATAACCTCAACTCTGGATGCATTTCAACGGGACTTTTTATGTCTAATTCTGTGATCCTTTGAGATGAAAGATGCCACAGAACTGTAAATCTGGGCTGTTATTATTATCTGAATTGATGCTTCTTCAATACTTCTGGAAGTGACATATAAATAATAGCATTATGATCTAATCAATATCTCGTATTTACATCTCCCCTTTCATCCAGCAAGATCACAGAGCCCTTTGTAAGCAAAATCTTCACAAGGCCCTCTTAGTTGAGCATAACATCACCAAAGGGAGCCTGGGGAGCCAGTGTGTAATTATACTGATATGATTTCACCCTGTTTTAAGCAACTTTGAGCTCCCACTGCATCTTAGTAGGTGAAGATAGAAGTGATGGAGGGTCCAGCACCTCTGGTGTTCTACGGGAGGGAATTTACAATCCAGAT
>JAWWES010000041.1:1648223-1668591 GCA_035583135.1 Lophotriccus pileatus
TCTTAGTAGGTGAAGATAGAAGTGATGGAGGGTCCAGCACCTCTGGTGTTCTACGGGAGGGAATTTACAATCCAGATAAAATTTGTTTAAGGCACCAAAACTAACCTGTCTGCACTTGTAAAAGTGGCCCAGGAACACTTAAGAGCTGTATGTAGCCTGGAGCACCAGGGAACATTCTGTTCAAGTGCTGAGGTGTGCTAAGTTTCTAAAACTTTATAGACTTCACACTTCTGTAGCCAAAAGAGAGCAAGAATGGTCAGTGTAGACATGGCCAAGGGGGAGCAGGAGGTTGCTGTTAAACACTCTGTGTGTGTTTAAGGTTTTTCCCTCCTCACCACCCCATGTGCTTTGAATTTACTCTTGGACAGAGCCCTTGAGGGAAATTAAATTTTCCTTCAGAGGAGCGAGAGGCCTCTCTAGTTGGGTCAGTTTTCTTCTGCTGTATTGTGAGAGCAGAGGTTGTTGATGTTGGCCTGTGTTTGGTTTTTAAAGAAGCCCTGCATTTCAAAATGAATCCCATTCTTCTGAGAGGGGCCATGGCTGTGCAGATTTAAGGCTTAGAGGCTGAAGAGCTTTTTCACCCAAATTATCTAAGTGGGGTGGCAATGAAAGGACACCACTGCTGATTTAGGACACCTTGCCAGCTATTCAGGGACCATGGAATGGGTCAGAGGCCAAGGAAAGCTTTGGAGAACCCTGTGGACATCAGTTTGGTTCCAGCCAGGGGCAGACTTGAGAACATTTTTAATGGATTCTATGAAGAGTTGGCACCAATGACCATTTGTACAGAAAGCACCAGAAGCCACGAGCTGGTATTCATGGGGTTTAGGATATTAAGAAAGAAATTCTTCCCTGTGAGGGTGGGGAGGCACTGGAACAAGTTGCCCAGAGAAGCTGTGGCTGCCCCATCCCTGGAAGTGTTCAGGGCCAGATTGGAGCAGGGCTTGGAGCAACCTGATCTAGTGGAATATGGGGCAGGGGAGTTGGAATTAGATGATCTTTAAAGCCCCTTCCAGCCCAAAGCATTCTGTGATTCTGTGATTAAGGGTAATGAAGATGCCAAGGAAATGAGTTTCAAATCCAAAAGGATTGTTCCCACAGGTAGAGCAGTTCCAGCTCACAGAGATATATGAGACACCAGTTCAGAAAAAAGACTTCACATCAACACCTGGGGAGCCCACAGCACATACTTAGAGCCAAACACTGAGTTTCCTTTCATTCCCTGGGCACAGCCATGGATTCATGGAATCCTCCCATGGGAAACCAGGTCTCTGTGCCCTCTTGAAGGAGGGGATACTCTCCAGCCCCCTTTTCCCCCTCACTGCTGCACCCTAGATGTCTCATGGGATGCAGAGGGGGCAGCCAGAGGGTGCCTGTGCTGCTGTGACACGTGTGGTGGGTCTGACTGCCTCTCCCCCAGGTGCTGAGCTGTGTGAACCCCGACAACGTGAACAGCCCCGAGGTGCCGGTGAAGATCCTGAACTGTGACACCATCACGCAGGTCAAGGAGAAGATCCTGGATGCCATCTTCAAGAACGTGCCCTGCTCCCACCGCCCCAAAGCTGCTGACATGGATTTGGGTACGTGATTGACCCCAGGCAAGGGGGGGGAGTGGAACTGGGGAGGGCAGGCAGCCAAGCCCCATCCAGCCCCTCTCCTGGGGCAGGTGTCCCCTCTCCAGGCTGCAGCAGCGAGAGGGCAGAGGAGACCTTGTGTTGATCTCGTGGAATCTTTGGCCTCGAGGACTTCAAGAGACCAGAAGCCATTCCTGCTTCTCTGCCCACGGAATTCAGCCTGGGCAAGGGTGGGGGAAAGGCATGAGTGGGACTCTTCTTGCTCTCTTGCCAAAGACCCCTGGAAAAAGAGTACTTGGAACGAGGATGGTGTGAGATGTCTGAGCTTGGGGTCCACAGGCAGATGTGATGCCACACCTGGAGGGTACTATGAAAAAAATGTAGGAAAATCTGCTCAGGACATGGCTGGGGTGTCTGCTGTGGGGCTGGGGACTGCACTGTGGGTGTATCTGGCAGAATTTTGCCTCGGTGACCTTCACTGAAAGAGTCTGGAGCGGAAAATGATGGAGTCTATAAAACCCAGCAAAGTTGTAGAGGAACCAAAAGGAGAAGGAGTGGAGCAAGGCCAAGAAACAATTCACAGCAATAAATGGAGACAGGAATGAGAGGTCAGGGATTAAAGTTAAGTGTCTCTGTGTGTGTATATGCAGGGGAGGGAGGGATTCCTGACAGAAATTGCTCATGAAAGGCAGTTAGAATAATGAAACAAGCTGCCAAAAACAGCAGCAGTAAAGAAGAGATTAAATACATCATCAGGAAAGGACCCACGATGATTCTGGAGCTGCTGGGAGTCAGCAGGGGGGTGCTGAGTGCTGGGGTGAGCAGGAGGGCGGGGAGGGCACAGTGCCAGGGCCACAGCAGAGCAGAGGAGTGGGGTTTGCAGTCGGATCTCTTGACCTGTCTGGTGCTGGATGGCATCCACAGAGCCCACTGCCTTTGGATCTCAGACTGGGTGTGAGTGGGAGCCTTGCCAGCAGCAGTGTAGTTGCTCCTTGAACACAGCAGCTCCCAAAGTGGGAGGAGCAAGGCTGGCACGGGTGGGACACTCAAATCCAGCCACAGCTCCATCCCAGCTCTTTCACGGGAAAAGATGTCTGTTGGCATCCTTCAGCCAGGTTGAAGGTGGCAAGAGGAGAGCAGAAAGCCCTGTTGGCCATTAGGAATCCTCACAGAGCTCTCCCGGTCCAACCTGCCCCGGGCTGAATCCTCAGGATTGCAGAGGGGCTGGACCAGCCCGTGCTCTGAGGAGGTCGGAGCAGATGAGTGTGATCCGGCCTTGAAATCGATGGCTTTTAGACAGCAGCGTGTTTTCCTATTACCATTACGATTTCCAGGGCTTTCTGTCCCTGCTCAGGCCGGATTGCCCGGCTGGAGGAAAGCAAACAAGCTAACGAGCTGTTGTGAGTCGTTAAGTGCAGGGGAGCTGCAGATGCAGGGACTCTGTGTGTGCGTGTCGCAAATGTCATAACGTTTGGCGCTTACCCAGCAGCTCCTGGAGCGGGTTGTCGGCCGAAAGCACTTATTTCGGACACCCTGAGGCTCCGTTTTCAGTCCGAGCCCCCAAATTGCAGCCCTCGGAGGAAAAAAGGCTTCTTTCTGCGCTGGCGATTTTCGTTATTACCGGTTTTTTGAAGCCCTCGCCGTAAACGAAAATACCCCGTCCTCGGGAAAACATTCGTGTGGGAAGATCACAAACCAGGAATTTGGGCTTCCTGCTGAGGCATTTGCTCTTCCCTGTGCTTTGGATGCTTGTTGAAAGGGGCTGCTGAGGTGGTGGGAGCTGCCAGGCTGGCTGCCTTGCACTCGGTGATGCTCATTGTGGACCATTTCAGGCTCGTGGGGGACTATATCAGACAAGTTCTTGCTGCCTCACCGGCCCTGCAGGATGAAGATGTGGAGTTCATTTAAACTGGAGATGTTTAAACTGGGTCTAACTCTGGTATATATTGAGTAAGGCTGACAGCTTGAACATATCCCCTGAAGACAAGCTGAGAGAGTTGGGGCAGTTCAACCTGGAGAAAACTTCAGGGAGAGCTCAGAGCCCCTTCCAGTGCCTAAAGGGGCTCCAAGAAAGCTGGAGAGGGACTTTGGACACGGGCTTGGAGTGACAGGATAAGGGGAAATGCTTTTAAAGTTTAGTTTAGGTTTAGTTTAAATGTTAGGAGGAAATTCTTCACTCAGAGGGTAGTGAGGCCCTGGCACAGGTTGTCCAGAGAAGCTGTGGCTGCCTCTGGATCCCTGGAAGTGTCCAAGGCCAGGCTGGATGAGGCTCTGAGCAACCTGGGCTAGTGGAAGTTGTCCCTGCCCACGGTGAGGGGTTGGCACTGGATGATCTTTCATGTCTCTTCCAACCCAAACCATCCTGTGATTCTGTGCCTCATTCCACACAGGATGCAATTATTCCCTGGCATCTTTCACCTCTTTGTTCTGAAATGAGCTCTTATTCCCAACAGTGGTGGTCCTTTCTCTATCCCCAAACCAGAGCTGAGTGTCTCCTCTCTTTCTAGAGCTCATCACATAGACATTTACCCCCTTTTGTTTCCCACCCACCTGTTGTACTGGTGCCTGCACGCACAGACAGGGGGTTTATCCTCCTGTTTCCTGCACCAAACCACCTCTCACCTGGAAAACAAGACTAAAAGCAGTCCCTCAGCTCTTCAGACCAAATATTCAGGAGATGAGTGATCATGAAGCAGGCATCAAGGCTCATGCATTTGATCCACACCCCATTGCTGTGCACAGGATGGTGGAGCTGAGGATGAGGAGCTCAAATGAAGGCACTTCCATCTACCTGGGAAATGTCAATTTCTTCTGAAAAATGTTCCCTCTGCTGCACTTTCCTCCTTTGTTCAATGGGCATTTTCAGGGCGACCCAGGTCAGAGGGAAGGCGTAGGGGAGGTGGAACATTTTCTGTAGGATTTCAGGTGCAGGATGACATCTCCCCATCTCCCACTTCCCTAGAGAGTCATTCCCTAGCCGGGCATTGCCACAGCTCCAAGAAGCACCTCTTTGTCAAAGGCCTCTGGAATTTCCTTTTTTTTTTTCCCCTAGTCAAATTGAACAGAAAGGTTCTTACTTAAAAAAAAAAAAGGAAAAAGAAGTAATTCCTGGGTGCAATAAAAAGATACACTATCTGCTGAATGAAATATAAAGGCTTCACAGCAGCTGTCTCCTGAGTTTGCATTTACTGCTGCTCCTGATTGGAAGGCTTGATAAGGATAATGGGATTTTTACCTCCCTCCCCCTCTCCCTCCCTCTCTCTGGAAGGTGGAAGTGGAACAAATTGGATTGGAGTGTGTCTCTCCTTTGTGCTGGCCCTGCTCAGATCTGATGAGAGAGGGGACAGGGGCTGCCAGCGAGGACAGAGCTCCCTTAGTGCTGTGGAGATGGATGGCAGGGTCACCTTTTCCCTTCCCCTTCCCTCTGCATTCCCTTGCACATCCCTGTGGGACCACCTGAGCTGGCCCTCACGGAGAAGAGGAGCATGAAGTGGGACTGGGAAGAGCTGGGGGTCCTTTCCCTGTCGTTGCTCAGATGCCTGATGAAGGGATTTGTATTTGGGCAGGGCAAAATTGAAGCCAGTGCTCTGAACGTGCCCTGCAGGGTGTTCTCCTCCTTCTCTTGTGCAGTCAGACTGTCCCTTCCTCTTCCTCACATGGTCCCTCTCTGCAGGAAGGCCAAGGGAAAGGGTTTGGGAATCCCCTGGGTCTCTGCAGGAGCACAAGAAGCTGGAGGGGACATCTCAGGGTGTCCTCAGCTCCCCTGGAGCAGAGGGAAATCTGTTCTGAGGACTTTGCCCAGCCCTGGAATCCAAATAAAGCACAGGGTGAAGAAAGCTGTGCCCACCCTCCTGTCAGAGCCCAACACCAGGAAGCTGTGGCTCCCTCCCAAACACAGAGTGAGTGTGTGTGCCTGTTCCCAAAGATAAGTCAGGGGAGACAAGGACCATAGGACCATGCAGAGCCATGAAAAGGGAGGCCAAAGAGACGCCAAACCCAAGGGAGCACGAGGAAGGCACAGAAAAGACACTCTGTGACAGCAGAATTGTCTTTGGTGCCCTGTAAAAGCATCATTTCCCAGCCCAGCCTAAACTTCAGCATTCTGTGCTCTCCCAAGCACTATCTGGGACCAGTTAACTTCCAGGAACCCAATCCTGGTGGGAATGAGCAGAGAGCATCACCCTCAGGCATCAGAAGGATGACGTAGGTGAGGGTCTGAGGAGCTGGAGCAGATGAAGGGCAGTTCAGGATCAGAGCTCGGCCAACACAACCTTTGCTTGCTCTCAGAGTATCCCCAGCCAAAGTAACACCCAGCAATAAACACAGTTGCTGACCCTTTCCTGCTAATTTAAATGAATCATAAAGGCAAGTGCAGCTTTACCAGTGCATTTTAATTATGTGATAAGAAAACTGCTGAAACCAAAAGAAATTTGCAACGGTCCCTGCGTTTTTGTGTTGGGAAAAACAAGCCAGGGTGGCAGGTGATGCCTCCATATCCAAGAGTTCATTTTAATTAACTCCTGCAAATGAATGGACTTCTTGCTTTGGCTCTGGTTGGGTCACTGGGACTGAAAACATGACAGGTAAAAAAAAAAAAAGAGCTTTGAATAGTCCAGGTTGTGATTAAGCCACAGCTTTCCCTGGTGTCACCAGGTGACAGAACATTCCTCTCCTTTTGGCCATGGTTTTATGTTTTCCTGGCTTTGGGCAAGTCTGTGACTGCTCTGTGGGGAAAGCTGTGACAATCTTCCACGTGCCCCCATGATCTTGGAAGTCTTTCCCAACCTTAATCACACTGTGATTCCGTGGAGCATCCTTCGAGATTTGAGCAAAAAGTGGTACCCTGGGAAGTGTCAGTCCCTACTGCAGTGCTGCAGGAGGAGGGGATTCATCGTCTTGTGGGAGAGGCTGGAGAACTGGATGTGGTCGAAAATAGGAGCCCTTCTGCCCATGGGCATGTCCTGAGCAGGGGGTGGACCTGTTCTTCACTCTTCTCCCCATTGTGTCTCTGCTATGCCTGAAGGCAAGAGCTTCCTGCTCTCCATCCCTGCTGGATTTGAGGTGCAGGAAATGTTGTTGAGCACTAGTGGAGATGAACCGAGCCCAGAACAGGCTTTGGTGCTAAATGAGACTGCAGTGCCCAGGGGAGTCCCCTCTGTGTCTGGGTCATGGCAGGGACACATATCTCAGATGTTTATAAAGGCTGATAAAGGAAAGAGAGCCAAGGATGCATTTCTATCCCTGACATTTCTCTCACGGAACAAACATAAGCAAGGACAGGTTGGTCTTGGAAACAGCCACGTTGGGGCCAGAACAGACAGAAGAAATAAAAATAAATGAAGAGTTAAGCACTGTGAAGGCAGGTTGTGGGCACAGGGATTGCCAGGGCTCTGTCCCTGTATCTGAGCTCAATGTCCCTGTTCTCCTGACAGAGTGGAGACAAGCAAGCGGGGCCAGGATGATCCTGCAGGATGAAGACATCACAACCAAGATAGAGAACGACTGGAAGAGGCTCAACACCCTGGCACACTACCAGGTAACTGTGTGAGGGGATGGGTGGGAATCAGATCAGCTCATAAAATAGAAAGAAGAAGGGCAAAATGTTCTTTTGCTCAGGGAATCTTTTGCGAAATCTTTTGCGGAATCAGCATCCCTGGAAGTGTTGAAAAACAGAGGTGGCACTTGGGGACATGGTGTAGTGGTGCCCTTGGCAGTGCTGGCTTAACAGTTGGGCTTGATGGTCTTCAAGGTCTTTTTTAACTTTGATGATTCTGTGATTTTATGACTCTAAGATGCAGAGGTAAAGAATGGCTGAGTGGGAAATAAACTGGACAGAGCCTCCATGTTGAGTTTATCCACCCTGTTCCACTGTCCTTATCAGAATTACCCAGCAGAGGTGAAGCCAAGGGTAAGGAACAAACCTTCTTCCTCTCTCAAAGGAGGGGCATCCCTGCTGAGTGAAGGCTGTGAGGAAGAAATGTGGTCATGGAGACAACACGAGTTAACATTTCCCATGGAGACAAAAAAAAAACCCCAAAGCTTTCTATCCTCCTTTTTCCGATGCATCCATGGCCTTCTCATCCCAGCAGAGTTCAGAAGGGTGGAAGAGAGAGAAATGGAAAGAGGGAGTCTCAGTGTCTGGAAGGAGGAGGTGGGAAAGAGCATCCCTGGAGAACGTGGGGTTGTCACTGAGCCAGGAACACTTGTTTTGAACCTCTGTCCTGGTCCTTGTGACCTGCTTTGGGACAGGCCTTCCCTTCGTCTCTGCATGACCTTGAAATCCATAGCAAAGAGCTGAAGAAGTCTGAAAATATCTTAAACCAGTGGTGTAATTTAATAAAAAAATGAAGCTTTGGTGAAAAGCTTCTCCCTTTGGAAAAAAAAACCAAACAACAAGAAAAGCACCTCATTAAGTTTAATCCAATGCTGACAATTTTGTCCTTTCCTCAATCACACTCCAGCAATCTGTGTTTCATAACAAGATTATTTTCTCTTTTCATTTAAGAGCTGACCTGAGGAGGCAGCAAGCAGTAATTTGAAAAGGAAACCAAACTTTTTCCCTTCAGATTGACTGAAACATCGCTGACTGAGGTTTTTTAATTTTTTTTTTATTTTCCCAGAGAGAACAGGGACGTTTTCTATTTTATTTCAACAACCAACCAGGCATACTTTTCTTTCCTTTCTGTGCTTTCTGTGCTTTTTCCACTTTTTCATTTTTTTTTTTCTGGCTTCAGGCAATGACCTCCCAGCTATGGGATGAGCTGGGGCAGAAGAGGCCCTGAGCTGCCAGGGGAGGTGGTTTCCTGGCTGTCCTGAGGGCTCCCATGGATCGTGCTGGGACAGACACTGATATTCCTCTTTGGCCTCAGTTTCCCCGACTTCAGTGTGGGGCTAAAACTACAAAGAGCCAATAATTGCCTTCAGTGCTAGCTGAGGGGCTATTTAATTAGCCTCTGCAGCGCTTTGAAGATGAAAAACCCCGTGCAAGTGCTAATTATTATTATTACACAGACAAGAGTTAGACATTATTAGCGGGGGCCTTTTTTTCACCCCTCTCCTTTTTGTGATGTCTTATTTATCACAGATGGGCCTGATATGGCTCTTTTTTAGCGT
Organism: Lophotriccus pileatus; assembly: GCA_035583135.1. Lineage (NCBI taxonomy): Eukaryota > Metazoa > Chordata > Aves > Passeriformes > Tyrannidae > Lophotriccus > Lophotriccus pileatus. The sequence continues at coordinate 1,656,911 of JAWWES010000041.1, forward strand.
TGCTGATACGGGCCCCACGTGTCTTGCTGTAGAAAGGGGAGGTGTGGCTGGTCTCTTGTAACACAATCCCACGGCACCCTGGAGCTCAGCCACCCCAAACCTGCTGCTTTTCCCTGTCCGAGCCCCCCCTGCACAGCAAAGGGAGAAGCTGTGGTGGTCCAGCAGCGGATTTGTCACATGGAAGGGGGAGACAGTGCAGGGAGAGGCTGAAAGTGGCAAATCCAGACATCCATTTCTGCACTGAGCACCCCCCTGCCATCGAGGTGGAGAGAATAGAACGTTTCCCATCAGGTTTCTCATCCACGTGGAGCAGCCAAAGCTCGTTCGAAATTGCTCAGATGATTTTATTCTTCTCACGCTCCTTTTCTGCACAAGAGCTTCCTGGAGAAGAACCTGTTGTAAGGTTTGCTGAGGTTAATGCAAAAACCATCCCTGGAAGTGTTGGAAAGGGCTTCTGACTGTGGCCCTTGGGGACATGGTTTAGTGGTGAACATGGCACTGCTGGGTTCATGGTTGGGCTCCGTGATCTTAAAAGCCTTTTCCAACCTAAATGGTTCTGTGACTCACACTGTCATCACTGGGCTGTGAACCAGGGCCTGACTGGAGCAGAATGTGTCATCAGTTGTCCCATTGCCCAAGTCCAGGATTCTAATTGTGTAACAGCAGATTTTGTCCCTTTTTTGTTAAAAACACAACTCACTGAAGAAAGCACTGGAAGCTTCAAGCCAAAACTACTTGTCCTGCCTGCCCTGACACTGGTTTGCAGCTCAGTTTCTCCTGCCCTTGGCATGGTCCCCAACCAGTTTCCAGAAGCTTATTTACCAAGCCCCTTTTCCTCTCCAGGTGCCAGATGGATCTGTGGTGGCTTTAGTCTCCAAGCAAGTCACTGCCTACAATGCAGTCAACAACTCCACCGTCTCCAGGACGTCAGCCAGCAAGTATGGTAAGGATTTGTGTGCTCCTCTGGACTGGGAGAGCTCTGGGGAAGAGATCCCAACCACTGTGGTGCTCACCAGACACGCAGCACCAGCAGGGAGACTGGTGGGCAGATGATTCCTTGATGAGGTTGCTGGAGGGATGGCAGGAGGAGAGGATTTAGCCACCTAAAACTTTGGCATCTGCTTCAAGCTGTTGAGCCAAGTGGGTGGATTGCTCTTGAGAAGTTCTCCTCCCTCATTAATGAAAGAAGGAGCCTGTTTAATTAGCTGCCCACATCTTAAATCACTGGATGTCACTCCTAGAGTCTTGTGTCAGTATACCCCAAGGCAGTGGGTTGTTGTTCCCACTTTACCCATAAGACAACTGGGAATGAGACAGCTGTGAAAGAGAGACCAGGTGGAAACTCCTCTGTAGAGTCAAACAGGGACCTCCTGAGCCTCTCTTACACCCTCACACACCTGAGACAGAAGTGCAGCCCAGGGTGTCTCACCAAGGTGATGCTGGACAGCAAATCTAAACCTCTCTGATGTGCAACCAGAGCACTGCAAGACCCTCCCTCCAACCTGGATGCTGCTGTTATATCACTTATTATTGTTTTTAATTTATGAAAGCATCTCCAGCCTTTTTTTACTCCCTTTATCTTGGAAAGCACAGTTACTCCATGTCCAGAGGAACCCCCTTCCACTTTCTCCAAGGACATAAACGATCCACCAGGCCTTATTAATATTCATCCTCTTTGCCATGTTGTTGCAATTACTGAAAGACACGGTGACCTTTGAAAAGGAAGACTTGAGGGGGGTTAATTTCTGTTGGATTTCTTTAATTCTTTTGCCATTTGATTTTTCAGGAGGAGGGAACGAGGGGAAGGAGGCAGGGGGAGGAGAAGATGTGGTGGGTCAGAAGTGATTGTTAATTGCAATTAAGAAAACAGCATCCAGAGAGAAAAAGGATATTCCATCTGATAATTAATATGTAGAGATTGGTAATGCATTAATGAGGCTGATTCAGATCTTGCTACAGAAAGGTGCAACACTTCTGTTAATTATGGTTGGAAAAGCCTGGATCTGCAGCACTGCTGGAAGGTCAGGGAGAGGGGAATGCCTTGTGGCATCACCCAGAGGCAAAGTGAGGTAAAACTTGGAGGCTAAAAGCCTTCTTGGAGAGGAAATTTGCATAGGCCCACTTGGGGTTCTAGTTTATTTCTGCCAAACCCAAGATTTTGGAGCAGGGAGTGAAGTGGATGATGAATGGGCAGGAATTTGGTTGCTTTGGTGCCAAAGGAGTGAGGGGAGGCAGCTCCTCATAAATGTGGGGATGAGGAGCTGGACAAGAGGTGACATTGGGTACAGCAGAATTTCTGTGCCAAACAGCACGGCAGGGTATGGCTGAACATCCAGGGGGCTAAAACCAGCTACTCAGCCATACTGGTTACCAGCAGGAACTGGTATTGTCCTGGGTAGTGTCTGACACTGACAGTGCCAGTTGTCCCAGGCCAAAGATTTTGCCAGGGGACAAGATAAGAGGTAAAAACTGGAAATCAGTGTTTGAGCCTCGTTTAATTTCATGGTACATTGCCATCACATCATGGCTTGGCTGACACCCCTCGCCTTTCCCAAGCAAATCGCTCAGAGGAGCGCTTGGAAAAGCACCTATTTCCTGAAAAATCCCAGTGGGAGAGAGCTCCCAGGGCTGAGAGCCCTCCTGTCTCTCCCCAGAAAACATGATCCGGTACACGGGCAGCCCCGACAGCCTCCGGTCCCGAACCCCCATGATCACCCCCGACCTGGAGAGCGGCGTCAAGATGTGGCACTTGGTGAAGAACCACGAGCACGGTGACCAAAAAGAGGGGGACAGGGGCAGCAAGATGGTTTCTGAGATCTACCTGACCAGACTTCTTGCCACCAAGGTACGGGGTGAGGGGCAGGGAGGAGGGTGGGCAGTGGCTGGTTTGAGGCAGTGGGGGAGTTTCTTGACAACAAGGAGTGAGAGAGCGCTCAAAGGATGCCAAAGGAGGATAAAGAGCAGAAGGAAAATGCTGCTCCAAGCAGCTTAGAGAGCAGAGTCAGAAAGGGGACATTGGAGTAAAGAATTCAGGGCCATGAGACTGGTGGAGAGTCAGCACAGGGGGAGGTGCTGGGGATGTCCATTGTGCTGGTTTGTAGCTCTGACCAAAACTGAGCAAATGAAGAGCCAGGGAGGAAATGTGCCCAGCTCAGGGTCCAAGGACGGGTCAGGCCTCACAGCCTGGAGTGGGTTCCCATGCTACAAACCCCTGAGTTTTGTTGTACAAATCCTTCTTCTCCACCTTCCCCCTGGGACAGTAAAGACTTTGGTGCTCCTGAATGGAATCTCCAGACACATCCAGAGTTCTGACTGTTTATTACTTTTAATCAGGGTGTGAATAGGCACAAACACAATTTCATGTGTTCATGCAAATGCCGTCTGAGTTCAGGCCCCCATCACTTGTTTAAGTCCTACCTTGCAGTTTTACCTGCACATTTATTCCTCAGCTCATTTTGCCTCTGATGTCTCCCTCTCCCTGCAGCCTCACTCAAGCTGGCTGTGTTACAGAGGGATTTGGAGATAAAGTGGCTTTGTCTTTAGCCCCTGGTACCTAACTCATTCCCTGGCATCAAGATGCTTTTATGGATCACACAGCTAAAAGAAAATGATGCTCCCCAGGGCTCTGGCCCCAGCTGGTGCAAGCCAGGAAGCACTGGAGCAGTGATTTACACTGTCTGGGGATATGTCCCCTCTCCCACCCCTGGCCTGCTTTTGCTTTGTGTTCTGGGTCACAAATTCAACACTTGGGTTGTTGTGGGTTGTTTTGTTTTGAGTTTTTTTTGTGGAAATGGCAGAAAAGCAGCTGCAAGACTTGCACAGAAACAGGCAAAGTAGGAGGGTTGGGGGTTTATTGTTTCCCCTCTTGGGTTAAACAATTTTCTTTTCTCATCATGACCGTTTGAGGGAGGGAGAGAGGAGAGCAAGCAATTGCTGGTAATACAATCCCCAGGAATACTTAGTTAAACTGACAGTGATTTTTATTCTGGTAAATCCCTGACCTCTGAGACCTGGAGTCTCCTACCTAAAAGCCTCAGAGGTTTTCTTTGTGTTTGTGTGGGTGAGCACAGAGAGAACTAATTCCCTGCAGCAACCGAACCTGAGCGCAGCTCCTCCATGTCAGAGCAACAAGATTTCCCCTCAGGCGCCCTTTCTGAGCCACACATGTGCTGGAGGGCTTTACTCACCCTCTAGGAGTTCACACAAGGTGCCTCTGTTGGTTTCCCAAAGAATAAATCGAGTGGTGAATCAGCCAGAGACAGCAGCTTTCTAATTAAGTGTTTGTGCCTCTGTGTCAACTTGAGCCTCTCTGGTGGAACCTGGTGCTTTGTTTCTAGAAAGGAGAAATTTCTTTCCCTGGGTCTGCAGAGAAGAAAGAGAAAATTTTTATGTTTCAGAAGGGGAAATTTTGCCTATCAGGAAATGTTTGGTGGAGATTCAGTTATTTTTTTGGTTCTTTTCACAGTTTGTTCATGTAGAAATGCCTTTGAAGCTCTGGTGGCAGAGAAAACATGCCTTGCCTGGTTCCCCCCAAAACCCAGCCTAAAGCTTCTCTGCTGCTCCTCTCTCCAACCCTCTGATATTCCAGTTCCTCTCCTTCTTGCTAAAGGTCAATTATCCTCACCAGGGTAGTTTTCCAAGCCCAGGATCTGGGATTCTCCCCCCACCCAGAGGAGCAGTTGATATTCCTGAGGTCTGCAGAGTAGTGCATGGCAGATCCACACATTGCTCTTAGGATTTGCCTTAGTCCCATGCCAATGGATAGGAAAAAATGAGGAGGCCTCTTGGGAATTAAGATGAAGTTTGCCTTATTTGTTAAACGAGTCACACATGGAAAACAGCTGCCTCTCTCTAGGTACTCTTGCCCTATTTGTCTCAGAGACACCTTCTGCTGTGCTATCCAGCCATTTGAGTTCTATTCCCATTCTATTCTATTCTATTCTATTCTATTCTATTCTATTCTATTCTATTCTATTCTATTCTATTCTATTCTAAAAAATGGCCCTGGGTGAAAAGCCAGCCTAGAAAATGGCTGGGTTTTGTCTCACTAAGTCTCACATGAGTGCACTAAAGCAGTTGGGGATGGGATGCAGAGGAGAGGAATCTCTGTGGAAACAAAGCAGAGCCACTCCATCCTCATGTCCTTGAGATGGGGGAAGGGGTCCCACCTTGGCTCAGCCACCTTCCAGGCAGGGAATGCTCAGAGCAGGCAGGACAGGGAGCACCTGGACCTGGCTGGCAACCAGGGGTAGTTGGTTGCTGTGACATCTGTGTTGGAATTCCCAGATCATGTCACATTTAACTGATATTTGATGGCTCCCATTTCCAGGCAGGGACCAAAATTCAACATCCTCTTCCCACTCGTTATCTCACGTTCCTCTTCCCTTCCGCCTCCCAACAGGGCACCCTCCAGAAGTTTGTAGATGACCTCTTTGAGACCATCTTCAGCACTGCCCACCGTGGCAGTGCCCTTCCCCTGGCCATCAAGTACATGTTTGATTTCCTGGATGAGCAGGCTGACAAACACAACATCCACGACCCCCATGTGAGGCACACCTGGAAGAGCAACTGGTGAGTGCCACATCCCAGCACCGCCCAGCACAGCTTGCTGGGCTGGAAGGAGAGTAAAGGGACGTGTGGTTTGGGATCTGGCTGCTGGGGGGGAGATGGTGTGGGTTGCTCAAGTCAGAATATTCCAGAATCTGAATGATTCTCTCAAGGATGGAGCACTTCAGCTAAACAGGCTCCAGTTTGCCTGTATTCCATGGGAATGGCAGCATTTTTGAGGGATTTCATGTGGAAAAATGCTGAAGTGTTTCACTGCTGCAGTGCCCAGGACCATGGGAATACCTAGGGAGGTGTGGGAGAGGATTCAGCACCACTGCCTTCATCTAGGCAGGGTGCTTGAAATCCCACTGTGTTGGAATTCCCACTGGAGTCAGGATGGGGCTTAAAAGCTCCATCTGTTTGCCCACACAGAGGTGTCTAGGGCCAGCTGGGATTTTTTTTAAGGAATCCCAGATGCACCCAGGGAATGTGCAGCACCCACAGGAGACCATCCTGGGTGGCAGCTGGAGGCCAGGAGAGCATCTGCAATGGTACTGAGCACTTGAAGGGTGTGCAGGTGGATGTGAATCTCCTCTGGAGTGAGTGACAAAGTGTGACATCAGTGACAAAGTGTGACATCAGCCCCTGCTCCAGCTGCCAAGCCTCTCCTCATAGATGGAATAGGACAGTGGGGGGGAAAAACCAGGATCGGTGGAGAAAAACCTCCTCTCCACTGAGTCTCCCTGTTGGAAAGGCTTCCCTGGGGAATCACTCCCTCCCCTTCTCCTGTGCAAATACGAGGACTATAAAAGGAACAGCAGAGGAGAGCCGTGGGGCTCCCAGCTCATGCATTTTCCCCCTTCCCCAGCCATGCTGATGGCAGATCGTCACAGGCAGTGACACAAAAAAAGAAACCCCACGCACCGAAGAGGCTTTCAACTAATGAAACATTAGCATATTATTAACATTATCTGCGGCACTAATCTGAGGCTGATTGCAGCCACTCAGACTAAATGAGCAGCAGGTTTGTTTAAGGGGGGAGGGGGGAAGGCAGAGAGTGTGTGTGTGGGGAAAGGGGCAGTCTGGAGAAAGCTGTTCAATCAGATTAAATTAACTCAAAGTCACATCAGGGGCTTCCAGGGGCATCACCCCCAGCCCCTTCCTGCCCTCGGGGTCACACACACGTGGACTCTGCTTGTCCTCATCCTGGCTGTGTCATCCAAACACTCAGCCCCCTTGTCCTCCAACTGATGATCCTCCATCCCCGGCCTAAAATGTTTTCTCCCACAACTCCATCAGGTCTCACTGTCATTCTTTACTCATTCTTTACTCAGAGGGTGGGCAGGCCCTGGCACAGGTTGTCCAGAGACACTGTGGCTGCCCCTGGATCCCTGGAAGTGTTCAAGGCCAGGTTGGACGGGGCTTGGAGCAACCGGGGCTAGTGGAAGGTGTCCCTGCCCGTGGCAGGGGGTTGGAACTGGATGGTCTTTAAGGTCTCTTCCCACCCAATCCAGTCTTTAATTCTCCAATTTCCAGCATCTCCCACTTCTCCTGAACCTCACAGGCAGGATTCCCTGGGCAGGGCTTTTCTCACATTTGCCCTGTAATTTTTTGGGGTCAGGAGAACAGTGATTTAGGAAAACGTGGTGTCATCCCTCTGCCAGGACACATTAAACTGCCTGTTGTTACCCAAAATGTATCACACTTGGAGCTGAATTTTCTACAGTGAACACATGGGGGTAACAAGCAAATGGGAGGAACTGGGGAGTTCAGCTGGAATATCAGGAGAGTTTGTTAAGCTGGATAACATCCTCCTCTGGGGAAGGTGCAGAGAGTGAAGGTTGGCTTAACATTCTGCCTGACAGAGAGACAAGAGCTCGGCTCTGTGATCAGTGACACATCTCAGCTCCTAGGCCACAATCACTTGGATGCATTTGCCCTGACAAAAAGGCTGGAGGCAAAGGCTGGAGGTTGATACCTCGGGGGCATCGCATCCAAATGAACCCCCATCGAAAAAAAAATCGGAAGGGAGAAAGGGCTTGGGATTGCAATTGGAATAACATTTCCTTGGTTAGGGCAGATGGATTTTCATTTCAAAGGCTGCAGTGCTTGTTTCCCAGTTCCTCTTTTATTTTTTTTTTATCCTTGAGGCAACGGGGTGTTCCCTGTCACGCAGCAACTGCTTCGTGCCCAGCGTGCTGGGATCGTTTGCAGCCTTGGCTTTGAGCAGTGGATTGGGACAGTTATGTGGTGTCCACAGCACACAGTGCATGCCATGAACATTCCCAGCCTCATCCCAGGAGCTCTACCTGCCTCTCTTCCCGTGGGGTCGCTGTGAGGGCTCAAAGCCAAGTCCCCCAGTGACAAATGTTTAGAATCACAGAGCGCTTTGGGTTGGGAGGGACCTTGAAGATCATCTAAATCCAGCCCCCTGCCATGGGCAGGGACACCTTCCACTAGACCAGGTTCCTCAAAGCCCTGCCCAACCTTGCTCTGAACACTTTCAGGGATGTGGCGACCTCTTCCTGTGCCTCACCCCTCCACCATCCAGAAGTTTTGTGGGTGCAATGCCTATCTTTGTCTGATGAAGCAGCCAGCAGGGGCCAAATTACATTGCAACTTGATGTGTAGAAGCTTGGAAGCATTGTCCTCACCTCAATTATCACACAATCACACAATTAACCAGGTTGGAAAAGCCCTCTGAGATCACTGACTCCAACCTTTGATCCAGCCCCACCCTGTCACCCAGCCCATGGCACTGATGCCACATCCAGTCTGTCCTTAAACCCTCCAGGGATGGTGACTCCACCCCCTCCCTGGGCAGCCCATTCCAATGTCCAGTCACTCCCATTAATTTATGTGCAACTTCAATAAGATTGTGTTGACTTTAAGACTGACAGAATCTGCCCTGTGAGGGAGCAAAGGCACTGCCATCCCTGGAGTCGTGTAGGGGAGGTATTTATTTTATATCAGGCTTATCCCGAAAATCCTTATCCCCACACCACGATTTTTGATTTCCATCCCCCATTTGCCATTGTAACCCCACACAACAAAGCCTGTGAGCTGTGCCCTGACTTGTCTTTCCCCTCTTGCAGCCTCCCCTTAAGGTTCTGGGTCAACATGATCAAGAACCCCCAGTTTGTCTTCGACATCCACAAAAACAGCATCACGGACGCCTGTCTGTCTGTGGTGGCCCAGACCTTCATGGACTCCTGTTCCACCTCAGAGCACCGGCTGGGCAAAGACTCCCCCTCCAACAAGCTCCTCTACGCCAAGGACATCCCCAGCTACAAGAACTGGGTGGAAAGGTGAGTTTTAGCCCCAGAAATAGGAATGAGTGGTTCAGCAAGGCCCCTCCTTCGTGATACCAGGAGGTCTCATCGCTGTTGCTTTTGGGAGGTGCCCCTGGGCTTTTTTTTTCCTTTGGGTTTTGCTACGCAGAAACCTCCACGTCAGCCTTTTTGTTCCCACGTGCCTTGCAGCAGGGATGGCAATTTAATTAGAGGTGTGAAAGAAGGTGTTTGCCATTATTGTTTCTCTTGAGGAGAAACTGTTGAGAAGATGTAGAGGGAGGGAGGGAGGGAGAAAGGGGAGGTGTTGTGTTTGAGCCCTGTGAAGTAAATGGCTTCCAAGCCTTTCCACACAGACCAGAAGTGGTTTGCTGTTCTCAGCATCGTTATGACCATCCCTAACAGACAATTATCTCCCAGTAACTTTTCTTGGAGGCTCTCCCATGCTTTGAGTGAGATGCCAGAAGCTTGACAGGCCGGTGACTGAAGCTCTTGCAGGTGTTTTCTGAAAGGTCACAGGTCTTTCCAGGCGTGTTATCCACATCTACAAGACCTGTGGCTCTGCTCTTCAGTCTCCTGTGCTGAAAGGCAGTGTCTGGCAAAGCTGCTCCACAGGGAACACAACCAAAACAACCATTCCTGCAGCATGTTGGAGCTTCAGTTTCCATAGGGTTTGCCCCAGGACAGGCAACCAGCCCACCCTGCCCTCCATTCAGTGGGATCCTTTCTGCTGGAGGAAGCTTTGCAGCAGTTGAGCTTTGCTTTGTTTTCCAAGGTTTTCCTGGTGTTATTGACAGATTTGGGACCTGCACCAGCAGAGAATGGTTGTTACACCTCACCCTGCTCTGTAAATCCCTGGATATCCTTTGGTGGGGATGGTTTTGTCTCAAAGAGGAGTGTGAATGATCAAAGAGCTCTGTCCCCTGGTTGGCACGAGGCAGCATTTTTTCCAACAGTTCTCCCATTGGTGTGTGATTTGTCTGGACAATTATTTTTAGATGTGGTTAAACACTTGAGCAAATGTGGTTTCTAGGCAACCTGTAAGGCTCTCACAAACTACCTTGCTTAATTGTGACCTACTTCTGGTGCTGTGTCCAAGTTCCTTAGTATGTATTGAGGCTGATTGCTGGATTGACCTGGATGACAGGAAGGAAGTGTTTGAGATTCACTTACAAATCAAGTTTGCACCAGCAGTGACCCAAAGATGTCACACTCTAGTGACGCTTTAACAACATTCTTTGTGTGTGGTTGTTTTCTGTGGACAGATACTTAGTTTGACAGGTGAACCTGGTTGATTTTTATCTTTGAGGATGGTACATTTGAGTGACAAACTGAGGTACCTTTGAGTGACAAACTGAGGTACAGAAGCAGAGAATGGGATATTTTTTTTGTGCTCTTAAAAGAAGGCTGCAGTTTCTGATTTTGTTTTTCCAGTATTGATTGCACTTCACAACTCTTTGGAGCTAAATCCTGGTGCCCAGTGATTTTCAGCGGTAGGTGCTGCCTTTCCTTGGAAGTTTTCCCGAACAACTGGGTTTGCAAACGAGGTACATAACACCTCCTGCTGCTCCTAAACATCACTGGATGTCTGACCCCAGCATGTGTTGCGTTGTTTTCTGTGCTCGTGTCTGACAGCTTGAACTGAAGCCCAAGGGGAGGCTGTGGGCTTTGGAATATGGTTCCAGCTTCTTCCCTGCTTATGTTTTGGATTGTCAGATCCACTGACTCAAGGCAGTGGCACCTGGATGCTGTGGTAGATGAAAGAAACAAAAAAAACCAAAAAACAAAAAACAAACCATCTCAGAGATGAATAAAATATAATTTCAGTTCTACCCGGAGCTAATTAATTCCTTTTCACAATTCTGCAATTGTGCTTTGAGGGAATTATTCCAAATCCAAAGGCTTCCAGTCCTGGTTGGAGCTATTTCTGTAGTCAGCATCAGCTGGAGGTGGCATCCTTCAAGACCACTAGACTTCTTCAAAGGGTGAAGCAGGAGATGAAAAGGTTTTTCAGTCGTGGAGTTTAAGAAGTGGTTGAGTAAATCAGAAGAACCTGAAATCAAATGAACTTCTTTGATGAAGAAGAAGCTCTAAGAGGGTAATTAGGCAGTGGGAGATTGTACCCAACTCAGAGGCACTGTGGAGGAAAGAGAGACTCCTGGCTTTTAAGGAGCTGTTGCAAAGGAGCTGAGCTGGGTCAGTCCGAGCCATCCCTTTGAAAAACTGGTTCCTTGGTGTGGAATGTGCCTTCAGGACTCCCAGAACTCAGAGCAGGGAATGACCTGGGCTTAAAAAGCGGGAATGGGTGAAAGAACCTTCCTCCAGTCCTTCAAACATTGGTTTTCCACCTCTTTAGGCTGTGGGTGTACATTGAGAGGGGAATAGTTACAAAATCTGGTCTGACCAGTGGTCCACTTCCACACAGGAGTCACCTGGAAATTTGATTCCAAAAGATTTCAACAGCAAGACCAGCAGGAATCTTCTTCAGTGGCTTTATTTATTTGTTTGGCTCATGGAAGGATTTTCCCATGTTTTCATTTACTTGTTTGTGATGATTCAAGTGTTGGGTTCAGGATTAGGATTCCTGACAACTGCTAATCCAAAAATCTTAAAATTTACCCATTTTTGCCATTCCATGTCATTCATGGAAAGCCACAAAGGAAATGGAGAACTTGCATGACATTCTGATTTAGTGCCCATTTCTGTAATTACGCAAGGCAATGGATTTGATGACAACAGCATGAAAAACTTATTGTGCCTCACTTAAGTCTAGTTGAAGCTCATTGCAGGGGCATTAGATGACCTTTAAAGGTCCCTTCCAACCCAAACCATTCCATAATTTTA
>JAWWES010000041.1:1668691-1682047 GCA_035583135.1 Lophotriccus pileatus
AAAGATTTCAACAGCAAGACCAGCAGGAATCTTCTTCAGTGGCTTTATTTATTTGTTTGGCTCATGGAAGGATTTTCTCATGTTTTCCTGTTTGTGATGATTCAAGTGTTGGGTTCAGGATTAGGATTCTTGACAACTGCTAATCCAAAAATCTTAAAATTTACCCATTTTTGCCATTCCATGTCGTTCATGGAAAGCCACAAAGGAAATGGAGAACTTACATGACATTCCGAGAGGTTGGTTGTTTTAGTGCCCGTTTCTGTAATTATGCAAGGCAATGGATTTGATGACAACAGCATGAAAAACTTATTGTGCCTCACTTAGGTCTAGTTGAAGCTCATTGCAGGGGCATTAGATGACCTTTAAAGGTCCCTTCCAACCCAAACCATTCCATAATTTTATGATAGTCCTTTACAACACTGTTGGAAGCAGAGGCGGACTCTGCCTGCTGAGAAATCCTGGCTTTGGGGGAAAACCAAGCTGACTGTCCAAATTGTACCCCCAGAGCTGAGAACTCCTGGTTAAGGAGCGTCACTTTGCAGCCACGTCTTGGGTTTTCTGCTGCAGGAGACGAGGCCTGGGGAGGCAGGAGACTTAACCCAGGAAATGGGGACAGGCTATTTGGCTTTTGTTGAAGCCACGTAGAGCCAGGCTGCAGTTCTGAAACAAAGTGGAGGCTTTTCAATTATCATTATGTGAGTCTATTGAAAAAAAAAAAAAAAAGGAAAAAAAAAAGAAGAGGAAAAGAATGGGAACGGTGGAGCAGAATCTCATCTGACTTCAGTTGGTAAAAACTCCATAGGCTCTGCTGAATTTACATTAGAGCAGCTTCAGATCTGCATCTTTTCAAGTTTACTTCAAATGTCCCCTTTGAGCCAGGAAATCTGGAGAACTTGGGAGCATTTGATGCGATCCCCAAGCAATACAAAGGGGAGCCTGTTCTAATTGGGGCTGTCTCATTAGCATTCAGTGCCACACTGAAAAGATGACAAAGGGCTGTGGCTGACCTTTCATTTCTCTCCATGCTGCCAAGCTTATGATAACACTTGTTTGAACTTCATTAACACCATTTAATTGCCTGCATCACAATCAATATGATGTTTCTCTACTGAAGCCTGGCATGGAGACAGGGATGTGGGAGACTGGAAAGGGGGCAGAGCACAAAAAGCAGAAGCCAAAGAGTATTTCCATTTCACACTGGTGCCCAAAATACCTGCAGTGCTGCAAGGAGAGGAACTGGTGCCTTTTTTTTTCCACTCATCCCTGCAGGGACTTGGTCTCCTTTTGGCTGCTCATTGTGCATCGAAAAGAGCCCCTCAAAGAAAAACTGAAAGTCAGTGGAGACATTACAAGTATTCTTAACAACTTAAGAGTCATCTAGTGAAGACTATTCAAAACAGGCCTGCCGGGATGGGGACTAAAAGAAGTTTGAAGTGATGTGTGGGATTCAGAGTTTATAACACCTGCATTTAATTGTGATAACCTGGGTGCAAACGCTGCCTGGCTGAGCTGGTGCTACCCAGGTCCCGTGTCCGTGGTCTCACCTCCTTGAGTTTCCTGGCAGGGGTGCAGAGTGGTAGGACAAGGGGGAACGGTTTTAAACCAAAAGGGAGAGATTTGGGAACTATTTAGGAAGAAATTCTTTACTCAGAGGGTGAGGAGGCCCTGGCCCAGGTTGCCCAGAGAAGCTGTGGCTGCCCCATCCTTGGAATTGTCCAAGGACAGGTTGGACGGGACTTGGAGCAACCTGAGACTGTGGAAGGTGTCCCTGCCCACGGCAGGGGGTGGCACTGGATGATCTTTAAGGTCTCTTCCCACCCAAACCATCCTATGATTCCGTGATTCCTGAAGCACCTCTGATTTACATACCATTAGTTTTAGATATCAGGTCTTAGGCTTGTCAGGAAAAGCTTTGTGAGTGTGTTTGGAATGCACAAAACAGCAAGTCTGGACCTAATCATGGTGTAACCTACAGAGTGTGTCAGCCTGTGGTTTCAGGACTCTCTGTTCACTAGAAGGTCTCTACCTGTGCAGTGCTTGATGTCTGTTGGCCCCTTTGCAGCCAACTTTAGGAAAAAAACCACAATTGGACTAGTTTAATACAATAAAGGTTAGAAGTTTCATGCACCTCAAACACTGTAAGTTACTGAGGTTTTAAACAGAAACTCCCAGGGCCTTAAAAAAAGAGCATTACATGACAGGTGCAAATCCTGGCTCTGCTTTAAGAAACACAGACTTGTGTGTCTCATTCCTCTGCCAGAAAGAAGGCTCCAACTACTGCATACCAAGGGTCAAGGCAAGGGGTGTTGTCAGCACAGATAATAAAAAACAGTGCTGGAAGGGGCCTCAGGAGGTCAACCCGACCAGCTCCTGCCTCAGGGCAGGATCAGCTCTGTCTAAAGCCTTCCTGACAGATGCCTGTCTGCCCCTTTCTTAAAGGCCTCCAAGAGCAGAGCCTCTGCTGTCCTCAGGCAATCCATTCCAGTGCTCCCCTGCCCTTCCCATCAGTGTGTTTTCCCTCCTGGCCAGCCCAAATCTTCCTGGCTGTAATTAAAGGCCATGTCATCTCATCCCATCCCCAGGGCAGGGGGTGCAGCTCATCTCCCTGCCTCTCTGGGGCAGAGTTTGGTGCACCTGAAGAGTGTTCAGGAGCCTTTCTTCACTTTTTATCTCCCAAAAAAACTCAAAATCTGGATGTTTTCTCATCACAGCAAGATGCTGTTCATACAGGGTGCAGGTTTCAGCAGGCAGGATGAAAATGTGTCTGCCTTTCCAGGGGACAGCCTCACCCATCCTCTGCACTGAGGTGATTTCTCCTCCCAGAGAAGCTACCTGTGCACCACTTCACTCTTCAGCCTTTTAATCAGTGCTGTCCATCAACTCTCCACTCTTTATCCGGAGCTGAAAAGCAGCAGGAAAAGCCACGCGCAGGCAAAATAAAATCATTGCCCCTGCAAGGGTTTGCATGAACGGACAGAATCGCTCCCTAAATTCCCTAAAGCTCTTCAAGGCAAACTCTGGAAGAACTGACAGGTCTTCAGCTCGTTTTTGGATGCCTTTTGCTCAGCTGTCATGCTCTTACTGCCAAAGTCCAATCAGTGTCCAACAGCCTGGCCTTAAACCTCTCCCTGGAACAGGGTCAGTCTGCGTTAACAGACTGTGGCTGAATCCTGGAATGGTGTGAGTGGGAAGAGATCTTAAGGATCATCTCGTTCCAACCCCCTGCCACGGGCAGGGACACCTTCCACTAGCCCAGGTTGCTCCAAGTTGTACCCAAGCTTTCTATCAGCCCTTCCCGGCTTTCGCAGTCCCCCGTATCCCTTTCAAGCATCTTCTCCTCCTCCAGTGGTCTGGGTGCAGCCGGCTATTGCATAACCCTAATTATGTGATTGCTGTAATTGCTCTGCCGTCTGCAGCTCATGGATTCGTTACAAGCTTTTCATATGCTAAAACGATTATTAATGAGCGCAGTCCCAACCCAGCGACAAACAACAACCGCGACAAAGAGATCTTTTGGAAGGCAATTAGCTCCATGCTAAGCTGCCTAAACCAGGGGCTGGGCTGGAAAATTTCGGGCTGGAGAGGAAGCACTGGCAAACATGGCTTTTCTCTCCCCTTTTGTTGAGTTAATGAGTTACCGAGTGGCAGCAGGCGCTGTTATTCTGGTGACACAGCTCCCCGAAGGAGCCTTTCCAGGTTGGTGCCGAAGGGAAGAGCGTTCACCCCTGGATAAACACAGGGCCAGATGTACTCCCAGGTCATGGTAAGGTATTCCCAGGTCACTTTCCTTGGGAAAACAAAGCAAAACAAAACGAAACAAAAGAAAACAAAGACAACGTGGGGAAAGAGTGGAACAAAAAAAAGAAAGAACAGTTATTCTTTAGAACTCTGTGCTGGTGCATCCCAAATCCTTCTCCATATTTCAGTGGCACTGGATGGTCTCATGAGCTCTCCAGTCCAAGCCAGGCTGGGGTGAGTTGCTGTGCTAATGATACCTGTGAGGTCACATCTCAAGGCCTGGTTTCTCCTCCCATCCTCCATCTGAGTCGATGATGTGCTGGAATGATGGATTTACCTCAGTTCCTCATTGCTTTTATTGCTTCTGAAATCTGATAAACAAATTTCCTGTCATATCAGAGGATAAACAGCCTTGAGGTAAGAATGGAGGCTGTTCCTGAGGTTCAGGGGAAACTCGGACACAATAAGGCTGGATCTTTTGATTTGTAGTTAAGGATCATTCTGGAAACAGCTGGGAAAGGCTCCGCTGGAGATAACCAAAGCTGGATAATGGGAACAGCAGCAAATCTGCAGGAGCAAGCTGGCAAGTGCTGCACATCTGACCAAGTGGTCACTGTCTTCTACTTCAGGCTCTCACTCCTGACCCTTTGGGTGCAGGTTAAGCTGAATTTGCTGCTTTGCCACCTTTCTGTCTCATTCAGAGGGAATCTGGCTTAGTCCTGTGTTCCCAGCCTCCTGCTGGCTTTGGAAATGCGAGCCAATGCCCTGTCCACGTCTCAGGTGAGATTCTGAGCCCTCAGGTCATGGGTGACAGAGCATCCCATTCCCCCTGGAATTACCTCCCAGCTCTGGTGTGAGAGAGAGCTACACAGGGACACACAGACTGCAAATTCCAGCAGTGGAATTACGAGGATCTCTGGGGTTTGGTGACAGCTTTTGCATTAGGGGGGATGCAAATGGCAGGGAGGGCCTAAGTACCTCTGAGGGTCCCGGCTCAAATAGAAGGTAAATAAAGACTCAGCAGGGATGTTGTCATCTCCCTGCTAGGCTGCTTTAATAGACACATCCATCATTCCTTTGGAGAGTGCAATGATGGCTTCATTAGAAAATCTTCTGTGTAAATAAGTCATTGGACCACTGCAGAATTCGGGTGGAAGGATGTCACATCTTCTCCCTCAGACAGGTCTGGTTACTGGTACTTGCTCTTTCATCCCCTTCTTTTTCTTTTATTTTTTTGCCACAAAACATATTTCCACGATATCTTGGCGTGCAGCCTTAGTGGGAACTGACTGCTCAGGTGTGTGATGCCAGGGAATTGAGTCTGGAGACCAGGACACTTTGGCCTGCTGGTGGGTAATGGCCCGTGAACCCAGAACATTGAGGTCACAGCTGGAGAGTCTGTCGTGGCCACAGAGGCCCCCAGGCCCTGAAACTCTGGTTCTTGAAACTCAGATCCCTGAAACTCAGATCCCTGCAACCCGGCCCTCGCTCCAGGGAGCGTTTCCTGCCGCTTTTCCTTGCTCAGATGAGTCATGGGAGTGTTGTGCTGCTGGAAAATTATCTCTGCAGGGCTGGAAAGGGACGGGGAGCTCTCAGCCCTTTGTGAGTCACTGACTCAAGAGGCTGCTGCTACCAGGTGGAAGGGAAACAGGACAAACTGGGAGGAGCAGATGAGAAGTGTCTGTGCTCTACTTTTTGGGAGCAGCCTGTCCCTGCACCCACCACCCTGCCACCGTTTGATGACAGCTGAACAAGAGAGGAAAGGGAACATTTCAACTGGCTGTCAGAGCCAGACTGGCACCTCTGCTTTC
The DNA here is from genome assembly GCA_035583135.1 of Lophotriccus pileatus. Lineage (NCBI taxonomy): Eukaryota > Metazoa > Chordata > Aves > Passeriformes > Tyrannidae > Lophotriccus > Lophotriccus pileatus. The sequence goes on from JAWWES010000041.1 coordinate 1,674,241, forward strand.
CTCTACCTGCCTCGTTTATTTTTGCTGTGATTTAGTCCCCTTCCCATCTCATTTGACCCACTAGGAGGGTGCCAGTCAACATTCAGGAGGAGCTGGGCTCTTCTCCATGGGCTTTTCTCCATGGGCTCTTCCTAGGCACCATAAATCGATGCATTTCACTGCATTGCAGCCTGTTTTCCCCACAGCTCTGTCAACTGTGCTGGTTGCACACTGATGTGGGGCTTTTTTTTTGGATACCCAGGCACACCTTGCTTTTTGGCCATAGGATTCCATGTTTCCTCAGCAATATCATGGAATGCCACCAGTTGCTGACACTCCTGTCCGTGTAGCACAGATCTGATTTTGGCCAGCAGCTGATGCTGAGGCTTGTTGACTTTTTCTGGAAGTAGTAAAGGTCTAGAAAATATTCCTTCATCCTGCTCACCATCTCCTCCTGGGATTTCTAAATGCCTGCTTTACTCACAGGCAGCTCTTCAGGTGTACTTGGGGGTGGGGGTTTAGGCAGAGGGTGAAGTAAAACCAAGCCCAGACGCAGAGGGATGGGAGTGAGCAATATTTAGACCGTGGGACTGAGTTAGACTGGCATTTTTGGCTGCTCCTGAGCCCATAGAGAAGATGCCAGAAGTCCAGGGAGAGTAATGTGTTTGTTCCTGCTGGAGTTGCAGTAAAATTAATGAAGTTTGCATGAGCTTTTATGATGAACCAGAGTCTGGCTCTGGAAGGAGTCAGGCAAGAGGACTTTGCACAGAGCTGGGAGAAGAAACTGCCTCCTCTGCCTTCATCTCCCAAGGGTTACATCAGCATAAACTAGGAGAGCAAGTGAGACCAGTTGCATTAACCCGGGGGGAGTGCAGGGCACAAACCCCAGGCTTTGCAGAGCTGGCTGTGGAGGGGTTTCCCCCCCGTGCTCTTGCTCCATTGCTGCCTTTCACAGGAGGCTCCAGCAGCTGCTCACCCCACTCTCTCACAGAGTATTTTCCCACTCATCTGCAGGAAGAATCTTATCATACAGCACTTCAGTGTCCAATTTCTCTGCAGTGGAAAACAGGCTCCATCTCAGCAGGTGTCTCAGTGCTGTTTACAGGACACCTGTCAGCTCTTTTGGCTCCCTGTCCCCTCTGCCTCCTAATTATAAAATTGTGGATTGATGCAGCTTTTTTTTTTCTCTTTCCTTTTTTTTTTTTTTTTCCCCTTCTGCACAAAATGTCAAATTGCAGAAATTAAAAATGTAAATGATGGAGTCTAATTAACCAGTTGACAGCGGAGCACAGCTGCAAATGACAGTGACTGATTACCTTCTGCAAACCTTGTCCTCCAAGACCTGCCTTACCCTGGGGAGGAAGGACATCAAAAATAGCAACTTCCTTAAAGAGACATCACTCTGCACTCTGAAGCCTGTTGGGCAACGGTGCTGGGGGATCCACATCCCATGGATAAAGCCCCAGACCTCTTGAGCACAGGTGGAAGGGTGTTGGTTCTTAAGGAAAGCAGGTTTTCCCTAGTTGCCGTGGGGATGTGAGGGTTGAAGGCTGTTGCCACAAACATCAGCTTAAAATGTGGGGCAAAAATGGGGATGCTGAGCTGCAGAAGAGTGGCTGGGATAGACTGGATTGAGTGGTGGAGATGGGTGATATCAGCAGTGGGGGCAGATGTACTTGTGTGAATGGCACAAGCAAGAATCAAGGGGAGTTTTTTTGGTGGGGTTTTGTGTTGTTATTTTGTTTTATTTTGTTTTGGGGTTTTTTGGTTTCTTTTTCATTTATGGGAGTGAAATCCTGAGCCCTCAGTGGGCCTTCTCTGTAGGACCAGAAGCAGGGCTCAAAGCCCTTGAAGGCCAGATGAAGGAATCTAGCATGAACAGGTTCCTCCTGCTGCTGTGATGGCAGGGAGAGCACCCCCAGGATGCTCTTTGGGACTTCAATCTCAGTCTGGGGTGGGGTGAATACAACACATGACTGGTGCTCAGGATCAATGCTCCAGTACTGTTTAATTTCCCTAAATCACCTCCCTTGCTGTAAAAGGTAAGAGCAGGTACTTCACTGATGCACCAGCAGAGCCCAAACTGCCACGTGTTTTTTTTTCTCTTTATCCTTGGCCAATTTCGTCTCTTGATGAGATGAAATTCTCTCTCTCCCCTCAAGCAACCCCTTAATTTCTCTCTGCCAGGTACTACTCAGACATTGCCAAAATGCCAGCCATCAGTGACCAGGACATGAATGCCTACCTGGCCGAGCAGTCCCGCATGCACATGAACGAGTTCAACACCATGAGCGCGCTCTCCGAGATCTACTCCTACGTGGGCAAGTACAGCGAGGAGGTGAGAGCCTTGGAGAGCTTCTGAGAGCCCGTGGCATGGCCCACCCATGTGTCACAGATGCCTGGCTTCATCCTGGCCATGGGGGGGGATGGATTTATGGGGTGAGAAGCCAGGCTTGGGGCCTGTAAAAGGGAAGGGCTGGGATTTTTGGCCTCGGCAGCAGATCCTCCGTCTGGATCCCTGTGGTTTTTGTCTCCTGCTGTGGCTCAGTCAGGTGTAACTGGCTTGCAGTAGGTGATGCTCTGCTTGGTGCAGAGGAGCCCTGCATGAGCTCTGCATCTCATGTGGCCGAAAGTTGTTTAGGAATATGTGGCGAAATGCCATTCCAGGTACCCTAAAACACCCAGGAATGGTCCCGCAGGTGTGACACAGACTTTGAGGTGTCCTGCATGGTTCTGTGCACTGAAGGCCAAGTCAGACACCTTAAAGCATCTCAGGTGATGAATAAGGCTATTAAATAACTGATCTCCAAGACAGGTTTGACTGGTTGAAATCTGCAAGTCTGTATGTAGTGACATCAAGCCCAAACTGCCTGCCTAGTTCCCTGCTGGCTGATTGACCTGCTTTGCATGGTCTAAGCTAAGCCTGGGTCTTCCCTTAGAGAAAGCTAATCCTCATCTGCTGCTATAAGATGCTGGGCTCAGTTGTTTTGGGGGAAAAAAAATAAACCCTATCACTTTTTCCTCTTTCATTTCCCAGATTCTTGGAGCCCTCGATCAAGACGACCAGGCTGGGAAACAGAAACTTGCCTACAAACTTGAACAAGTCATAACCCTCATGAGCATAGACAGCTGAGAACTGTCCTGCCAGGGCCACCCTGGGAGGGATAAACCAAGTCGTGCCTCACTCAAGATCATCATCTTTACCAAGTGCAAGTTTTGATGGGCTGTAAGCAGAGTCACCCACACAGCTCCTCTCTCTCTCTCTCTCTCTCTCATTCTCTCTCTCTTTCTCTCCCTCATTTCTTTCTCTTTCCACATCTATGGACAAAGTGACAGAGCCCCAGGGGTTAAAGGAAAAGACTGCAATGGAATCTTGGCTCTGGGGCCACGAAGACATTCAGGTGGAGCTCTCCTTTTCACAGCTTCCCCTCTGCCTTCACCCTAGAGAAAAACTATTAAACACACACACAAAAAAAAACCGCAACCCCCACAAACCCTCCCCCAGCATCTCATCATCACTCTGCAGAGGCGAAATTGGGAGGTAACTTCTGTCATGCTGCTTTAACTGCCCTCCAAGGGCTGGTGAGCCCCTGGAGTGGACGTGGAAACGAACTCAGTATTACTCAAAGTCTCCCCGAGGGGAAGGCAGCTGCCTGCAGGGATCCTGGAGGGCAGAGCAAATCCGGCTGCTCTCCTGCAGAGCCGCTGCAACTCCGTCTCACTGAGAGTGACCCGCCGGGAGAAGAACCTCGAGGCTCCCCGGAAAACACCAGGGTGGGACCGCTGTGGCTCCGACCTGCCTGGTGTAGCTGCTCCTTTGGGGCAGGGAAAGGGTCAAGAGGGGAGGAGGAGACCAGCCCCTGCCCTGCCCGTGTGTTTCATATGGTTATTCTTATTTTTCCAAGAGACACGTGTCCCCCCCTTCCGTCTTTCCCGTCGTGTCCTGTTGGTCGTAGCACCGCGGCAAAAAACGCTCTCTCTGCTCCGTGGCCTCCTGTCAGTGGTGGTTCTGCTCCTCCTGGCAATGGACATCACAGCATCTCCCTTGTTCCCACCTCAGCTTGGAAAGCAAGAGCCACAGGGCTCATTTTGTTCCAGCCTCAACAATAACAAAAAAAACCAACAAACCAACCAGAGGGAGTTTTTTTCTTTTTCTTTTTTTTTTTTTTTGAAAGTTGTTAATTCTTTCCATTTTGTTTCCTCAACTGGAACAAAGGTGTTGTTTTCTCGTGGTGGAATATCAGAAGGACACTGAAGGACTTGCCAGGAACCAAGGTGGTGCACAGGACTGATGGTAAAACCTTCCTTCCTTCCGAGCCCCTCCTAAGAGGAAACGTCAGCCCATGTTTTGGAAGGAAAGCTTGGGGGAAACCCAAATGAAACACTGCAAAAAATTCTTCTACCTGGATACCCCCAGCTGAACTGCAGGTCTTCTGGAGGCCTCTGTTAAGCCCATCTGCCTTTTGGTGCCAACTCCTGGCCTTTCCTCCCGTCCATCTCTGCAACCAACAGGCCTTGCTGAAGGATTTTCTCTCTCTTTGCACTTCTTACCCCTTCAGAGATCACTGTCACCACGGGACAATTGTAGGTGATCACCCTGTCCCATCCTCTGCTCAGCTCCTCCAGAACAACATCTCCACCTGTTTCATGGCCAACCAAAGAGGAGTGGACTCCTTCATCACTCCTGCCTTTGGCTGTTGTGTTCACACAGCCTGGATAACACCATGGTTAGAGACCCTCGGGGCGTGGAGAACCTTGTACACCGTGGAGGCAAGAGCTGGGCCTGCATTCACCTCCCCAGAAACCGGCAGAGCTCCCTCACAGGCGGAGGAGTGGCTGGAGAATCAGCCCACAGCCACCTCATCGTCCTCAGAGCTACAGCAAGCACCTACTTTGCGCCTGGAGGGAGGGAGGGGTAAAGGCAGGGCGTGTAAATTGATTGCAGAAGGAGGGCATTGGGGTTTATTGATGCCTTCAGCTGTCCAACCAGAACCTCCTCAGAGTGACAGACCAGGAGTGCATGGAAAAACAGGGGTGGGGGGTGTGTGGTGCAAACAGGGCTCAGTCCGTGAGCAGGTTTCCCTCAGCCAAGCAGATACGCGCGTAGGCAAGCGTTCCCGAAAAACCTTTTCCGACAGCAGTCCCAAACTGGATGTGTCTGTGGGGAGAACATCCCAAAAATTCACATTGGAAACAGCAAACTTAGGGACACGTCTTGGTTTTCAAAGCCCAGACATTTCTCTCTTGAGTCTGATTATTCTTATTTCGTGTGTGTGTGTGTGTGTCCGTGTGTGCGTGGGCGTGTGTTCCTCCCCTTTTCATCTCGCTTGCTTTCTGTTGGATTGCTGAGCTGATGGACTCATCATGCACCTTATGGACATCTCAGCATCTTTAAGAGGCCTGTGCACAGGGGATGGCTTGGGTTTGCTTGGTTCTGCCATGGTTTTGTTGCTCCATTTGGTGACGTCGGCGCATGTTCCAGATCCATTGATTATGGCTGTGAAAGTGGGCTTGGAATTCCCACCAGAGCCAGTGGTAAGGAAGTGACAACAACAACAACAACACAAACAGGATATTTTTTATAAGTACCTTAAAAAAAAAAAAAAAAAAAAGAGTAAAAATTTAAAAGTAAAAAAAAAGAAAAAAAAAAAGGAGAAGAAACCAAAGGTTTTGACAAACAAAGTGCCACAAAAAGATAACTATGGACCCTATTGTCATGCCTTGTTCTCACAGCTGGATGGTAGGAGTCTAAGGACAAGTAGCTGGCTTGGAGGGAAGTGGTGATGGGTGATGGGCAATCCTGCCTGGACATGTGCACATGGAAGGAAAGAAGAAGCTGTTTAACATTTAAAAAAAAAAAAAAGTATCAAAATGAACTGGTGTGATCCTCCTGGAGTTCAGAGGAACACCACAGGGGAAATCTGTGATCCTCCTGGACTCGGAGGAACACCACAGGGGAAATCTGTGATCCTCCTGGACTCAGAGGAACACCACAGGGGAAATCTTGAGACTCACCCTGTTGTTTTTTTTTTTTTCCTGGTTTTCAGGGCTGTGGGTTTGCTTTACTATGGTTGTTTGGTTTGCCACTGTTGTTCTTTTGTTTCTTCTTGATGGTACGGAGTTTTTCATCTGTATATTATATATATATTTTTTCCGAGGAAAAACTTGAACACCTCAGAGACGCTGAGAATGAAACACTTACAGGGAACGGGAGGCACCACGAGATTGGTGCTTTAACCCTTCCCAAGTTCCCATTTAGGCATTTCTGCTTTCTCTCCACCCTCTTCTTTCCCCCATGCCCAGGAGTTGAAAGAAAATCTGCATTTTGCTTCTCTTTCTCCTCCCCCTTATTATTTTTCCCTTCTTCTCTGTTCTTCTTTATTTGGTGTTTGAGCTGGTTTTGGCTTTTTGCTTGGAAAATGTGCCAGAATTGTGATGTAAACGCGTGGGCTTCCTCCCCTGCCCCCTTCAGTGCCCTTCCCATTTCCAACCAGCATCCCCCCAGTCTATGAGAGGTCTTGGCATCTTTCTTCCCAGCCTCACCTTGTTGAGCTTAACTATTTTTTAAGTGCATGTAAAATACAACTAAAAACAAAGACACAAGCAGAAGAATGAGCCCTACAACAACACGGATGAGTTCTTTTCCTTTGATTTCTTTTCCCCCCCACCTCCCTTTCCACACTTGACCAAAAAATCCCAATAAATTGGTATTTATTATTTAGATTTCCACCCTGGTTTTCAAGCCACATGGAGAGAACTGGAGCCAAAGTTCTTAGAAGCCAATGGGCAGGCTCTTCTTATCCAGAACAGGCTGATCGTTCTGGGTGTTTCTCAAACACTGCAGTCAAATAATGAATGCTGACACTTTCAGCACCCTCAGAAACAGGGAAAGGGAATTCGTGGGGATTCTCTGAGGTCCTACTGAGAGAGCCAAGGTTATTTCTTCACTGCAGGGTTTGCTTTGGGGCTTTGTGCCTGGTTTAGAGGAAGAAAAGTTGAATGGTCCCTCTGCAGTTACCTCGTGTCCTCCCTGTGAGGGTGGTCACCTGTCAGTGATCACCACAGTGATCTGAGACATAATCCATCATGCCACGTGCCTCTGCAGGCTGAACCTGCCAGGAAACACCAGGAAAAAGTATGGGAAAAGCTGGGTGTGTCTGGAGGGAGGTGTTAGAGGTTGTTTGCTCTTGAACAGACAGCACAGGAGAATGATGGAGAAGGAGAAATGCGGCCTCCCAAGGTCACCTTCCTCTCCCAACACAGAATCGCAGAATCACTGAGGTTGGAAGAGACCCCTAAGATCACTGAGGTTGGAAAAGACCTCCAAGGTCACAGAGTCCAACTGTTCCTTCTCTTCCCACTCTTCATTCCCTCCTGGACACTTTTGAAGGTTCAATCCAACCCAGCATAGACCAGCCCTGCTCCAGTAGGTAAGAGGACTTTGTTTTCCCACTGCAGTTGTCTTGTCTCGCCTCTTTGACACTGAAGACCATAAAAATGATTAAGTCATGAAGATTTACCAGCACAGTTTTGTTTGGTATTTGCTTTGATTGAAAAGCCATTACCAGAGTTTCCAGATCTCGTGCATTAACCCCCAGAAACTGTTTACCAGGAAGGGAAAGAGACCCAGTAAATCACGGCATTGTCACTATTTTTAATAATGCTGTTGAAAACTGAAAGGTAAAATCTGAGGAGTCCAGTGGCCAGTCTCAGTGTTGAGTCAGCCAACATAAGTATTACAAGTTCCTTCTAAGTCTGGGGTGCAGGTGAGGTAACAACCCGAGCACAGACCAGCTGAGATCAAGGGGGAAGTTGTTTAGAAGTCAGT
>JAWWES010000041.1:1710665-1731194 GCA_035583135.1 Lophotriccus pileatus
GTACCTGTGTTGATCATTTCCTGCAGAGGATTAATTCCAATGGTTTTTTTGCTACTCATTTGCTGCAGTCTGTAGTTTGCTTGCTTGTAACTGTACTTGCAGTTTGTTGAACCCACCAAAAGAAGTTTATTTCTCTGCCCAGGTGAATCTTCACCATAAATCAGACTTGGGCCTCTCCTGCCTTAAAATCCATATTATACAGATTTTAGGATACCCTGATAGTACCTTTAACCTCCTAATACCTTTGTACAAGGTTTCTAAAAGTGCTGTTCAACACCCTTGGTTAATTTCAATGGATTTTAATGGGCTTATAAATAAGAGACAACCAAATGCAGATTTCTACCACTGGACACGTGGAAATGACTGGTTGGGGTCATTTGGGCTTAGTGGTAACTGCCTGTGGGGCAGAGATAGCAAATCCTGGAAAAACTGTTGTCCAAGGAAATACTCCAGTGCCTCCTCTTCCCTCTGATTTGATGTTTACTCCATCACCGTCCCTGAGCTGTTCCCTGCAGGAATGGGATGTGTCCATGGTGGGGTTTCTTCCTCCTCACTCTTGGGTCCTCCCAGGGGTATCTTCACCCCTCCCTCCCCATCCCCTTCTCCCTCCTCCCTGGGTGCAGTGACAGAGCACCCCAGTGGTGTCCCCAGCTCTGAGCCCTTGTCCTCAGGACACTTGTGACCCCAGGAACACCCAGCTCAGGGCACAACAAGCAGGGCTTTTTTCTTTTTTCCCAGAGAAACTCCCCTTCCCAGGTTGCATTTAGGATACAGCCCCACAGCATCATTTCCACGAGTTTTTAAGAGGCTGAGAGAAGTGAGAATTGAAAAGAGCTCCGGAGTGCTGCGGTTCAGGGATGGGCTCCTGATGACTGGGATTTTCCCTGCTGAAATCAGATTGTGAAGTCAAGCATTAGGAGAATCAAAATCCTTCTCTGTGTTTTCTACTTTGCACTGGTTTGTTTTCTGATAGGAGTTACTACTGTGACCAAAGGATTTACCCTTTTCTTGTTTTCACTTTGCTCTTCAGTGAACTCATTATATCACAAATTTCTTCTCGTGCGAGTTCAGAATGTTTTGTTTTCATGTCTGTGCTATTAAAGAACAACAAAAAAAAAAAATCAGAAAACCCCACAACCCAGAAGAGCTTTTAACTTTCAGTGGAAAGAAATAAAATCAGTTAGAGCTCCTAAAAAGCACCCTCCCCATCTTTCTCATCCTTCAGGAATTTGAAAATCGTATCCTCTGCCACGAGAGGTAATTTCTAATAACTGGGAAGCATTCTAAGCCCCATTTATTGGTGGCATTCCTGAGTGTTTCCATTTATTCAACAGTAAAAGCTCTTAAGCCTCTTCTGTCGTTCTGAAACCCTTTGCCAGGTGAGGAAAAGCAAATTAAAAGTTGGTTTTCTGACCTGCAGAACCGAATGACGACTTGTACAACATCACACTCTGCAGCCCAAGAACCCAGCAATTAGGCTGGAGCTAAAATTCCTCTTATTTTTCATCAATTTGCAGGCAAAGTGGTTTCTCCCAAGGTTAACATTTTCATTATCATCTGCAAAGGGTGGCATTCCCCCCTCCCCCCAAAGTTCAGGCTGATTGAATGAGGGGGCATTTTTCACGTTTTGATACGGTTTTTATTGCTCTCCAGAAAAATAATTAGGCAGAAAATGGATTATTCCTCTTTCAACGAGCAACTCTTGGAAACATTTTGAAATTTCATGCTTTTCAGGCACCAGTGGCCACAGAGAGGAATATGCCCTTTCAAGCAAGCCCTTAATTATTTTATCAATTGAAAGAGGAACTAATACATTGTTGGCAATACACAGAGCATTGTCCTCGAAAATCTCTCCGTGGTTTTATCTGTGGGCTAATCTTGACAAATAATTAACTGCCCCAATCCGGTGATCTTTACAAAGAGCCACAGATGGTGCTCCTCCAGAACAAAAACAAAGTTTGGAGGGTTTTGTTTTTAGCAGATGCAGTGGGACTATTTTGATTCTCTTTTATCTGTCCCTGCTTTTCCCTTACTTGCTGATCCATGTCGAGTGACCTGGAAGCGATCCCTGCTTTTCCTACTGATCCCTTTCCATTCATTTGGAAAGAGCAGGGTTGGGGCTGAGGGTGTTTGGTCTTGCTGATGGATACAGACTGATGCATGTGGGGTTATGATTCAATTAACTAATGAAAACGACGTATTTAGGCCTCGGATTCAAGGTGAGGCCGTGGTGGCTTTGATTCATTCCCTGCGTGTATTGGTCAGGGGATTTCCTGAAAATCAGCCACATCTGGACAGGATTTAGTGCGTGGTAAAGTTTTCTTTGGAAACCAAGGGGTTAAGGTCTGGGGCTTCCCCCACCCCACTTCCAGCAGGTGGGATCTGTTGTGGAAAGCAGAGCTTTGGTGCAAGAAATCATTCCCGTGGGCTCCTGCCCAAGAAAAAAAGATGGGAAACAACCAATTAGGCTTTATTTAAGACCTGGACCTTCCCAAGCTGAGGGCTCTGGTGATCAGCCAGACCAAGAACACTCCTATGTGTTCAGTTACCATGGAGAGAGACGCCTTTTTATGAACCTCTCCCCCCAAAAAAATCACCCCAATTAGATCTGCCTTCATGCAGAACCCTGAGGTTCCTTCATTGGTTGTGACTGATTCACTCTCCTTGCTGACATCCCAAGAAATAACCTTCACTTCCAACTTCCCGGTCCAGAGTTAATTCTGGTTTCATCTCTCCGCGGTTTGGCCGTCGCCAAAAACGGGGCACTCGCTGCTCCTCTCCACAGTTAAAAAGCTCCAGCTCAAAATTCCCATCAGGGATCTCACCCAGTGAGAAAAAATGTCCGTCAGAAAGCACAAAAAGAACAAAAAAATGAACGACGTTTGGAGGCAGGAGCACGGGGAGGAGGAGCAGGGTTTCCACCTCGTGCTGCCTGACAACTGCAGAGATTGTTCTTAATGAAAACACTGATGTTTCCCAACTTGATGGTGCTCAGCAAGGCAGGGGGAGCATCCAGCAGTTTTTCTGGATCAGGGGCTGGGACAGGCCACCTTTTTATTCTGAGTTGTTCAGTGCAGCTCTGTATGAAGGTTGTATATCCATCCTCAACTTGGCATTACCACGTTGCTCCAAAAGAACCTCCCGGGTTGTCCATCATCCTCAGACAAAATCTTGTCAGACTGGTAGATCCCCTCCCATGATTTCAGGTAAGAAAAATGAGGACAAATGAGGACAAATGACCCTTTGAGGGCCTGGGTGGGATTCATTTGACTGAATGCAGACACCTTTGCTGTAGATGTCCACACTTGAGTCGGTTGCCTGGACTCATTTTGTTGCCTCCAGAGAGATCCTGAGACCTCCAGACCGTGATTCATCCCCCCCAAATGCAGAGTCAGGATTAAGGCAGGTGCTGATTTTACTCCCCTGCCTGTCAGAGGAGAGCTCAGCTCAACTGGGGGCCGTGACATCGAGGGCTTGACTCATGCCCAGGAATTTTGGTGCGTATTCCCACATGAGCACCTCTGGCTGCAGCCCCAAGGTGGGGCCCAGCCCAAGACTCACCAGTGAACACAGTGCCTGTGAACAGAGGTGTTGGGGAGTTCTGATGACACAAACCCACTCAGTTTTGAACAGAAATGCTGCTTTCGGTGATTAAACTCCGGCAAATTGTTGCAAAAATTAAGGGGGGTGGATAAAATGAGCATTTTTGGAAGGCAGAAAGTTCGTTATGTTAATTAACTGCAATCATAAGGGGAGGAGAAGGCTGCTCCAAGAGCTGCACTGCTCTGGTTTCCAAGGATTTTCAGCTGATTTTGCTGAGGTTGATTTTGGACTTGATGATCTTAAAGGTCCTTTCGAACCTAAATGAGTCTGAGTTTTAAAGATGAAATGACTATTAAAAGCTCACCTTGAAGAGCGAGGTGTTTGCATAAATCTTAGAACTGGTTGTGAAAAGAATAATGGCAACTTTTTGGGTGGCTAAAGCAATTTTCCCCATACATTTTATGATGATTTGGATTATAACAATGACCTCTAAGACTAACACACGAGCAGCTTCTTTTGACTGTTCAGCTGTGGTCCCATTAAGAGTTTCCAGGTGCAACACAAAATCTCAAAGAATCTGGAGGATTTTTTTCTTCCTTTTTTTTTTTTTTTTAAACAGTCTTTTTTTTGACTGCTGCTACTTTGAATTCTTTATTGGACACCAGAACAAGAACTCAGATTGGTGATTCTGAGATCAGATGAGATTCTGTTCTTCACAGCAAGCTCTGTACAGGGATACAGATTCAATCCTTGGATTAAGGCAAGGCCGAGGAAACATCCTGTGTGTTGTTTGACCCACCCAAACCACTTAGGGAAGACTCTTAGCTTTGAATTTATCACCCCCACGAACTTCCCCAGGAACTGAAAAGTCCTCTCTGTTATTAAATCATTCCCTGGGAAGAGACAACCATATCCTTGGAGGAGTGGGAACGTGGAATTGTTTCAGAGGGTTCCAGCTAAAGATTAATTAGCAAAACTGGCTGGGTAAATTCAGCAATATGCAAATGAAAGCAAATCCGAAGGCACGTGGGCAGGCTGAGCTGCTGCTAAATTAATGTCATGTTATGCATAAAAAGTATAAATAGTTTACCTGTCCCATGAAATATTAAAAGATTCGGGATGTAATTGGGCATAATAATGATGCCATTAAATATATACCCAGAGACACAACATATTTTGTATAATTTAGAGCTCCCGTGGATTCTCCAGTTAGAGTTTATACATTTAAAAGAATATATTTTTGTTAGCAACTTTATCCCTTGCCAGGGAGAGAGAGAAAAGAGCAGGAAAATTGTTCAAAAGAGTCCTGGACAATTATCCACAACTTGCTTGGGAGGACTGGGGGGGTGCTCTGGTGTTGACTGTGGCTGAGGCTGGATGTGGCCCAGCACGGTTATTACAGCTGGAATTCAGCTGCTTTGACCTCAGATGTCACCTGGCCACAAAGCAGAGCTCCCAGACCTCTTTTCAGTCCATAAGACACAATTCTATCCTTTCCCCTGCAGGCAGTGGCTGCAGGATGAGGTGCAGGGTGTCTGGAAGTGCCCCTTTGTCAGAGCAACCCTCTTCATTTCTCCTTGCACGTACCAGCTGTTTCCTGGCATCAAGGCCAATCTCTCTGCTGCAGTTGAATCCCACGGTTTTCCTTTCCTGCTTCCAATGGCCATGTAGAATCCCACCTTTCTGGCATAAAAAGGGACATCACTGTCAGAGGAAGGGACCTAAATTTGGGGTTATACCCACCCTAAAGGGACGTGGGAATGCCAGGAAGGAACCAGCAGGAAGAGCAATGGAACAGAGAGAAAAAAACAGATATCTTGTTTATTTTTCTTTCTCATAAGGGGAAAAAAATAATAATAAAAAATAAATAAAAATTGCATGAGCTGGATCACACAGGAATTCTGCAGCAGAACTAGAAACTGCATCCAAGTCTTCAGAGAGCCTGGAGGAGCTGGAACAGCTTAGCTGCCAAAGCTTCCTTCATTTTTAGCGGCTGCAAACGACAATCACAAATCCAAACAAACCAAACTCCTGCAAAAAAACCCCAAAAAATCACAAAAAAACCCAAAGAATTCCCTTCTTTGGTGAGAAAGGATGGTCCTGTGAGAAAACAAGGGATAGCCAATATATGTATGTACAGGCAGAAAGGTCTAGGACATGGTTTAGCAGTGGACTTGGCGGGGCTGGGTTAACAGTTGGACTAAATGACCTCAGAGGTCTTCTCCAGTTTCTGCTCCCTTGAGGCCAAGAATGAACTGATCTCTCACTAGATCTTCACAACCTGCATCCTCTTCCTGCCAGGCATTGCCTTGCAGCCACTCTGTTCACATCTATCCCCACATCTCCTTAGAGGTGAAACCCCCGGGGTGGAGACCTTGATTCCTCAAACACAAGGGGATTAGCAAGGAAGAGATGAGAAGTCTCCACTGCACGAGCCAGCTGGTAATTCCACTTCATGTTGACATGATCAGGAAGCCCTTCCTGACCTGCCAGCCCGTGGGGGAGTGGGCTGGGATATGGGATCAGCAAGGACGGGGGTTGGGACCCTGAGGCCCATGAAGCCCCTCAGTGCCTTTCCAAACCCCTCTCTGAAGAACAGGAGAAGAGAAAAGAAAGCAACCCAACCCAAGCTCCCCCCTGAGACACTGATTGATTCTAAGCCTAAGGAAAAATAGGAGACAACGTGAACTAGAGGCAACAAATGCAATTAAAGGGAGAAGGGGGAGAAAGAAATTCCGTGTAATCGCTGTTTCCGCAAGGCAAATGTGCCATGGATTGGAACGGCTCGGGCCTGGAGTGGGACCATATGGCAAAAATGCCTTCATTCCCCATTAAATCCTGGCATTTTGCAGCTGTCAAGACAAAGCTGTTTTATAGGAGTAACATTGTAGTTTGCTTATAGGGAAATAATATGGAGCGAGTTATGATTAATCAAGGTGCCCAAAACCTCCTGCGGGTGCCTGGAACGGATTGGGTGCCATGGCAGGAGCTTTGTCTCTTAAATTATTGACAGCTCTTTCTTCTCTTCTTTTTTTGTTTTTCTCCCCCTTTCTTCTTCTTCTCCCCCTTCTTCACCCCCTTCTCGCCCTTCTCCCCTTCTCCTTCTCCTTCTCCTTCTCCTTCTCCTTCTCCTTCTCCTTCTCCTTCATCATCATCATCAGACGGTGGGAGAGTTTCCAGCACCAGGAACCAAACCTTCCCAAACATTCCCAATCTTCCCAAACATTCCCAAACATTCCCAAACTTTTGCCTCCCAAATATTCCCAAACCTTCCTAAATTTTCCCAAACTTTCCCAAACATTCCAAAACCTTCCCAAGCCTTCCCAAACATTCCCCAACACTCCCAAACTTCCCAAAAATTCCCAAACATCACCTTCCCAAATGTTCTCAAACCTTCCCAAACATTCCTAAATATTCCCAAACCTTCCCTTCCCAAACCTTGAGCTGGGTCAGCTGCAGATTGGTCCCACCCCAGGCCTGCATGCGCCCAGAGAGAAGCAGAAGATCAGGCAACTGTTGTGAAAGATTCAGTAAAGGAGCAGAAATGCACATTTGTTTATTAAGACTTGCCTTTGGCTTTGCCGCCGAATCCCTCGACAAAAATACTCCTGTTGTTCTCCTCTGAGAGATATTTCTTTTTTTTTTTTTTAAATCCTCTCCTCCACCAAAAAATTGAGAAATATGTTGTGTGAAATATCAAGACTAATTAGACCAAATGGTGCCGAGATCTGTTGCTGCTTTTCTGGAGGATTGCTGACAGCTCCGAGACTTCATTTCTCTTTCTTCTGAACCAATTACCAACAATTCTTCCCCCAGCTGAAAATTCCTATGGAGACCTCCACGAACACGGGGTGGGGGCTGTGGGAACGGAGGAGGAGTGGGACTCTGTGGCGTGAGATGGGACAATCCAAACCTTGTCTCCGGCTCACAGAGGTCCCTCAGCAGCAGAGTCTGAGCAGCACCCCCAGCAAGACTGGATTTTACCCCCATTCCAACTCTCCCCCAAACTTTGGTGCAGGCCTGGACTCCTCTCTGCTGGTCTAGCAGGCTTTTATTTCTAGTTTTCCTCTCCTTTCCCTGCTTTTTTGGGTGGTTTTTTTTTGTACCTGTGGGGTTTTTTTTGGCTGGATCCCTGCCTGCTGAGCTGACAGCTACATTAAGAGACCTGAAAACACCGTAGCAGAACTAAAGCAATTATTGTAATGTAGCTCTGAGAGAGGCTAGAATGAGAGAGAATTAAAAATGTGCCTCTCTCATCACAGTTTGATCCTCCTTTGACCTTCTGGGGTACTGTCAGATGAGGACTTGAGCAAACCCCTCTGCTCTTCCCTTCTTTTTCTTGTCACAACAAGGAGCAAGAAAGCAAAAACTAACCCAAAGCCACCTTTCTCCAGGGCTGTCTATGGGTCACAGAAGGGGTTAGAGGGGGATTCATCGAGACCATCGGTCCCTAATCCACTCACATCACATCTGCCTTGTGGATCCCACCACCTTTCAGGTGGAATCCAGGACATAAAGAGGCCACTGGTGCAGGAAAGGGATGTGGGGCAGGAAGAGGCCTCTGAAGGCGAGGGGGATACACGAGGGAGCAGCCAGAACCATCAGCAGGAGGGTAAGGCAGAGAGAGGTACATGAAACCAGACCAGAAGTGAAAAAAAAACAGAGAAGTTTTCTCCTAAGTTTCAAGATGAGACAAACCGGGTGTCAAAATAGGTGCTTTTTGCTCCTAACCCAAAACTGCAGCTCCCCAGGCCGCAGTGATGTCACATCTCCTCAGGTCTGAGAGAGGGGGCTGAGGTCACACAGCCCCCACCCCTCAGCACCAGTTTGCTCTTAATTTTTACACTAAAGGCTGTTTATCTTCCCTGCAGCCCCCAGTGACCTCCCAGTCGCTGTTCACCGAGCTGCTGTGGGAACCAGTCAAGAAAGGTCTCACCAGGGTGTCCCAACCTTCCCTGTGCCCACCAACGCCTGATGGAGACCAGACATCCCACCACTTCCACACTGGAATTAGAGAAACCAGCAGTGCAGAGGGTCTGGCTTCAAATAAAGGATTGGTGTGACTTTATCTCCACTTCTCCCCCTCCTCTCAGCTTCTTCTCCAAAGTGCCCTGACCGGCCACACCATCACCTCCCATCCTTCTCCAGGTTTTCAGTTGTAAAACATGCTACAATTAGAATTTTCTAATCCAGCTTAAATAGAAAATTTAAATATAAGAGTAGGAAGTGTTCCCCATCTCACCTGTAAATGGGTTGTGGAGAAGAAGCCAGGAGAACCAGCACATGCCATCAGCATCAACAGATGCAGGAGGGCTCAGTCCCAGCTCATTTTGCAGGGCACTGAAAGATTTATGGCCTCAGAGAAGCTGGATTTCACTCTGAGCACAGATTGTTTTACACTGCAGTTTTGTTTTCAGCACTGAAGCTTGAAACAAGATGGACTTTCCTGGTTCCCTGGTGTGCAGCTGAAGGAAGCTGTGACCCTGGCAGGGGCAAGATCAGGCAAAAAATAACAACCATCTGAAGATAAGAATAGCCTGCAAACTATTTAGAGAAGTCAAACTGCTTGAAAACACCAACCAAAAGTGGTACCAGTCCCCTGGATCGTGGAAAGGGATGGCATGGAAAGGATTATAGCATCCAGCAGCTCAGGAGTGAATGCTGGAGGACACCACTGAGAGTGGAGCCCCCACTGATAAATATCTGCAGGTTGTGCTTTGGTCAGTGCCACATCTCATTGATCACAGACCTTCACAGGGCATCAGCTGGGCTTTAGAGCAGGAAAAAGAGTGCTGATCCTCTGGACTGTTCTTCCAGAACACATCTGAAGGTGAAAGGAGGCTTAAGAAATTCCCAAACTAAGGAATAGACTGGAAGGGGGCTCTTACCATGTGGCAAAACCTGATGTGTTTGTCCTGTCCTGAGCCTTCTCTCATCAGGATCAGGACCAAAAAAAAAAAAAGCCCATATTTCATTTGCAGACTCGCTGGGAGTGGCAGGAGCCTGAATTTTCCATCTTGAGCTCTCGCTGTTTCCATGGGATTGGCTCAAGTGGAGCTGCCTCAGCTGGTTCTGAGCCCTGCCCACCGTGCTCAGGTGTGGATGGCAATGCCTTGGGGTGGTGCTAAAGACACAAACAAACACAAACCTGCTTGGTTTTTAAACCCATTGCTCTTCTCCCACAGGTCTCCACGTCTCTGTCCAGATCCCACCACAGGCTCTGGAGGGGGGTCTGATTTCCACTCACTCCAGCCATGCACGTGTCCCTTTCTAGGTGCTGTGGTCAACCCATATTTCCAGGTTGCACTCATGAATAAGAAAACAATTTAGGCTGGGAGGCACTTCCAGAGGTCACCTAGTCCAGGATCAAAGAGGGGAGACGATTTTTCCAGGAAAGCTAATGTTGTTTTTGAGACCCTTCTGTGTCCACACCCCCTGCGTGTTCCATTTTAGCGCCACAATAGCTCCAGAACAGACACTCAATTTTTGGGTGCTCTCCTCTGTCCTGCTGGCAGCAATGGGATCAATATTAGGGAGCAGTGAATCCTTACAACACCATCCCTATGGAACAGTCTCCTTGGTTAACTTGGGCTGCCAGGCCTTTTAATTTGATTTCTTGCAAAGCACAGCCAAGGTCCCAATCCCACTTCCCCCCAGGGAGTCAGGAGTGACTCGCAGCCCACTCAGAGTGATTTTGGCCATCACCAGCCATGGATTTCACACTCCTGCTGGAGAAGAATTCAGGATGGTGAACAACCTCAGGTACTTTCCATAATGGTTTTGCCTTTATTAATGATGATCTTCTGTGCCACTCTGGACTGTGAGTGTCACTATTGGTGGAACTAGACTGATAATAAGGATTATGTTTTGATCCAACTGTTAATACTGTAATTAAGCTAAAAATGAGAGGGTTTTTTCCTCCAGGCATAATGTGTCCTTTCAGCTGGGAACAAGATTTTGAGGGTCACAAAATGGAGGGGCCCTGAACCTGCAAAGCCACCTGTCTGTGATCAGCCCCTTTCTCTTTTTTATCTAAATGACAAGCAAATCCAAACCACAGCCCTTTTTGTCAGCTCTTCAAAAGCAGCCTGTTATTTTCCAGAAAGCTCCAGCAGAGCTGGGTGCAATGTTTGCAGGTTTGTGTCCTTTCAAAATAAAAAAAATCCTGTGATTAGGGGAGAAAAATGCAGTGGGAAAGACTGGATGGAGACACCCTGCTCCTTAAAGTCGGGAAACTCTCAGTCCAAAAAGAAAAAGCGCTTTTCCCTCTCTTTTTTATTCCTTCCTTCAATCCTGCTGCTCAAGGAGTCATCTTGGCAGACCTTAAAAATGCTGCAGGTCCCCCCAACGTTGTTGGAATTCCCTGTTCCAAAAATATCTGAGCTGAGGACTGTGTGTGCTGAGCACTACAGCCTCTCAACCAGCAGAGATTTGGCTTTCAGGTCTCGGCTTCTGAAAGCAGGGGGACTTTTTTAAGGAAGAGGACTCACAGCTGGTTGAGGGGGATTTAAAGTAATAAAAATACCATTTTGGGGAAGGTGGTTGAAGGTTGGAGCAGGTTATTTGGAGAAGCTGTGGAGTCTCTGTGCAGGGAGATACTCAAAACCCAACCAGCAGCTTGTTCTACCTGCCTTGAGTGAAAGGTTGGACCAGGCTTTAAGTGAAAGGGAGAAAGTTTAGGTTGGGTATCAGGAAGGAATTCTTCCCTGGGAGGGTGGGGAGGCCCTGGCCCAGGTTGGCCAGAGAAGCTGTGGCTGCCCCTGGATCCCTGGAAGTGTCCAAGGCCAGCTTGGAGCAAGCTGGGACAGTGCAAGGTGTCCCTGCCCATGGCAGGGGGTTGGAACTGGATGATCTTTAACTCTTCCAACCCAAACCATTCTGGGATTCTGTGTTTCTGTGATGGAAAACCAGAGTTTTAACCCAAACTGAAATGATCCACAGAGCCAGATGGGTGACAGCAGGAAAGCAGCTGTGCAGGAATTATTAGACTGTTGGTATTCTTGTGGTGTCCAGAAATCAGAGCCATCCACCAGAATATCTGGAAGGAGCCTCTGGAAGAAAGAGGGATCTCCCCCTGAGGGAGTTGCTTTGATGTTAACTCATCCTTTGACACATCTCTGAATTCCTACCACCTGAGGCCTGCACAGCCACACTTCAAACACCTTCCCAGCTGGAAATAAGCTGGAAAAGAGTAGATCTTTTCCAGGAATAAAAGCACTTTTCTGAATACAGCTGGGTAAGCACCTGGGAGGATGAAGAAGGTCTCAAAAAAAAACCCAAAACCCAACAGTGCCAACATCTGTAAAAATGAGGATAAATAGATCAGGAATTGTTTTAGGGTGGGAATTAGAAAGGAAACCTCTCCCCATCTCCTGTAGATCAGCCTCCATCTAGAACCAAGGAGGACAAGAAACAGATGTCTAAATTTGTATCCTAATCTCTTCCTGTGATGGAGTGAGTGTGATGGGGAGAGAATGACCTGATACCATGGTCTATCCCACACCAGATCACAAGGACTGTTCTGGAAAAGAGGTGTAGAAATGATCTCATTTCTGCACGAGAAACTCCAACTCCCTGCTTAATAAAAGCTGTGACTTGGCCTCCAAGGGCTCCTGAAGCTGCAGACAGATTTTTCAGGGAAGAAGGTCATTTCACCTGGCAGGAGAAAGGCAAGAACTGCTTTGAGAGAGGCCCTAAACCCAAGTTCCTGCAGTCCTTCCCCATGCTTGTTGTCCCTGGGACCATGAAGGCTGATGTGGCAGCTCAGACTTCACGTTCTTGGAAACACAGTTTGACCTTTGCAAAAATCTCTGACATCAGGGATTTAACACTCTCAAGATGGGAGGAGCCTCCCTTAAATGCAGCAACACTGTAATTTCATAACTCCTGATGTCGTGAAAGATCATCCCTTTCCACGTCAAAGGAAGCCCAATCTGGGGGAGACAAAGGGAAATCTGAGCTTGTATTCCCATTTTCCCAATACTGGCATCCAAAGTGGGGTTAAATGCTGGGAACCCAGTTTTAGGAGACTGGTGGGTGCCCTAAATAAGGACAGATATTTATGATGACATGTAAGAACAGGATGGCTGGCAAGACACGTGGGTTCCTCCCTTCCCACTCCAGTGACCACTCCACGCTGACTTTGCACCCTTCCACCTTGTTTGCCCACTTCATTCTGGAAGGGGCAACTTTCTCCTTGGAAATTCCTCTCTCTCTCTTTCTCCATCGACACTTGGAAGACCAGCTTAGAGCTGGAAGGTGGCTGAAGCCCCACACTGATTCCAAGCCTGCACAACACACCCAGGACCGCACAGAAGTGGAGGGCTGAGCTGCATCCCAGCTGGCTGCTCCCATCCCAAACCCCCCAGCCCCTGGGCTCAGCTTCCTCAAGGATGCCCAGAACCTGTTACCACAGGTGGGAACACACGAGCTCACAGCTGCCTCTCCAGGCTAAATCCTGAGATTTTCAGGAATTACTCTTCAGGAAGGGAGTGCCCAGGCAGTGCTGTTGTGCAGCACAGCTTTATCCTATATCTCCCTCCCGGGCCTGGCAGCAGCAACAAGTCTGAGCTCACTCCTCCAGGCATGGAGGTTAGGAATCTGCTAGAAGATCCCACTGCTCCTTCAGCATCCAGCTGGTTCCCACTCAGTCTGAGGGATAACTCAGCCATTCCACTGCTGTCACCTCACTGATTTACTGGAGGCCTCTGGCACAGATACAGGAATGGCAGATCCCAAATATCTCTTGGGGATGCAGACAGAAAACCTCAGCCCCTCCACCACAGTGCTGAGCATCCAGGGCAGTGCAAGATGGGTTATCCTTCCCAGGAAATGCACACCAGCAAGATTTCTACAACTGGAGACCGCTGGACCCTTCAGATCTCGCAGTTACAGGCAAGACAAAATGCATCAGCTCAGGAAAAAAAACGGCACCAAGATGAAGCTCTCTGTGTGTGGTTAAACCAGATCTAAATTTCAATCTCCTTCATCTCATACAAACAAAACCAAGGTTCAGAGCAAGGTGGAAGGCAGGAGGTGGGGAGGGGGTGGGGAGAAGGTGTCAGCAGACCAGTCTCTCAGCAGCGAGCAACCTTCTCTGCTGCTGCTTAATTGATTAATTCCTTCTTAGCAGAGTCATCTGTTTGATGTGCTTTTCCACGGAAGCAGTTCAGAAAGTTCACGGGAGTTAATCCTGAGGATGGCTGGAGCTGCCGAGCCCAGCATCTGATTAAAGGACGAGGGCATCGCTTGCAGCTCAGCCGCTTTCAGAGTTGTCCCCGAAGTCTTTGCTAACCTTCGGTGTTTCAAAGTTCCTTCCTTGGCGCTGGGGAATTTAGAGGGGCCGTTTCCCAGCCCGTTCTAAACAGCTCGCTCTGAATTCAGCACACACAACCCCCCCAACAACTCAAGAGATAAAGGCAGGGCCATTACTTGTGTCAGCGCTACCTGCCCGTAGCCGACGGCTTGGATTGACAAACAGCCCAGGAGTGTTTTTTTTTCTCTGCAGGGGTTTCCATTACTGCAGCTTCCAGCAGAGCCTGGAAAGGGGAGCCAGCGCTCCCAGAGAGCCACAGCTCGGCCCTGCTGGGGCTGAGTGATGTAACGAGGAGACCGAAAGCCTCTACCGACGCAGGAGAATTGCAGGGGGACGGCACTTTGCTGAGCGATTCCACGCGGGGGAAACAAGTGCAGGGTGGCACACGGGGGTGGAAAACGAGCGATCCCGACTTTCCATCCAGCGACGAGCTTTGAACGGGCCGTTTCTTGCTGGGGGAACGAGCTGGTGTTTGTAACAGGCATCTCTACGAATGTGTCACCCCCGTGCCCGGCGGTGGCGACCAAAAAAAAGGCAAGCCGAATGTTAAGAATTAATAGGGAGGGAAGGGAGATCAAAATAGAAATCGTTATTACAGCCCTCAGCAAAAATGCACCGTGTGTCTGCTCCTGGAATGTTTTTGAGTGGCTCCGGTGTTCCCCCCACAGATAGGAAGCAGCAGAGCTGGGGAGAGAGACAGAGAAGGGCAATAAAGCGATCAAAGGTAGAGAACAATGAAGCACTTCAGGAATATTTCGTCTGAATAAGAGATGACAGCGGCAGAGTATGATAATGGCCGATCAGATTATGAGTGGCACGAAGAGGATGAAAGAGAGCAACTGGTTTGTTTTCGTTTCTTTGAAAAGACAAAAAAAAAAAAATGGTGCTCGAGACGATAGCGGGGGCACAGCAAAGGGCTTCCTTCACGCTGTACTGGGCAGATAATCTGCTGCTAATCCCCCCCTTGCCAAGGGAGCCTGTGAGTGCTGGAAGTTTACCTGATCTGAAAATGTTAAATAATTTAATGGGGAGGGGGAAAAAGCTTCAAAGAATTCCCGGTAAAGACAAAGATACCTCGGAAATATTTATGGTTCTGTCTTCTAGAGGCTGCAAAAGTACAGGTATCACTCAGTGCTTGGGTTTATACTGTCCCCTGCACTGGTAGACCCAGAGTATGGCCCACCATGCACATCAGTGCTTGATTTCCTGGCTTCTCCAAAGGATGGGAACCTCACCCTCTCCTGGGCACAGGCATCCCTAGTCATCAGAATCTGCCTCCAAAGATGTCCATCCTCCTTCCAGCACAAATTTCTTGGGATTCTCCAGCGTATCCCCTTCTAAACTGCTCCCCAGGACAGCTTGCCCAGTGCTCTTCTTTCATTTCCTTGGAGCTGCATTCCTTGTGTTCCCGAAGGAACCTCAAAGCTTCTTGAAAAATGGAAAATTCCCTCACTTGAAAGGCTTGTCGGGCATTAGGAGAAGATTCCCAGGGAGTGATGGAATCACCACCCTGGGAAGTGTTCAAGGAATGTGCAGATGTGCTGTTTGGGGACATGGTTTAGGGATGGATTTGGTAACAATGGGTTAATAGTTGGGCTTGATGATCTTAGAGGGCTTTTCCAACCCAAACTATTCCATGGATCAGTGGTTAAGGACTTGGAGTTTATAGTGGCTTTCAGGAGGGCAACTCTCTGGAATCTTTTCTGGATCAAGGCTCCTGAAGAGCGTGGTGGGTGATGGGTCTGAAAAGCGGTTTGTTTGGTCTCTCTGTGGGGTGGGGTCAGAAAGGGTGGGATGTGGATCCCACCAGAGCTCTGATCTCCAACCCCAGATGGATGTTCTTGGAGAGCTGGAAGCAGCTGGAGAGTGTTTGGTGTGCTGGTGTCAAAGGTACTGGGATCCCTGCTGAAAGGTGGCAGTGGGAGAAGTGCAGATGCAGAGCAGGTTTGTTGAGGATTTGTAAGGCTGTCAGAGTAAAAACAAGACAAGGGATGACAGGTTTCAGAAGGAAAAAGCCCTTGGAATGGCACTTGTCAAGAGTGGACCAAAAGGACATAGTACATCTGAGAAAGAGCCCAAAATAAATGTCCTAAAAGTAGTAACATTTCTCTATTAACTTTAAATGTGAGCAGGAACACGTTTCCCTTCCCTTCCTTTCCTTTCCCTAACCTTCTCTTCCCTTCCAAACCTTCCCTTCCCAAACCTTCCCTTCCAACCTTCCCTTCCCAGACCCTCCCAAACCTTCCCAAACTTTCCGAAACCTTCCCAAACCTTCCCAAACCTTCCCTTCCCAAACCTTCCCAAACCTTCCCACAAGTCTTTGTCTTAGCCCTACAAGTTCCCTGGCTTGTTCCCTCTCTCTCCATCTCCCATGGAGCATTGGCTGGGACAGAGGGTAATTTTCCTGATTTTTTGGATTTGGGATTCCCCTTGTCCATCTGCAGGCCAAGATGCCTCCAGCATGAGGCGGGAATCGCTGTTCCCTTCAGCCCTGCAGGAGCGAGGAGGGACCAGAGGCACCTGAGAGGCTGCACCAGGCCAGGCTGGTGCCAAAAGCATCTCAGGAACACGTGGGTTGGGTGTGAAGGCAGAACAGATGGTTGTCAATGCTGTGTTTAGAAACACGGGACAAGGACCTGCAGGAGGATTCAACAACTTCAAGGTCACGCAAGCCAGTGGAAATTCAACCCACGTGTCCTGCATGACAGTCCACCAGACCTGCCTTTTCTTCTTACAGCCCTTGGCAGGAGAGCAGCACAAGCTGGGGTTGGACACAGGAATTTGGAAGCCAGAGCCCATGGAGAGGTGGGGCAGTCACACAGAGTTCTCATCTGCAGGGAAAATAACTCTGCCCGAAGGGATCGGGAGGAGTCAGACCAAGGATGCTGTCATGGAATAAAAATACCTGTGCTTTCCTGCAGTTCCACATCAGCAGTTCAGTGGGATTTACTTCCCTGTGACAACAGGAGCACAGGCTCCTGGGATTTTAGGGTGAAAATGCACCAGGTACATCTTTAACAAAAGACGGTTTCAGTGAAACGTCTCGGCCAACTTTGTCCCCTGCTCTGCTCAGACTGCCCTTCACCCGTGTCAGCTTTGGAGAAAGAATGAACCTGGGGAGTGAATATGCAGCAGGCTGCTCTTCCCTGGGCAGATACCTGTCTCCAAGCAGGCAGCAGGGGGGCTGAGGTCAGCACAGGCAGCTGAATTTCCATCAGGAGCAGATCCTTTTATCGTGGTTTGCAGCTCTGGACACAGAAATCAGGAAGGGCATCAGGGCCGCTGCTTTTACCTTTGTTGGGTCTCAATTCAGCGTGTGACATCATCCTGTTGATGCAGGTCAGGTTGATCACAGGTCCTTTCTGACTCATGGGATATTAGGGCTGGCTGGAGGCAGGAGAGGAGGGTGATGTGATGTGACAGGTCAGGAGGGAGCACACCAGCAGCGCAGCAGGACACAGGCTGCAGGAAGGGCTGATACCATGATCCCTTGTGACAAGAGGAGGGTGGCATGGACGGACCAATAGCCTGGAATGACCCAGCAAAGGCGGGATAGAAAGAGATAAAACCCTGAAACCCCTTTGGTCTGTGTCCATTCCCACTAAATGGGATAAATCCAAAGTGATCACCCTTAGCTGCCGATAGGATCACAGGTTTATTGTTCCTTAAAGTACGTCCCATTCCAACCCCTTGCCGTGGGCAGGGACACCTTCCACCATCCTAGGTTGCTCCAAGCCCCATCCAACCTGGCCTTGGACACTTCCAGGGATGGAGCAGCCACACCTTCTCTTGGCAACCTGTGCCAGGGCCTCCCCACCCTCACTCCCAGTAGAGCATCTATTCCTAATATCTAACCTAAACCTGTATCATTTCAGTATAAAGCCATTTAATCCTCTGTCCCAAGATTCAGGGCACTTGTGAACTGCAGTCCAGGCTGGATCCAGGATCAGAGCAGGAGAGGAGCAGGAGCAAGGACTCTGCTCTGCAGCTCCTTGGCCATGGAAAAGAGAGGCAGGAGGCAGGGCCTGTGGTCCCCACCACTCCACAGGCACTGCTCGGCCAACCTGCAACTTGCGTGGAGCAAAACGTGCATTTAAAGACGCTAGGTTTGCTCCCAGCTGATTTTTCCTGGCCCTTCCTCCAAAGGTTTGTTCCTCACACGTTCAGCATCCGAGGATTTTGAGGAATTCCTGTTCCTCCAGGCTCAGGAAGGCAGGGACAGCTGGGAGCTATTTCCTTGCAGCCCTCTTGCCTTCCCATCCTGGGAAATTTTGTGCCAGCTGTGGTCACCTGCTTGATTTCTCTTTCAGCAGCCACCTTCCCCCACAAATTCATTTTGGTTCTTTAAACTTGTCTTGCCTGGCAGGGAGGGATCTCTTAGTGGTGTGAGTTTGAAGAACTCTCTCTCTCTCTTTCTCTTTTTGCCCTGCACTGAGTCTAATTTTGTGGTTCCCTGCCTCGCCCAAAAATAACCTTCAGCCCCAATTCCGAACTGTCATATTCATTACATCCCAGCTGGCTGCAGACAGGGCTTATCACTTGCAATCCACTCAGTTACACTTGTGATTAAAACTGATTTGCAAATGTGATCCTGGCTGCTCAGCCTGGAAATTGGGGACGTCTTTATAATTTCTGACAGCAGATCGTGAGGCCTTGGCTGAGCCTGGCAGGGCTGCAGAGCCAGGGCAAGATCTTTGCAGGTCGGTGGGAGTGGGACGAGAATATTTATCTGGGAAAAAGAGACAGGAGATGGTGATTTGGGAGAAAAAAAAATATATATAGAAGAGAGCCGTTTCTCCCCTGTTTGATCAGAGCAGGGCTGCAAAATTATGCCTTGCAGAGTGATGGTGCCCTGAATGTGATCAGAGAGCTTGTACCTTGCTCCAAACCTGAAAAGGGCTCCACCTTCCTGTTGGCCTGAATTTCCACAGCTTGATTGATTTCACAGATTTATGCACTTAAAATTAACTGCAGAGTTTGCATTTGGTTAATCTTTCCTTTATATCATAACCCACATGGGGTTTTTTCCATCGAGGGTCCAGTGTCTTGAGTTGAACTAAAGCCTGAAATCCAGAGTTTGTTCTGAAAAGACTAAAAACCCACCATTTTCCTTGGGAGCCTTTTCCAGCATGTTAATTCCTCTCCCTGCTTCACCTCAGTCTTTATTCCCTGCAGCCTGACTTGAGTTATACTTCATTCCCTTCTCTGGAGGGAGTCTCCCAGCATCTCCACAGGGAGGTGCCTCTCCAGCTTCCTTGAACTGAACAGGGTAAGTGTTTTTTGACATATCTCCTGGTCAGAGATTGTCCTCCAGACTTTTGAGTCACTTTTACTGCCCTCCTCCCATGTCTCTCCAATCACTGGATGTTCCCTTGCAGGCACAGACATCACAACTGGGTGTCCCCAGTTCCTCCACAGCCAGATGTAAAATGACTTGCCTTGTCTAACACAACATGCCCCGGTTTGTCCATCCAAAAGCTGAATTAACTCTTCTGATGGATTGAGGGCATTGCTTTAAGACAATTATTTTTCACATAATTGGACTGGCCTGGCTGTCTTGGAGTTGCTGCTTTCCTGCCCATTCTCCAACGTTTTGTTTTTTTTTTGTTTATAAAAAGAAAACCTTTGCAGAGAGAGCTACATCTGTGCCCTGAGCCCGGTCGCAAACATTGGCCTGTGGTCAGCACAGACACAAAAAATAGCCTTATTTTGCTGCAGATTCCTTCTTTCTCTGTATCAGCAGAGGCTCTCAGAGTATTGAGATCCCTGGAAGTGCTCAAGGCCAGCTTGGATGGAACTTGGAGCAACCTGGGATAGTGGAAGGTGTCCCTGCCCGTGGCAGGGGGTTGGAACTGGATGACCTTTTAGGTCCCTTCCAACCCAAGCCATCCTGTGAGCCTGTGCTGGTTACAAACCAGAGCTTGGCTGAGTCAGGCCATGTCGCTCATGTGTAAACCCGCCTTTTCCCGATGTTCCCGCAGAGCTCATTTCCTAAGCCTCATTAGTATGCCTCATTAATTTGCGTACCCAGGCTGCACCGCGGGGCGGGGAGGGGCAATCCTGGTAGTAATTTTCACCTTTTCCGCGGGAAAACTGGGGTTAGAACATGGATTTTTGTTATTTCACTGATGAGGAGTCCGGCTGGAGTGGCAAAAGGTTGAACTTGGAGTTTTTCAGAGATCGCCATGTGCTATAAAGGGACAGCCGTGGGATGGTGTGTATGTGGAATGAGATAACTTCGTACTCCAGTTTCTCTTCATATCGTATAAATCTTTCGCCTTTTACTAAAGATTTCCGTGGAGAGGAACAAGCACGAGTGTGAAATAATTATTCAATGTTCCACTGAGCTGGAACTGCCCTTTTCCAGCGAAAAAACAGAGACAAATCCTGGAGTAATAACTCAAGGAATAAGGGGGAGTTTCTTGTGATGGGTTGGGTGATGTTATTCACCCCGACTTCTATGAGGCTTTTGTTACAATCTCCTCTGACTGGCCAAATTGCAAAGACACTGGATTTGAGGGGTGGATCATTGGAATTTTCTGCATCCAGGTTTGGGGTCTTCAGGACAGGAAAGGGGTGGAGCTGTTGGAGCCGGTCCAGAGGAGGCCCCGGAGCTGCTCCCAGGGCTGGATCCCTCTGCTCTGGAGCCAGGCTGGGAGAGCTGGGAATGT
>JAWWES010000041.1:1745300-1769909 GCA_035583135.1 Lophotriccus pileatus
ACTGGTCTGGGTTGGAAGATCTTAAAGATCACCCAGTTCCAACCCCCTGCCATGAGCAGGGTCATGTTTCCCTATCCCAGGTTGCTCCAAGCCCTGCCCAAGCTGGCCTTGAACATCCCAGGGATGGACCAGCCACAACTTCCCTGGGAAACCTGTGCCAGAAGACAGAGGGTCTTGCTGAACTTCTCCAAAACCTCTCGAAGACATGAGGAGGGGATTTCTAAGCCATGGACTGGATGAAAGTGGACAGCAGATCGTCTTTCCTGGAGATTCCCAAGCAAAGCAGCAGGTTGAGGGAAATCTGCAGCTCTCTGAGGATGGCTGGGATGAGGAGGCAGCTGGGAGAGACCTTCACAGAATCCCAGAATCACAGAATGGATAGGGTTGGAAGGGAGCACAGAGAGTGATTAGTCCCACCTCCCCACTCAAGCAGGGTCATCCCAGAGCACAAGACACAGGATTGTGGCCAGGTGGCTCCGGAATATCTCCAGGGAGGGAGACTCCACACCCTCTCTGGGCAGGGAAGAAGTTCTTCCTCAGGTTCAGGTGGAACTTCCTGGGCATCAGTTTCCACCTGTTGCCTCTTGTCTCGTTGCTTGGAATCTTGGTCTTCTGCAGAGGAGGCCACATTCCCTATTCCTCACTCCAAACATTTCTCTCTTCCTCCTTTCCTTACTCCCTTATTTTGGCTACGATTCCCAAGTATTTGCCCTGCTCCCCCATCCTGGATTTCTCTAATTAGTCAGTTGTCTTGAGTGATGGAATCATCATTTTGAGGAGGCACAACGTGTATGACTCGCTTTGATAAGGTTCAGAATCCGATTTTTGCATCTCTTCGTTGTACTTTTTTTTAAAGTGTGCTGTGAAAATGTGTCACCCCTTGTGATTATACTAAGGAGAAAAAAAAAAAAAGATTACAGAAGTGACACAAATTACTAATTACTTTATTATGCAGTAATTAAAAAAAAAAAGGGAGAAGAAAAGAATTAAAAGCCAGAAGTTGCTTCAGCAAATTCTATTTTTAAAGAAATAATTATTGGGTTTCAAATGCACTAAATTAAGTAATTCTCTGCCAGATTTCTTCCCCACTTTTAATCTCCATTCTTGGCTGCCTGTCTGGTTTTGCAGTCAATGCTCTGGTGGGGTGATGTGCTCAGCCCCACAGTAGTATGAATTTTTAGCAGCGTGGGAGCACTCCCTGCCAAGCCCAGAGCCTGGATGGCTCTCAGAGGTGCTGCACAGGCAGGGAGGGAGCTGGGAGGCCAAAAGAGCTTCTGGACTGAAAGGCAAAGCGGGATCAGAGAAGCCAGAAAGGATGACAGGGGTGTTGGAACAACCAAACTGTGCCCATGAAGGAGCTCCCGGGCCACCCCCAGGACTCTGGAGAGCTCTAGGTCACAGTGAGCAGCCCAGGAGATATTGAAATGATGTGTCCCAAGCACAGTGGTGAGTCCTGTGCTGGGATGACGTCTGGGGGTGGAGCAAGGTTGGAGGAAATGGCAGGCCCAGAGTGTGGGTTCCACAGCTGTCCTGGGGAAAAGGGAGAGTCTAAAGATCGATAGGAGAGATCCTGGTTAGTGACAAGGGTGAGCAGGTAGGAGAGTGAAGTCTGCTTGGAGGTGGAGATGCCATTCCCTGAGTCAGGTCCCTCTAGGATATTGCAGGGAATATAACCCTGAGACAGGATCCAGTCAGGGGCTGAACTGGAGTGGAAGACAGCCAAGTTTCTTCTGGATGGGGGCTGAAGTTCAGGGGGGACAACATGTCACCTGCCTGAAGATACTGCCAGAGACTTCAGGCAACACGAAGGATGGGAAACCTCAGATTGCCCAGGATCTGCTCAGCCCTGCAAATAGTCCTTTCCCTGGAATGCCAGGCTGCAGGGAACTCTTTCCTATCCCCCTGGCTCAGGGGAATGCATGCTGACAGTTTAACAGCCTGCCTCTTTGCAGTGCTGAGGCACACCCTGTGCCAGCAGAACTATTGCCCAGCTCAGTGCCAAGTTCACTACGTCCTGTTTCTCCTCTGTTTTCCTGTCACACAGATTTTGGGGAGCCTGAGTACCCCAAACTCTCAAAGGACCTCTCCTCTCCCTCTTCCCTGTGATTAAACAGGAACTGTTGACACAGATGCTGTCGAAGGCGGTTCCAGCTCTCCAGAAATTTTTCATCAAATAGTAAGGGCAGCTCTGAAATAAGAAATCAGAAGAATTCAACAGACAACAGGCAAATTCTCAGCAGCCCTAAAGGACCTGAGTTCAGAGAAGCACCACTGACACTGCACAAGAGAAGGGAAAAGCAATATTAAGAAATAAATATTTGAAAATATTAATAAATCAAATAAAGCCTAAGGTTTTTTTGGTGTGTGGTGAAACACCAGGACAGAGAAGGGGAGGGCTTCATTTTTTTACCTTCAGAGCTGTGTCACTTGCATTCCAAAGGGGGTCTGAGCTGGAGAATCCACTCTGTCCTGAGGGATCCCATTACAAAGAGGGTGCACCCAACGTTTACCAGGGCAAAGTCACTGGGCAGACAAAAGGGGCTGCCTGAGGGGTGGAAAAGGATACTGTTTGGAGTGAACTTTCTGCCATCATTTTCCTTGCCAGGAGTTTGTAACACAGTGGAGACAGAGAGGACTTGTGGTGGACATTTCTTCAAGCAAGGAATTTGACAGATATTCCTGCTCTGCTGAACTCGCTTTGCTGACTGTCCTTTTAGACAATGCTACTGTGATTAAAACTGTCACATAACTGAAAAGAAACATCATAATTGCTAAAAACATTCTCATTAACAAAAAAAAAAGTTCTCCTTTCAAATTCCCCTATTCAAGCAGCTCCATAAGCTTTTAATCCTTCAAACACCAGAAAATGACATCTCTGCTAAGAAGGGTTGGTTTACAGCAGCAAAGAGATGGGAGAGGAAATCTGGGTTTGCTGCACGTGGAGGGGGAAGTGTTTGATGTCTCAGCTTCCAGAAGAAACTCCTCTTGGCTTATTCAAACTCACAAGGAGAAGCTGAGAGGCTCAAAAGCTCCCAGCCAAGATTCTGGGAGGGTGCTCAGAGGAAGGGACATTGTCAGAGAACCGTGGAATCTCCGGAGTTGGAAGGGAACTCCCACAAGGATCATCCAAGTCCGACTTCCAGACCTCTCTCAGGAAGATGGGACTTTTCACTTGGGGTGCACAGAGAGGTCCCACCCCTGGGCTCAGGGCTGAGTAGGTCAGGGGGAGACATGAAAAATGATGGGCTTTGTGTTGGGGAGAGTTTCCAAGGAGATCCAGTGAAAAACTTGACCAAAAGGAATCTCAGTTCTGCTTCAGTTCTCCCAGATCAAACTCCACTTGGTCCCGAAGTTAGGATTGGCCTGAGTGCTGTCCTGTGTGGGCTTTCAGTAGATAGGCTTTGATCCTTGCTCCAAATCCAGAAGGCAACACAACAGCCTTCCCAGCATCCAGTGGCACATCTGGGATCATCCCCTCACTTAGGGGGGATAGACAAGCCATTCCCACGGCACCAACCCCCCCCTTCTGGAGGTGTGGAATCAGCAGAGAGCTCCAAGGCTCAGCCCAGCAGAGGTGAGGAGGATTCTCCACCATCAGTGTGGTGGGCTGGGGGGTGTCCCCAGGGCTGAGCCCAGGCCAGGAAATAAGAAAAAAAAAGCTGTCCAGCTCTTTTGTTGGCTCTGGAAATGGCAAGAAATGGATTTATTTTACATGAAGGCTGAAAAAAAAAACCAACAAACCACAAATAAGAAGGCAAGTTGGTTGCTTTTGACCCAGAATAATTATTTCAAAGGGAAAGAAATATATCAAATATGAAGAAGTCATGTTTGTGACCCACTGCCCTGAAACTAAGTGGTTTTGTTTGCATTTTGAGTTTTAAATGAAACATTTCAGTCAACATATTAAAAATAATTTTCCTCCCTATTCGTGTTTTCAATTCTGATCCTTGTCCCTGTAGAAAATTGGGTCGTTTCTTTGAATTAAAACCCTTCTTTGAAACACCTGAAACATTCTCCTAGAAATTGTCCAAGCACAAGTTTGTGGTTTTTTATTTTCCTGTAATTTCCCTTTCATCTCCTCTTTCTAAATTCCTCATTAGATTTAAACCTGAATTTAAACTCATTTGCAACTGTGGTTTTTTTTGTTGTTTGTTTGTTTTTAAAGGTATTTACTCCTCTCTGATTATACATATGTGTGAGTGTGGATAAATATCTAGGGCTGGATTGTGATTCAATCCTCAGCTGTGCAGAGAGGGAGACTGAGACACAAGGAATTGCCTGTTCAGGGGGGTGGGGAGGGTGGTGGAGAAGCCTCATGAAAACTTCTTTCTTTGCAGCCACAAGGACATCCAAGCTGAGCAAGGAGAAGGCATTTCAGACATCCTGTTGCCAGTTGCTGCCAGACTTCGGCTCCCTGGAGAGCCTCCCGAATAACAAGTGTCTGACTGCGCCCCTCCGTGCCTCCGGAATCACCAAATCCTGCTTGTCCCGGCTGGCACCAGGGAACGGCCCTTTCTCTTCTGACTCAGCCAAGCCCACTCCAGCTACGCAATTCCCACTCCCCCCACCTCCCCGCTGCTGGGAATCAAACAATCCATTAGGGCCTCTCTGACTGGATCTGACATTTCCCAGGTGCAGATTTAACACCCCCCTCGGGGATTCGGCGCCCCCGTGAAAAGCAGCTCATCGTTTGCTCATCGTTTGCTCATCGTTTGCGCTTCGCTTCCCATCGCTGCTCCCGGGAATGAGGAGCCCCAGCAGCTGCCATCCCGGTGCTCAGCGCCCTCCGGAGTGGTTTTCCAAGGTGTTTGACTCGTCCTGGAAGGGATGGATGTGGGAATGATGGCGTAGCATTCATGACATGGAGTGTTCAGGGATAGTGTCAGCCCAGGGTGTTCCCGCCTTCCTCCGCTCGTTCCCTGAGGTGGTGGATTGGCGGTGTCTTTGGAGATGGAGGGAGCCTGAGGCATCCCTTCCTCTTGCTGGACATCCCTGTCTCACCACTCATCATCATGGCAAGGGGGCCGTGGGTTCCTTTGCTCCAGCCCATCCCTGGGTAATGCTGAGCATCTCCATGAGGGCTGGGCTCTGGCTCTGGAATCTTTTCCATCCTTGGTACCTCCACACACTTATCCGTGGAAGCTTCACCAATATAGATCCATCCCAAAGTTGTCCTTGTGCTGTTAGACACTGGTACCAACCCCAGGCCCTCACACAACCCCACAGCAGATCCCACACTCTGCTATGCAGGTGGGAGGTGTGGGTGGGAGGAAATTGCTGGATGAGCCACTGCTCCCATAAATGAAGGAACAATTACAGAGGTAACAGGAATTATAGGATAAGAACAGCCAGAGCAGATCCAGCAGAAGGTCATTCCAGCTCAGTGTCCTGCTGCCAGGACTGTCCAGCAGCAAGCACCAAGAGATTTCTAAAATAACATGTGAATGTGGAGTGATTCTCTTCAAAACACTCTTTCTGCCCTCAGTGAGCCCCATCATGGGTGTTTTGAGAAAGAACTTTCATCTTCCAGGCAACCAGCAGTAGGACAAGAGGGCAGAGTCTGAAGCTGTGCCAGGGTAGGGGCAGCTTGGACATGGGGAAGGAATGTTTTGCCTGGAGAGGGCTCAGCCTTTGGAATGGGCTGCCCAGGGAGGGGGTGGAGTCCCCATCCCTGGAGGTGTTTGAGGACAGGCTGGATGTGGCATCAGTGCCATGGGCTGGGTGACAGTGTGGGGTTGGGTCACAGGTTGGACTTGGTGGTGATCTCAGAGGGCTTTTCCAATCTGGTTTATTCTGTGATTCTGTGAAAACCTGCACTAGGGACTGTCACACTGAGGGGCTTCAATGCCTCACCCTTCACCAGGGTCAAACTCAGGCTGCAAGGTGGGATTTTTGGATCTCACACCATAACCAGGTGGTTGGCTTTCACCTGACAGAGGTGAAAGCTCCTTGGAGGCCACATCCGTCTGCTTTTAGCACTGAGAAAGGCCTGATCCCACCCTCCTTTCTCCTGCACCAGAACGCTGTGAGATGGGATTTATCTCACCTTTTCCAAACCTTTCCGGGAGGCTGACAGGCACCATCACCACTGCTGGAAAGGATCTCCTGGTGTCTGCAGAAGATGCATCCATTACCTCATGCCCCTTGAGACCCTCTGTGCTGGCAGGAAGCAGGAGGCTGGTGTGGCACCTCCCTGGGCTGACAAACAGGACTCTGCACCTCCAGGGGCAGCAGCACATCCCTATTCCCATCCCCTCCCCTCCCACCTTTGTCCTTGCCAAAGCCAGCAGGCACTTTGCAGCCCTGCCCCTCTTCCCGAGGCAGCTGCTGCTGCTCATCCCCCGCAATTAACCCGTGATTTCCCGGCATCCCGCTGCTCCTCCTGGCAGATCCAGGGTAGCTTCTGTCCTTTCAAACCGTGGGGAAACAAGTGTGATCATCAGCTTAGGGGATGTCTCTAAACTTCGGAGGATCTGAGTGTGTGTGTGGTGTTTAAGAGCCACACAACTCTACAGAGAAGGAAGCTGCTGCTTTTTCCAGTCGTGAGGTTGTTAAAAGCCCTCTAAGATCATCAAGTTCATTAAACAGCACTGCCAAGGCCATCATTTAAACCACATCTCCAACACCACATCTATAATCTTTCAGTCAACAAGACCTTTGGAGATTGATCCCTGCTCCCTGGGGCAGAAGATATGGGGCAGGTCAGTCCAGCCTGGGTGTCTCCTGGACATCTGAGGGCAATTTTGACTCCAGTACTGTCAAGTGAGGGCTTTGGGTGGGAAGAGTGGGACAGAGGGCTCTTCCTTTCTTGAGCGCACCCAATAGAGCGTTGGGACAAAGCTGGACAATCCAGCTGCAATCCCAGCATTTTAATAGCTCAGATCACTGAATAATCCTGGTGATTTCCTGATCCCAGTTCCCCCAGAGGACAACCCAGCCAATCTGTCGCTGCTCTCACAATCCAGGTGCCTCCCAGCACTGCCACTTGTGGTTCCTGCTGCAGCCTGGCCATCAGGGGAGGTTTCCTTGCCTACCACACCTTCTCCTCTCCAACACCCACCATCCTGACTTTCCCTCATCCCTCTCACCCCAGAGGAGTTCCAAATGCTTGGCTGAGCCTGGCATGGAACATCCTGAGTGCAGCTTTGTGCAGAGGGACAGGAGGCATCTCCAACCTGCCTTTCCCCCTCATCTTTAAAGCACCAGAGAGGGGCTTTTTTTCTCAGCCAGTGCCCATTCTGAGCAGCCCAGAGCAATTTATGAACGCCAGAAACCCACTGCCTGGCAACCTGATGCTTAAGCCCCCTTTCCCAGCCTTCCAGGGGAAGAATCTCTCCTTCTGTGAACCCTTCCCCTCTCACACCCCCTCCTTTTCTCCCACAGCTGAGGACAAGCACCCAAAACTCTCCTGCTGTGTGCCAAAGTCTTGGGCTCCCTCCCACCCAAAGCATCTGTTGCTACAGAGCCCAGGTCCTCCTTGTTCTCATGCTGGGGACAAACCTGCCTTGGTGCCAGCTGGTAACAGATCTCTGGCCAGCCAGGACACCCCTGGTGGCTGCCACCAGCCCAAGTGGGTTGGCAGAATGTCATGGAGCTGAAGAATTCCTTCCACCTCCCAGCCCTGCTCAAAGAGGGTCTTCACCCAGAGGAGGGCAAAGCAAGGCTGGAGAGGGGAGTCCTGGTCCCTCAACAGAGGCTGTTCCCACCTCCCCACCACCCTGAGGAGCTGGAGGAGGAGAGAGAGTGGTGACATGTGGGGCTGGTGTGAGCAGAGAGTGTGTAAAAAGGAGGGAACACATTTTTTCAGAGGAAGGGGAGAAGTTAAGCAGGAATGTTTTCTTTTCAGGTTCCTGCTGTTGTTGGCACAGACTCAGCTGGGCTGGAAACCTGTTAAGCACAAGCATGAGGAGATTACGTGCTCCTCTGCTCTGGTGAGACCCCACCTGAGGTGCTGCCCCAGCTCTGGGGTCCCCAGCACAGGAGGGATATGGATCTGTTGGAATGAGTCCAGAGGAGGCACCAAGATGATCAGAGGGATAGAGCAGCTCTGCTTGGAGAAGAGGCTGAGAGAACTGGGATTTTTCAGCCTGGAGAAGAGAAGCTTTGGGGTGACCTGGTTGTGGCCTTCCAGGACCTGTAGGAAACCTGCAAAAAAGATGAAGAGAGGCTATTTACAAGAGCATGGGGTGACAGGACAAGGGAGAATGGCTTCACACTGAAAGAGAGTAGGTTTAGGTTGGATATTAGGAAAAACTTGTTTACTGTGAGGGGGGTGAGACCCTGGCACAGGTTGCCCAGAGAGGTTGTGGATGCCCCATCCCTGGAAGTGTTTAAAACCAGGTTGGATGGAGCTCTGAGAAACCTGATCTGGTGAAAAGTGCCAGGGGGTTGGAAGTAAATGATCTTTAAGGTCCCTTCCAACCCAGGCCACTCTGTGATAAGATGTTCCAGGATAAGATGGTCTGTAAACACCTACATGCCCCTGGTGACACTGGCACTTCCCAGCCCTGAGGGCAAAGCTCTCCTTGGCTCCCCGTGGTCCTTGGAGACCCTCAGTCTCAGCTGGGGAAAACTGGGCCACCAGTTAGGCCACCACTGTCAGGGAACCATGAGACCCCCTTGGAAATCCCATCCCTAAGTGTCGGTCCTGCAAGCCGCGCTCGCTGCCTCCTGCACGCAGCCGAGATGGATGTTCCCGGTGCTCCATCCAGCCCAACGTGGCTTTCCCATTGCTCCCATCCCTCCAGACCCCTGGTGACAGACTTTTGCCATTGGACAGGGTGGAAAGGGCTGTTGCCCCTGCACTCCAGGCACCCTGGAGACTCTGGGAGCAACGAAAGCCATGAAATAAATCCCCCGAAAGAGCAAGTGGCTGGGATGGATTGGGAGGTGTTACATGCACTGAGCTGGGCAGGGCACTGCCAGCCTTTCCCCCCACCACCACCAAACACACCAAGGCATCAGGCACTGGGGCCTTGCAGTGCCTGTAATTCCCCTTTCATATTTCACCAGGAGAGCTTTCAGAGTCACTTTGTTGACAGAATTTGTCAGCCACCATTCTGGAGGTGGCAAAGCTGCTTTCGCTGGTGTTATTGTGGCGCTCACACGAGGCAATTCTGAGGCATCTGTATTCATTCCAGGCAGCGTTAGGTAGCTGATGATTCAGCCAGCTGCCAGCAGATAGCTGCTCTCTCCTTGAGATGACTGAGTAACACAGGAACAACCCAGGGATTTTGCCCCCCTTTGCTGTGCCTCTGGGGTTATTTATTTGTTTGGGGGTGGATCCCATTTATCACAGGAGCACAGCAGCCAAGCTTCGAGTGGGGTGTCCCCTTGGGCACGGAGAGCAGGACAAGTCTGCTTCTCATTTCCTGTGGACAGCTTTGTCTTACCAATTTAGGAGGAAACCTCACTGGAGCCAGGGAGCGGGACTGGGGGATTGGGAGTTGTGTGGTGGGAAAGCAAAACAGGGGTTTGTGGCTGTGGAAAAATCAGGTGGAAAGGAGGGAGAGGGAGCTCTGTTCTTCTACAACGGGCTCATGTGGTAGATGCTGGGGCTCCCTGGGTGCATCCCTGCTGGCCTAAAGTCATCTGGAGACAGGCAGAGGTGAACTGTGGCAGCCTCAGGGGTGATCATGTTTGCTGCTCTTGCATCTGCTTGGAGATCAGTGGGTCCCAAAAGCCCCCTGAGCCTGCAGGAGCTTGGAACAGAGCCCCCAGGGTTGGATGCATTTCTGCTCAATCTTTCTGCCTGCAAGTTGAGTTCCTTGGCTGAGCTCTTGGCCTCGCCCCCATCTCCACGCCCTGGAAGGAGATAGGGAAATTTCAGCCCTCCTGAGAGAGGTGTCGGAGATAAGTGGACTTGAATCACCCTAAAGCAGCTCTGATTTCTCTCTGCTGATTACAGGAGGGAATTTGATGACAGCCTCAGACCAGCCACGAACTGCAAAGCAGCCATGAACCCAGGCTGCAGTCACAGCTCCTCTGCCTCCACCCTGGGCACTCAGGATTTTTCCTGCCTTTTCTCTGGGAACCGGGAACCAGTTTCTGAAAGTCAGTGTGATGGTTCCCTGCACTCCCCTGGTGGTTCCCGGCACAAGGCAAGCCTGCTCTGAACACAGGACATTTTTTCCACTGGAGAACACTCAGATTTTCCATATTTCCCTCTCTCCCTGAGCAGGAGACTGGTGGCTTCCCAAAAATCTCCATGATTATGCCGGAAGGAAAGACAACTTTCTCTGAAGGCTGAAAACTTCCAGGAGTTCTTTAACCTGCCAAGACTTGGACAGAGAGCCAGGGAAAGGAGGGTCCTGTCATCGTGGCCAGGATGTGTTTCCAGAGAAGGTGCAGACACCACATCCCAGGGGCTGTTGAGAGTGTTGTTCCTCCCATGCCTGTCCCAGGGGGTGAAGTCCATTTCTCCCTCTCCTCCTCCTCTCCAAGAGAAAAAGTGCTCATCTAAAAGTAGTTGTTACCCTGTGGAGGGGACTGGTCTCACCTTCGTGTTCTCCCTCGGAGGACTCTGCCTGTCACCTCATTGCACCACAAAGCACAAACCACCCCAGCAATTTTCACTTTTTTGGAGCTTTGGGAGAGCTGGTCCTTGTCTCCAGCATCACTTCAAGACAGAAAAGCGTGGTCTCGTGCCCTAAACCTCCTTTCCCCCAGAGATGCTCCTGCATGGAGGCCTGGGGGTGTTGTTATAGGGCCAGAGCCAAGGGTTTAGTGACTTCCTCCCGGGACAACCTGCAGGTGAGCACAGAAGGATCTCCTTCCACATCCATGTCCTTGCCCAGACTCTTCTCCTGAGCTTTCCCCATCAACACGTGTTTAATTTCCCTCCAGCTGCAGTTCAGAGGGGGGAAAGTGAAACTTCAGTGCCAGGCAGTGATGCTGAGCCATCCTTGGAGCTGGGTCCAAGCCCAGCTGTTCTGTCCATCCCTGGCTTCACTGGAAGGAAAGCTCCTTCCCTCTGTAAGGCAGGAACAGAAGAGATGAGATGAAAGGGGGAGAGAGAGAGGGAGCATTTCAGGCTTGTAATTCAGTTAGAGCACAGCAAATCAATTTGCTGCAGCTCAGAGGCCTGTTTGTTTTTGCAGGAACAGAGGAATGAGTCCAACATCGGTGGTGTGACGCTGCCTGATCCCCAAGGCAGCCTGGGGCTGGCAGGGGAGAAGGCCACACCAGCACTTTCCCAGGTGCTGCCTCAAATCCAGCCTGTTGCATCCTGCACACAGGGGAGGTTGGGTTCAGGAGGGGTCAGCACAACCTGCCACACGGAGGGGAAAAATAAATCTGATTTTGGCCTAGTTTTGTCTGCCTGAAAGGGCAGGAGCGGCCTCTTGGGGATCCAGCGCTGAACTTGGGCACCTGAAACAGCCTTTTTGGTGGCCTGGAAGAGGGAGAAGCGAATTGGGATTGCTGGTGGCTGAGCTGAAGGGATGTGGCACCCTGGGCTAATGATTGTTTGCTGCAGGCACCCAAGAAAAGCAAGTGAATCCAGGCTCAGACTTTATCAGAAGTATTCAACTGGAGTAGGGAGAGACAAAAAGGGAGGGGAAATGTAAGGCAGAGGGTGGGTTGTGCTCTCAAACAGCCCCTGTCCTTCCAAGGGGTAGGTGGGCACCCACCAGCTCTCTTGAGTGTGACCAGACCTGGCCTCCAACCTCCACCAGAAGCAAATGCCGTGGTCAGGACTGAGCACCTCAAATTCCCACCCAATTCATCAACTCTCAAATTCTGTCCAAAACACTCCCAAGAAATCTCCATGTGAAACTGGTGAGAAAACAACCCTCCCATCCCACGTGGGCTGTGCTGCTGGGACAGCCCCGTGCTGTGCCCACTGCTCCTGCTGAGTGACCTCCAGAGAGATAAATCCCCAAAAAACGAAGGACAGTGCTGCTCCGTGAAGAACGAGCACAGGGAGGACTGAGGCAAAACGCCAAAGGAAATGTGGGTGCTGCAGGCGGACATCCATCAGCAAGGCCAGGTTTCCCTCTCTAAGCGTGGGAAGGAGGGAGAAGACCCTCAGGAGCTTGGCCCAGCATCCCATTGTGCTGCCTGCACCACAAACCCTTCATGTTGAACACGCTTTGGAAAACAAAGCAGCTTTAAAGCCAGAAAAGTGCTAAAAGAGGAGAGAGAAATGAGCTTCCAAGCACCTTTTATTTTGTATTTTGTTATTCAAATATTGTGGTTAAAGATAGAAACTCTTGCTTTGCAGGTGCAGGTTGTTGACCATCCTGCTGTTCCCAGTTTAATCTTGCCTTGTATTTAACACAACCCTGAGGGCACCGGAGCAGCTCCCTGACACGGAGTGTTGGAGGTGGGAAAACACAAAGAGAACCACTGGGGCTGTCAGAAACCGAGGATACCAGAGCTGTTTGCTGCCCAGCAGATTCAGTCTGCAGCCCGAAATCACTGAGTCCCAGGCATAAAAAAAAAAAAAAAAAAAGAGCTATCTCCTGAAATGCATTCCACAAACTCTCTCTGATCCCCCGTGGGCCACGGGTAAGGAGCCACCTGCATCTCCTGGCTTGCCCCTTTTTGTCCCAGAGGGCAGATCCTCTGGGATTTTTGGTGGAGGCTGTGCCCCACGTCACCCAACGGGAGCGGGTGCCTAAGCATCTGAAGGAATCTGTGGAGCTGCTCCCGTTTAGGAAGCGGGATTCCTTCAATCTGGAGTTGGCAGCCCGGAGAGCAAAAGGAGGATCCACCCCTTTTCTCCTGTGTCCCGCAGGCAGGGGGCTGCCCGCGGTGCCCCCCATCCCCGCCGCTCCCCGTTCCCCGCAGGAGCGGGATTTGGGATAACCGCGGTGGAGGGTTCCCTCTACCGGCCTGAAAAACCCGCGGCTCCGATCCCGGAGAGGATTTCAGCGCGGGGAAATGTCTGTTGGTGAGACTGAAAGAGGGGCACTGGTCCGGAGGGTCCCTGATTCCTCCCCAGTGTCACCACCCCTGTGCAGCTTCCTATTCCCCTCCCAGCACTGAAGCCCCTCTCCCCTTTCCCACGGCTCTCCAGAGCTGCCTATTCCAAATAATCCCTGCCCGTTTCTCTGTGATTCAGCGATGCCACTCTCCTCCTCACACAGCACACAACCCCTACACGTGCAAAGGAGGATCCAGGAAACCAGGGACAAAACACGGCACCCTCTGCCTGGGGCCAAAATTCAGGGCTGGACGTACCCGGCAGCAGTTGGGGACCCTCCAGGATGGCCCGGAGTGGCCGTGCAGGACCTGGAGGAGGGACAGCTCCCTGCTGTCCTTCAGGCCACCACCCCTGGGCGGGTGTTTCGGGGAAGGGAAAGATGGTTCGACCTTTCTCCGTCTCCAGGAATCCCCGATAAAGGAAAGCAGGAGTGCAAAAGAGATAAAAGCAGGGGTTTAACCCCACTGAAAGGCGTTTAACCAGCCCAAGCAGAAGCACCAGGTCTTGGAGGTCAGGACGTGGAAAATAGAGGGGAAACTCCACCCCTGGGATTGCTCCCCACTGTCTCTGCTCCATCCCTCCTCCCCCACGTGAGCACCTATCCCTCTTTTTCTCTCTCCCAACCTCTGCCTCCATTATTATCAAAGTGGAATTTATGAAGAGCTCAAGGCACTGGCGATTTCCTGGATTTCAATGGAACTTCTTGCAATCTTAAGTGAACAGCTTGGTTGCTTCTGCCTGTCAGAGAATTTAAATTGCAAATTGAATAGTGAAATGCAGCAGCCAAGGGTCTGTATCAGTGACTTTGGAGAGCAGAGATATCGCTTAGCAACTGCAGCGAGAGAGGGGTGGAGGCCACAGTAAACACTGCAGTGAAGTGTCTGGATTTTGGGACACCCCTTGGCCCCGAATGGCAGCTCTGGGACTCTGGGAAAGGTGTGGGAACATGATGCCAGTGTCCTGCCTTTGATGGTGGCACCAGAGCAGGTCCTGTCACCTGCCATCCACCCACAGTGAGGTATCACATCTCCTCCTTGACCACAGCTGAGGCCTCAGGACAAGATGTTGCTTCCTTAGGTCACTTCCCAAGCAAAATCACCGGCTTTGCTTTTGTCAGGTCTCGCCTTGGCACTTGGGAATAAAGGCAACTATCCCAACACGAGCTGAGCCCTTTCCATGGGGTGCCAGGAGGAAAAAAAATCCATCAGTGAGCTGTGGGATGTGATTTATGAAGGAACCTCCGAGGATCCTGGGTTTTCCCAGCCTGGAGAAGGCTGGGCAGCTCCAAGGGTTTCTATTTTCCTTCTAAGCAACATGTACAGCCAGTGACAGAACAGGCAGAGCTGGGCTGGCCCCGGAGCTGCAGAGGGAGGTGGCAAGAGCTGGAAGACACAGGTGGCACTCAGCGAAGTTCCAGCTGGAAATAAGGGTAAAATCTTCTCAATTTGGCCAAGAACCAACACTGGGACCCGCACAGGTGATGCAAAGTCCACATGGGAGATCTTGGGAACTCACAGGACTGAGGCCTGAGCTGCCTGGTCCAGCACTGAAGGTGGCCCTGCTTTGAGCTGGAGGTTGAACCAGACACCTCTAGAGGTCCCTTTCCACCTGTGCTGTTCTACAATTCCACCCAGTGTCTCTATTTTTAATTAAAGATGTTAAAAACTGACTTCAACACTGCCAGAAATTAGAACAAAGAAGAGTCCTGAGCCATCACCTTAGCCTCCCACTGCTCCTCACAGGTTGAAGGCCATCCAAAACTGGGCTGTCACCTCTTTGCTGGAGCTTTTCTTGCATGGACAGATATTCCACATCCCCCATGGACAGTCTGTTCCTATCTGTGCTGTTAGAAAAATGTTTTCCAATGATAGTGTTGCCTAAACGAGCTTCAGTAAACTTTAAACTTATTGCTTAATAACACAAACCTTCCATGCAGCCACAATATAAAGGCACAGTAAACTCTTAACAACCTGCAGCAGCGAGTCCACCAGCCTGAATTCAAATCAACAATAGCTCTTAGTGGAGAATCCAACAGGCCAAGAGGGAAGCAAATCTCCTCGTGTGTTCCTCCTGATTGCAAGCCATGAAACCACCATGGAAAAGTCATAGCAGGTATCTCTAGCATGCAGGAATTCTGTGGCTCAGGAAACCTTGTGATTGTGCATCACGTGCCACAGGGGAGGTTTTCCAGAGCTATTTTCCAGTGTGATGTATTAAAGGAGAGAAAGAAAGAGGCACTGCCCAGGAGCAGGTATTTCCAGGTGAGGTGGATTGCCCCACGACAGAGGGTTTTTCCTCTGTGGAAAGGCATGAAGAAGGAGGCACCTTCCTCCAAGACACTGGAGGAATGAGACTGGGAATTCCCTGGGAAATGCTGTGAGTCCTGGGACCAAGCTCTAAACATGGGTTGTACTCCTAAGCCTGGTAAACTGGCTGGATCTTCTCCAAGTCAAAGACAGGTTTCAAACACCTGAGGGAGGGAGGGAATAAGGGAGGAAGGGCTCCAGCAAGCAAGAGGTGGTGAGGGCACCTCCTCAGAGCCAGAATTACTCTCTCAGGCACTAGATCATAGAATCATGGAATGGCTTTGGGTTGGAAAGGACCTCAGAGTTCATCCAGTTCCACAACAGGCAGGGATGTCACCACCAGATCCACCATCCAAGGCTACCCAGGGGGTCTGTGTGTACTCCATGTATTTCTCCAGCGCTCCAGAACAGTGTTCTAACCCCAGATTATTTCCCCCATCGTTAAAAACCATCATGGGTTGGGACTTAGAAGGAGCAGGGACATTTACCTGTCCATCCCTCATCTCCAGGGGTACAGGAGGGTTGTAAAGTGTTTAGTCCTGGCCCAAAACACTGGCATCAGTTCAGCCGTGAGGAACCAACAAGTCTCCCCCCAGAATCAACTGCAATTTCCTAGTCAGTGCTAAATCCA
Organism: Lophotriccus pileatus; assembly: GCA_035583135.1. Classification (NCBI taxonomy): domain Eukaryota; kingdom Metazoa; phylum Chordata; class Aves; order Passeriformes; family Tyrannidae; genus Lophotriccus; species Lophotriccus pileatus. Next base: position 1,761,166 of record JAWWES010000041.1, read on the forward strand.
CTTAAATCCCACACTTCCTCTGGAAAGGTGTTGACATTTACTCAGCTGCTTGTCAAATGTCTGGAGATGTTAACATCTCAAACAAGAGCTGTTGTCACTGAAGGAACACAGGCTATTGCAAAGACAGGTACTTAGCAGGATTTTGGGAGAGGTGTCTGATGACAGGGTGTTTTCTGGGCCTGGAAACAGTTGGTGCCAGGGGAGCACATCACACATCAGATGGCAGAGGAGTTTTGTGGGATAAGCAGAGAACATTCAGATGGGGAAGACCAGCAGAGATGTGGAAAATTCCTTGTCCCTGTCATTCAATAGACGTGTTTCTTTTATGAGAGAAGCATTTGGCAGGAGGCTGTAGACAAGTGGAATCAATCTCTTCTGCTAGGTGAAAAGCAATGGGATGAGAGGGAATGGCCTCAAGTTGCACCAGAGGAGTTGGAGGTTGGGTATTAGGGGAAATTTCTTCACTGAAAGAGTGGTCAGGCATTGGAACAGTCTGTCCAGGGAACGGTGGAATCACCATCCCTGGAAGTGTTCAAAAAAACATACATGTGGCACTTGGGGACATGGTTTAGTGTTGGATTTTGTTGTATTAATGGTTGGACTCAATGTTCTTAGAGGGCTCTTCCAACCTGAATGATCCTGTGATCCTCTGGAGCATCAGCAACACTCAGGTTTGGCTCATGTGATCAGCACTCAGGTGCCTAATCAGAGTTCCCAAAATGGCAGAGATACGCAGGGAACAACCTGTCTGACCTCAACAAGTGTTTGGACAACGCTCTCAGGCACGTGGTGTGATTTTTGGGCTGTCCTGTGCAGGGCTGGACTCGATGATCCTGATGGGTCCCTTCCTACTCATCAGATTCCACGATTCTGTGTTCCCCGGAACCACTAATCTTTGCTATTTCAGGAGGTGCTGAGTTGTCACCTCATGGTACAACCCTAAGGAGCCAATTAGTCTTCATGCCCTTCCGTTCCCGTGGTCAGAACCCCGTTACTGGGATTTCTTTTTGGAGCCTGCCTGGCCATGGGCTGGTTTTTATCACCCATGAACATCTCCAGCTGAGAGAGCCCTTGACACCATCCTTCACAAACTGCTTGGACACAAATCACATCCCTGCCCCCAGGAATTCCAGCCCTTAACCCCGACCTCTCAAGCCCCACAGCAGCCTCGAGGGACTGGATCAGCCCCTGGGGGAGCTTCAGAGCTCCTGGAAGTGACCCCCCTACAGCGGGTTTGTCACCCAAAGCGGACGCCGTGAGCGCCAGCCCCATCTCCACATCCGCGGCATCACTGTGGAGGTTCACACGGGTGCTCTGTGCTGGGGCTGGAGCTTCAGAGCCTTGTGGTTTTAAATCCCCTCTGTCTCATTTTCCAAGACCCAGCCTCTAACAGGGGGGCTCTTTCCCTGCAGGCTGAGGTTAATTGGCTTGTGCTTTTAAAAGGATAAAGCTGCGGAGAACTCGGAGTCAGGGCTGTTCTCCAGATTTCCATTATAATCTACATTGCAGGAAAATAGCTTTCCTGATCAAATCATCTGTCCTCTGGTACAGAGGATAAAGAGCTGGTGATGTGGGAAATCTGCAGAGTGGGAAATCTGCAGTGTCTCTGCACGACCTTGCTGGACAGAGGAGAGAGAAGAGGCAAAGACTTTGCTCCGAGGAAATGTGAGTGAGGGGGACAAAGACACCCTGTCCTTGTCCAGCGTCCTGGGAGCAAAGGGAGGACACACTTGGAGAGCTGCAAACAGTCTCAGGGCCATTTCTGAAGCTGGTGTTGTGCACCTCTTGAAAAATAAATGGAGAAATGAGATGGGAAATGCTGTGAGTCCTGGGACCAAGCTCTAAACATGAGCTGTGCTCCTAAAACCTGGAAAACTGGCTGGATCTTCTCCAAGTCAAAGACAGGTTTCAAGCACCTGAGGGAGGGAGGGAATAAGGGAGGAAGGGCTCCAGCAAGCAAGAGGTGGTGATGGCACCTCCTCAGAGCCAGAATTGCTCTCTCAGGCTTGTAGCTCTTTGTCCAGAGAGCCTGGAGTGTCACCATTGCTTTGGGACTGAGGGCTATTTCCCAAAAGCGGCTGCAACCTGAAGGAAAACAACCCAAGAGGGAGGACAGGGACTGGGAAGAGCGTTTCATCACTTTATTCTCCACCTGTGAAAAGGGATTTACTTCCCACAATTGTCTGTTTCAAACTCCTAATTTTGCTCCTGCTCAGCACCTGGTTCCCCAGAAAACCTCCATCCCAGCAGAAGCTGCAAGGGAAACCTTTTCCCCAACCACACCCAACATTCCTGGTCCTTTCAGCTCCCATCTCCACATGGATCCAAATCACAAGCACTCTACCTGCTCAGCTCTGCCTTCTACACAGCAAGCCCTTGTGGCCCAGTAAGGAAGTTCACTCAAAGAAATTCTCCTCATCATTTTAACTCTCCTAAAAAAATCCCTTTGTCCGAAGTTCTAAAAATCAGGGAAAGAAAATTTCTCTTTAAAAACAGAAGGGACTGAAACACCATAAAAGTCTGTGGCAAAGTTGTTCAGCTGACTGGGCTTTTTTTCCAGGCCCAGTTGTGGAACAGGCTGTTTCTCACAGCAAAAAAAAATGTGAGTGGCTGACAGTCTTGAACTGCAGGATTCCATCCCCTGCATTGAGATGGCCTCAGAAAACAGGAGGACTCCTTGTTTTCCCTGTGCTGAGGGCAAGAATCAGGGAGGAGCTGAGAGTCAAATTTGCCTGGAGCATCTTCCCTTGAAGTGTCTTCTGGGGCCACTCGTTCAGACTCACTAAAAAAAGGGAGTCTGTTAAATCCTAAGTGTCCTGAGGTTGGATGGGGCTCTGAGCAACCTGGGGCAGTGGAAGGTGTCCAGGGTTGGAATGAGATGACTTTTAAGGTCCCTCCCAACCCGAAACACAGCCAGATATTCTCACTGCTGGGCTTCTACCCATAAAGATTACAAGGTGTGTGCCACAGGGGTGATTTGTAAGAGGGAGAGAGGGTGTTTACCTGCAGTAAATTACAGGCTGCCTCTTTGTGTTCTCCTGAAATTTCAATTACTGAAACTATTATTTCTGGCTTTCCTGTGTGTTTTTTCTCATTTGCACAACAAGTGCCACAGCTCAGGTTTGTTCCTCTGTGTCTGAGGGTTTTATATTCCCCTCATTTTGTCTGGGTGTGTGTTTCTCTCTCTGGATTCTCATTTTCTGCTTTAAGGCTATTAAAGCCTCTTGCTCCTGGTGAAGCTGCTGCTGCAGTGACAGGGTGGGTTGTTTGGGTTCAGGAACAGGACTTTGAGCTTTAGGACAGGTTTCAGCTCTCCCCCTCTGCGATGCAGCACTTTGGGACCTGGACTGCCAGCATCCTCTCTGGGAAAAGTGGTCAGTAGCTGAAAAAGGAGATATTAAAGGGAAAATTTGATATGTAACTTTAAGGCTGGTGTGCATTGCACAGGCAAGGAGGGATGCTGTGGAAGTCTTGGTTCCACCATGGAGACTGACAGAGCAAAGGACTGAGGCAGACCCAAACCCCAAGAGGGAAAATCCTTTGCCTGTTCAGTGGGACTGATGCAGAGCCTATTCTGCAAACAGAACAGTCCTTTTATGAGTTTCCCAACCTGTAAAACTGCCTCTTTCTCCTGGCTGAAGAAGCTTGATAACCATCTCTGGACGCTGGGTCAGCTATAAAATTGAGAGACCAATGTGCTTGGCATGTCCAAGCCCAGACTGGTTGGTTCCTAAATGCTATTTGCTCTTCCTACTCCTTTTTTTAGCATTTCACAAAGGGCAGTTTCATCACACCCAGCTTTGCATGTTTTCCATGCAGATTTTGAAAAAAAAACCCAAAACAACACGAAGAAAAAAAAACCCACCGAAAAAAAAAAAATAAACACAAACCAACCTAATTTTGGCCAAGAAATCAATTTGTTCTGATTGTTGTGGTGCTTAACGATCTCCACTCTGTCTGGTTTGGAGCACAGCTCTGACCACAGCACATTTTGGCCCCTTGCCTGGAGTTATTGTTGTTTGAGATAATGTTTATGATTGAGTTCAGCGAGTTGTGCATTTCCTTATCTCTCCACATGTCTATGAATGCCAGGATTTGGAGCCCATCCAGCAGAATCCCAGGATGATTTGTCAGAGACGGGCCAACAAGAGAATGTGAAAAGGGAAAATGGGATGGCAACGGCAAGAGCAGGAAATTTCTTCTGCAGATGCACCGTTTTTGATGATCTCCAGGCACTGCAAGCTGTGAATTTTGGAGGCCAGAGAGGAACTGAACAGGTGACACAAAAATACGACCTGAGTACACTGGGCCACGGTGGGAAACTTGTGTGTTTAAAAACTATTGCTGTGTCCTCTCCACGGGACCTGCAGGAGCACAAAACACCAGAAATGAGTCCAGCAAAAGAAAGTATTAATGAATCAAACTCTTCTGATGTCACTGTTGATTGTTGAAGTTGCTCTGGAGGCAGGAACACCCAGTGACTGTGCAAACTCCAGGATACCCATAAATGCTGTTCCCTGCTTTATCAGCCGAGTGGGAATGGCAGGAATTTTCACTCTCACCACGTGCAAAGAGTGCTCTGAGATCCTGGTGTGAAAGGAATGGAAGATGAGCAAAGCATCCTCCTCACTAACCTCCTTAGCCATGGTAATTCTACACGGTCATCGTTCACAGGAAGGATGTTTTATTTGGGAAGAAATAATCACATCTTGCTGCCAAAACATGAAATCCAATTATGCTGTGAACTAAAGGCTGTTTTAAAGGGTTTAGAATTTCGCAGCTTTATCCTCATCAGCTGCAAAAGTGGGTTTTCTTCCCTTCTTTCCTTCACTTTTGAAAGGGTTCGGCCTCTTCTTTTCCCGTTTCTATCTTCCCTGAGTGCCAAATTTCCCTTCTCTATGACAGTTAGCAGACTTTGCTGGGCTTTTACCTCACACCTTCAATATTTGCCTCCCCCCAAAATCAAGGCAGGCATAACCCTGCTGTGGTTTCCTTGTTTTCCACTGGCTATGAAATGTAAAACCATGGGAGCGTTGAAATTGTGGTTTTCTGCCTGTTCCCTCCTCTTCAACACAGTTTGTGGGTAGACTTTGGGTCCAGTCCCTGTAAAACATCCACCCATGGGGAAACACTTTTTTGAAGCAGCCATTTAAAGATGCTTCATTTGCTTTCTTTCTTTCTCCTTCCCCTTTTCTTTCTCCTTCTCTCTTGAAGAACAAACAACTGTAGGTGCAGAAGTAGGGAATTAGAAAATGTGTTTATGTGCTGTCTCAAGTTCCTCTTCCCAGGGCATTAAAGCAGAAGGGCAAAACTAAAGGCTCAGCAAGGCTGAGAATTTAAAGGCATAAGAATTTGGTGTCTCCCTGTTGCTCCCAAAGATTTTTAATAAAACAGAGATTTGGGAAAAAACACATATTGTTGTGGAGAGGTGCTCCTAAAAATGAGATAAGAAAGAAAATGGAGTGAGGGTGGGATTTGGTAAAAGTCTCCTCTAGAGAAAGACATTTCATATTTGAAGGGAAAAAAAACCCAAAACTCTTTCTCATATCATCAGCGGATAAGGCAAGAAACAGTTGTTTTAAAGAACAACAAAGATGGTTCAGAACAAGAAACTGTCTCCTGGGGCATTGGTGTGTTTAGGGAGATTGGCCAGGAGGTGATGGCAGTGCTGCCATCCCTGAAAGACTGAAGACTTGAGTTTGTCAGGAACTAATTAGGCGGAAACGGCCCTGCCTTATTATCTTTCAACCTCTTTACAGCCCTAATTTTCAATGACTGAGGAAGTCTCTTGCTGGGTTAAGTCTCTCTCTATCAAACTTGGTCTATGTGGGTTGTAAATCCTCCTGTGAGAGTCCTACCCACCCTCCTCTTGCCCAAAACCTCTGTCCTGGAATTTTAGGGGCTTTTTTTTACTGTTTTCTACAGCCGGGGCTGCGTTGAATCAGTGGTTTCTCTTTCTCTTCATGACTTTATGGGCAGTGATGCTCACAGCAAGGCTGAGACTCAGCTCAGGATTGCAAATCAGTGTGCCAATGGCATCCAGTGACAGTCGCAGTGAGAGGCAGCAGCAGCAGGTGACCCTGAGAAACAGCCCTTTCCTAGGGATGTTTGAGAGCTTTCACATCGATGCCTTGTGGAGTCCACCTTTCTTTTCCAGTGGAAGAAAACAGGGAGCTCCTGAAGCCCAAACTGGACTCAGAACCCAAAGATCCCAGGACTACTGGAGACTCTCCTCTGCCTTCAGCTATAAAACCCCCTGGCTTCTCCTACTCTTGTAGTTGCAGCAGCCCAGTCTGAATCCCATGACAGCTGGAAGGCTCAAGATGGATGATCCTACATGCCTTTCTTCCCTGAATCCTTGATTCATTAGTTAATGTCTGAAAAGCACTTGGGAGCTCAGGAGTATTAAGTGCTATTATGATTAGAGACCTTTCATATGAATGTTGATTGAAAAAAGATAATTGTTACCTTTCTACCTTTCATTCTTCTTTTTTTCCCCCCCTTTTATTAAAGGGAAAGGCAATTGGCTTCCCCAAGAAGTAGAAAGGAAGAGCTGGATGTGGTGCTGACACAGGAGATGTTGGTGTAGTTCTGATGGATAACACCAAGAAAGGAACGAAATGGAAACACAGTATGGGGGGTCCCATCCGCCAGAGTTCAATTTGTGGAGCAGGGCTTCCCCTATATGCACATTCCAGGCCTTTTCAGCTCCTCTTACGTAAAAGAGAAGGAATTCTCTGGTCATGTTTTGCTTCAGCTGCTCTGTCACAGGAATTGTGCCCCAGAGTCACTGAGTTATCTCCTCTGACACTCAGAAGGGCATGGATGTCTTGGATGTCTCATTCCCTCCCAGCCAGCTCTGCATGGATGTCTCTCATGCCCTGGGTCACCTCACATGGCACTGGATGTCCTTGTGCAGGCACCTGTCTCCATCCCAGGATGCTTCCACAGCTTGGATGGGCTTCAACTGGGGAAATGCAGGTTTTAGATCTGAGGCATATCCCACCTGGTAGCCAGCTGCAACTGCAGGTGGATAAGGACCTGAAAGTCCTGCTCCAGATCTGTCAGCTCCCCCCTGGTGTGCTGGACACCTCTGGGCACAAAAAGGTGGTCAGGGGAATTACCCACCTTCCCCTGGAGTGGGGGCCTGTTTTGGTCAGTGAAGCTGAACCCCCACTGGCTCTGAGGAGAGCTCAGACATTTGGCTCACGTGGGGACACCTGAACTGTGGACACACTTGGCATCTGAATCTCAGCTGAATCCCACAGAACAAGACATCTCTTCCTGTATCAATTCAACTTACCAAAGGCTGATATTGCAACTACTTCAAAGACAAAGTCAGCATCAAACACAGTTCCTTTGGTCTTCAGGGAGACATCTAAAAGCTCAGGGCAGGTGCCCAAGACCTCTGCAGGCTCTACATCCAGGGATGTGTTCTGAACTTGGCTGGGTGAGACCTTAGGGAACCAAGTCCGATTGGCACTGGATTCAGGAACTACAGACCTCTTAAGGTCTTTTACATCCTTAATTATTCTGTGGTTCTCAGACTGGGAAGACAAATCAGACCTCTGGGTGTGTCCATCTCTTCCCATGGACTGTAAAAGTGAGGGGATAATTCAGACAGAATCTCTACACCAGAGACATGGGAAGTCAAGTGGGTTCATTATCATACAACCAGCCTGAAAGTCCTTTACAGATGTAGATCAAGACAGGTTTGGAACTGGGAGAGGGAAAAGCAGGGCTTACTACTCATGATGGATGAATCACCCTGGAGAGGTCTTTCCTCATCAAGATTAGGTAGAGTTTGGATAGCCAGAATAAACTCCTATTTTTTGCATGGAGAGAAGGAAGGCAAAGATTCCATCCATCATCTTTGAAGATCCTTCAAAATCCTTCCTAGAAGTTTTGCCATGAGGGGTTTGAAGCATCTCTTTTGCTTGTGACAGCTGAGATGTAATTTAGAGCTTTAGGCAAAAAATCCTGGCATGAACTGTGTGTGTCCAGTGCTCCCCTGACCTTCCTGTGTGCACAACCAGATGAGCCCCTTGGACACGTGGAAGGGTGAACTCTAGGACTTGAAACATGCTCAGACATGGAAGATAAGCAGATACCCAGTGGAGATCTGCAGCTGGACCATAGAAAGTAAAGGTGAAGTCTGACTGCTCAGGTTTGGTTGCATCCATGTCTTGTCTGATTCCACATCATGGTCATCTCCAACCTTCACAGGATTCCCATGGAAAGGAAGCAAAAGAAAATCACCCAAACCAGAGCCATGATGCTCTTTGCACTGATTCTTATTCCATGTGGGCCAAGACCCTCAACAATCCGCTGATAAGAATCAGTGACCCTTAACAAGACCCTCCTGCAGGGTGCATGTGGCCTGCTCTGGGACTGATGGGCCTAAGACACAGGGGACCAAACAACCAGGAACACAGCAAAATTTCTGTTTAAACCCCTGGCATCACTTTTACCCTGTATCCCCCGACAGCAACGCTGCTCTCCCTGTCTCCAGCTTCATTTCTCCTCTGATGGTGTCACCAGGTTGGAACTTGTCTTTCAGTCTTCCCCATGGAAGCAAGAAACAAAGGAAAAAAAACCTCTTTCATCTTCCCCTGATCATCCCTGCCCCAGTTCCTTCCACTTTGGGTTCATGGGGCCCAGAGATGCTCATTTTGCACAATGAATATCATTTACACACCCCAAAGATATTCCTCTCACAAAATAAATTTGCTTAACTGCTACTG
>JAWWES010000041.1:1770009-1781195 GCA_035583135.1 Lophotriccus pileatus
GCTCTCTGCAGGGACATCAGCAGAGATTCTTGGTCTATAGAAGAATAATACCAAAAAATCCAGACCTCACTGCACTGGGAGTTTTATGGAGATTGGGAAAGGGTAATGCCACCCTAGATCTACTTTAGCTTTCGACTGGACATCAGGAAGAAGGTTGTCAAGCACTGGAACAGGCTGCCTGGGGCAGTGGTGGATCACCATCCCTGGAAGGATTTAATTCAGGGGAACTCTTCCACCTTCCAGTTGAACTCTATCAATTTTCGTTATCCTCACCATGGGGTTGCCATTCTGCTCTGGAGAAGCTTTGGTTTATTTTCAGTCTTTATTTTCAGGCTATATGGATTTTTTCCTGCTGTCTCCCTCCTCTGTTCCTCCAGGTTCTCAATCACCTGCAAAATGCGCGGGTCCTGTGAAGCAGCAAAAGCTCCAGGTGTAAAGAGAAAACTGCAAGTTTTTCGACTTCCTTGATAAACGATCTACAGAGCAGCCCAGTAGGAGAGATTTGCACTGCATTTATCCCTGGAAGCTCTTCCCAGACTCCCTTTCAACCCTTTTGCTCACCAGGTGGCAAATACACGGCTCTGCTTGGGGAAGTCACACCCTGATCCCATTCCGGGGTAAACACTCCCTCGTTTTGTCCTCTGCAAACTGCAGAGCCCATCTCATAGCACACCACTAACTTGGTGTGCTATGTGGAACACGGGATGTTTTGGGCCCATCTGAAACCCTGTTTAAGGCCTGAGAAAGAAATCCTGGTTTCTTGGTGAAAGTTGAGTTCCTTTGAACGTAAAGCCTTAATGTCTTCCTGGATTATGGCCACAGATTTGCCTCAGGACTCCTCAGAAAGCCTGGAATTTGCCCCTGTCACTGCTGCAAATGAAGTCTACTGGCAACACGATCCCATTCTACCTTGTTTTAGACAAACCATCTTTTCTTTCTGATTTATCCAAAGCCTCCACGTGAAATCCCTGGCCAGATCCACTCCGGACCAGAGGCCACGGGTTCATTCTCGGCTTCTTCATTTTTTAATAAACTTCCCGGCAAGCCTCACCTCTGTTACAGAGCTGGCTACGATACCCCTGCGCCCCGGGGCTTTGCACGGCTTCGGGTTTCCAAATGAAAGCCGAGCGCTGGCTCGTTGTTCCACAACCCCCTCCCCGTTCCAGCCTGACCTAAGCCCCAAAGCCTGGAGATGCGAGGCAGTGTCAGGATTACTCCTGCATTTGGCAGGGAAAAAAAACCAAAGCCGACACGTCTGAAAAGAACAATTAACACTTTGTTAATGTGCCAGGGAACAGCCTGATCTGCCTGTTGGCCAAAGGCAGCGAGCAACTGCTGCTTACTGCGATGTGGCCGCGTTTGTGTGGGGCAGTTCTGATAGCAGAGCTTATTCTCAGCCTTAAAGCACGGGGACAGAGCAGAGGTTCCTCCTCTGGTTTCCCGTCCTCTCCATTAGCAGGAGAACGCAGATAAAGCAGCCTGCAGTCTGAGTCCCACCTGGCAGATAACAATGCAAACTGCAGCGACAGAGTTGGTGAAAATTCGCGGCAGGAAAGGAGATGAACAGAGCTCAGTGGGACAGCAGCAAACGCCGCTCCCAAGGGACACTCGGGTTCTGCTCAGATCTCTGCTGCCTTTGCCAGTCATTAACATGCAGACCCAGCTGGGATTGCAGGCTGCCATCCCTGCCCTCTGATGTTGCTGTCACCAAATGCGACACAAAGCCTCATCAAAGGATAACGGGAGTTTTTGCAAGTCTCTCCAAACTATTTCTGCCTGCATGTCCCGCATCCTTTTCTCTCTGGGAGAGTTCAAAGAAGTCTGACACTTAGGGCAGGTCCCAGAGACGTCCCTACACCAACATCCTGCTTCCCACTCCCCTCCACCAAACCCTTACTTAATCTAGATCCTTTCATTCCCGGTAGTGCTGCTGGATATTCAACCCAAATCAGTCCAGCTTCTTCCTCTTACCCCAGGACTGGTTGTTGCTCCCCTCCTGCTTCAGGATTTTTCCCTCCAAGGGATGTCCCTGCTCACTGAAAGACTCCCTGAGAGAGGGGACAGTCCCCTCTGGATGACTCCACGGTGGGTTGCACTGCCCACAGCAGAAATTGCTGCCCTTCCTCATCCATCTTTCCCGTTTAGTCCCAAACCTCCCTGTGAAACCTCGGACCTGGGGAGAAGCAGTGATTGATAAGGAGAAATTCCGCCAGCAAAGACGCAGTTCTACAGCATTCACCCAGGATGGGATGGAAGTCAGCAGGATAATAAAGATGGATAGGTGGATAGACAGACAGACAGATATGTAGATGGACAGATAGATAGATGATAGTCTGTATCCTGTATATTAAAATTGTAGGCAATCCATCATCCAGCCTCCCTTCCCTTTTTCATCCCTCCCCTTTTTTTTAAATGACGCCTATTGCTCCGCTGAAATTTATTGCAATGTAAGAAATAATGACTTTTTAAAGATATTTTTTTACTTTCCATGCAGAGGTGTGAGGGCTCCCTGAAAACAAATGGATGAAGATGTGAAAGCTTATTGGATTGTCACGTCGGATACATTATCCCCAGGGCTCTGAATGAAGAATTAGACCATGGAGATCTTATTTGACATTAGATGTTTCAATTTCTCCGAGAACATTAGGCATGTTGGATTCAGCACTGAATTCAATAATAAACAACCAGCATTGACCCTCCCCCCTTCCCCTTTTACCCCTTAGCATTTTAAGTCACAGACATGCTATTAAGATTTATTTTACATTTTTATTATTGCTCTCACAAGAAAAGGCAGAAGATATTTGCATAATTCATTTTTATCCAAACCTTTCGGTATTACTTACAGCTGCCCATTCTCCCCCCGCCCCACTCCAGTATATGTGTTTATGTGGCAGTAAAACAATGACATTGGCACAACACACAGAAAATGATTGACTTCAGCCCTGCAGGTATTGCTGTATGTTTATTAACCCCTGGGAATTATGTTGATTGAAATCCCTTTGGATGATGCTCATCAAGAGGCTGAGGCTCTGTGGTCTCCCACACGGAAGGCAGGAGTTTGGGATCAACCCCTCTTGGGGCGATCAGTGAGTGGCCACTTGGCCAGGGAGGTGGTTGGGGCGTTTTTATTGCTGTGCCCAGCTGGAACCACAACTCAGACACGCTCCCTGGGCCGATGAACGTGGAGATGAGCACTGGAACACCTGGAATAATGCGGGATGAGGCTCAGTGCCTGAGCAGATCTCCGTATCCTCGGGACCAGAACAACACAGACGCACTCCCAGCTCCCCACTGCCCTGCTGAGCCCCACAGGCACATTCCCAACACCTCTCCAGACACAAGTCCACTTTCTCCACCTCATCCCAGCTCCCAAGAGCTGCTCAGACTTTGCCACATCAGACCACTTTGTGCTTTGGGAGCTTTCCTTGTCCTTCCTCAGGATAGATGTCAACTCCTCCAACCCCCCCACAGGGATATCTACCCCAAACTGCCCCTTTTGTCTGGGTTTTCACCACTGCAGCCAGTCCTGGTGCTGGAGCTGGTGGTGAAGGTGGTTGTCATGGTAACTCCTTTTTCTCTTTCTGCTAATTCTGCAGGATTTTTTTTCCTGTGGAATCGATTTGTGAACGTGCTTCCTTTCCTTGCTCACCCATTTAAACCAACAGCTATTGGGAATATTTGGGGAATGTAAAACTTGCCAGGCTAAGGGCTTCTCTGAGTGGTGGGTATTGAAATTATATCTCCTTCTGACAGCTACACCCTCCAAAGGCATCACGAGAAATCTCAAGGAAGAAGAACTTCCCAACTAAAAAGTTCCTCCCTAAACCCAGTTGGAGCAGCTCTGAGTCCAGCCTACAGAAACTCCCACCCTTCCTCTCCTTTGTGGTCCAGTCCTCCTTTGAGACCTAAATTCATGGCACTTTTGACATATTGGGGCAGCATCTCCCACGATTTAATTACAGATAACCCAAACTCAGCATTTAGTTTCCCTCATTTACTCGTCTGGGAAGAGGTTTGGCCTCCTCTGTGTACTTAGAACAAGATCTATGCCCATTCACTTTATTATCTGCTATTTTAGATACCTTCTTTTACTCTCCAAAGACACTTTTCTTGATAGTTTCCAGAGCCCTTGTCTGGTTGTTTCAGTACAGACTGACTGCTCTGTTGGCTCCATGGTGTCATTACAACCACAGGTGAGGGATTCCCAAAGAAGCAGGAAAATGGTGCTACTGAACTGTTCCAGCAGGACAGTGGTGGATGGATCTGGATTTACTTCTTCTCCAGGGGAAGTTTAATCTTAAAATCTCTTACCAGCTTGTTTCGCTTTGCCAGAAACGTGGGTGGCCATTTTTAGGCCCCCAGGAGAGCCTCCTAAGGTGAACACAGATATTTTTAATGGTGTTTGAGGTCAAGAGAACAATGAGGTACAGGGAATATCTGCTCTCCAGCATGCTGGATTTAACGACACTTCCATCAGGAAAGGTTCCCCAGAATGTTCTTCACATCTCTCCTGAAGTCAAAGTGAAAATTCATTCACCCATCCAGGGATTTATCTCACCCACCCTCTCTTATCTGAGTGCAAACAGCCCCCTCTGAACCAGCAACAGCTCTTTATAACCAGGGCAGAGAGGTGGATCCCTCCAGAGTGAGATTCCTCTGCCCTGGTTTTGACAGCTCTGTCTTAAGATGAGATGCCCTGAACACTATTAAGGTAATATCAATATCAATATCAATTTCCCTTCAATAGAGCTAAAAAGGCTTAGCAGAGCTGACAAAATCCTGTTACGGGACAAAGGGAAGACTGTACCTATAAGCAAAAAATTTATTCTTAGGCCAGTAAGTGTTTAAACAGTCTAACAGTTCAAGTTATCCAATTAGTACCATAAAGTTTCATGAAAAAAGAAGTTAAAGCTGCTGGGCAGAGACATGCCTGCCTTCCCAGTATCCACCCCCTGCCTCTGGTGTGCTGCTTGCCCTCTTCATCCCGGGGCTCACAGCTCCAGCATTCCCCCAGGAGAGTGGAAAAGGAGTGGGGGGATTGAAGTTCATCACCACCCTGAGCTCTGCCCTGGCAGGAGGGTGATGGCCGTGGTGGGGGTGCTTCTCTTCACTTTTAGGTGTCCCCAGGGGTATCTTCATCCCCCCTGTACTCACCCAGAGCAGGTGTTTGCTGGGCAACTCCAGAGACATCCTGATTCTCCCCAGTGTCAGACCAGCTCAAAGCCTGTGGTCTTTCACTATCAGTGGCTAAAATCACATTATTTGGGCTGCATACTTCAGCACAGAGATGTCCCCAGGGTGTGCATCTGATGTTATTCCCAGGGACATTAACCCCAAGGCACTGACCTCTTCTTCACCGCTGCTGTTCCCTTCTCTCCATGATCTCCAGCCTGAAAGGTGCCCCAGCCATTTCTTCTCCATTTTTGTTCCACTGAGCCACGGAATAATTCAGGTTGCAAGTGACCTGTGGCTGCCTTTGCTCCGACACACCATCAGGGTCAACACAGAAAGTTCTCATGGCAGAGCGAGATGAAGTTGCTCTGGAGGAGAAACATTTTCCTTGAAAATCTCTGGTTGATCCTAAAATGCCGAAATAAGAAATATCTGTCCTGTTGCTGAAGTTGTTTCTCAACCCTTTACACTCAGCACCTCTCACTGAGCAAAAATTCAGAGCATTTATCTCCTGACAACAGAAGAGGGGTCAGAACGCAGCGTTGGCTTCACTGATCTGTCATGAAAGCTGATGGGAAACCTCCTATCCCCTCAGCACACGGAATTGCATTTCATGGACAAGGTATTTTCGAAAGCGTTATGCCAGAGTTTGATCCTTCCTTGTTTCAGACCGTGTAGAGATGTGCCTTCAGCTTTGAAGGGAAGAGGAGAAGGCACTTAATCAATAGCCCTGTGAGTGATAAGCACATAAAACAGATGAGCTTGGCCAGCCTGGATGATCATCAGTAGGACCATGGGGGTAATGTATTATTCAGGAAGAAGGATGACCATGGTGGGGATGGTTTTTATGAGGGTCAAGGCTGCTTAAGGAGTAGTTGGTTATTCCATGTAGCCTCTTAGCTGGAGCATTCACACTAAGTTATTAGGGTGGGGAGGGAAATGGCAGTTAATAATTTTGGCTGTGTCCCAAAGAGGTCAGACATGGGATCTTTTGACTTCTAAACTCTCCTGTACAGAACAGAGGCCAGACACAGGCTATTTGGACTTCCAAAATCCCCTGTCCAGAGCATACACACATGCAAAGACCTTAAAAATAACACAATATGAATTTTTTTTCCTTTTTTTTTGTTGGACTGAAGAACTTGAATCAAACTTGAATCAAAGAGGCTGAAATCTATAGCTAGAACCTACCCCAAAGAACCTCTTCTTCACCCACCACCACCTTTGATCCCAACAGTCCCTTGTCAGGTCTAAACCTGCCTGGTTTTATCCTTGTTACTGCAGCTCTGCAAGGCTGAAAGGAGAGGAATGTTCAGGATACACTTCCAGCTCCAGCTGTGCTTCTTGAAGTGCTTACAGCTCCCAAACGCACCTGCAGGTCTTTATCACCTTCCTGGGGCTTCCTGCTCCCATCCATCACCTGAAGTGCTCCTGCAACTGATTCCAAACTCGCTGCATTTGACGGGAGCTGGAGTAGCAGAAATGTACTTTTTGGAGCTGTTTAAAGCAAGAGCACAGGCAGCTGGATGCAGCAAATGCCTTTACCACAGCTATGAGGTGATGCCAACCTGCAGCTGGGACCGTGGCAGAGGCAGCACTCCCTTCAGATCCCTCAGAGGGATGTTCATCTCGTACAGAGAGAATTAAACAGTTGTGAGTTATTTAAGCAATTCCCTTCTGTAGCAAATCCCTGCTTTCTTTGGTGTTTAGAAAAGTTCGAGTACGTAAACATTCCGGTAATCAGAGAATCATAAAATGGAGGCATGGAATCATAAAATCATGGAATTGTTTGGGTTGGAAGGGACCTTAAAGACTACCTAGTTCCAACCCTGTGCCATGGGAAAGGACACCTCCCACTAGACCAGGATGCTCAAATCCAACCTGGTCTTGAACACTTCCAGGGATGGGGCATAACGAGAGACAGGGATTCTGGTTTTCCTGCAGCATTTGTTGACTGTGATGACTCTGCTCTTATGAGACAACAAATCCCTTCTAGCACACGTGTCACAGTCCAGAACTGAATCTGGACCAGGCTGAGCAAATCAGCCCTTTCCAGACTTTAAACCCCGGGATGGACAAAGGCTGTGGGGTAAAGCCACCAAAGGGCCCTCTCAGCTGTAGGATGTTGAGTGCTGGATGTCACTCAAGGCCCAGAAAAGCCAAGCAGAGCCACTGAAATTGCCCTTCTCATGGTTGCTCCCTCCCCATGCCGGAGTTAGTGGTGACAGAATTAATGTGGTTCTGAAGGTAATTTGAAAGCACCCAGAGAGGAGAATTATCCCATGAAAATGCAAATCGTGCCTTATCTGGGCTGTTCCATGGCTGCTATGATTCATCATCATTTCTTCATCAGGTTTTCTTTCTTTTCCAGGTGAGATCTCAATTAAAAAAAAAAAAAAAAAAAGAAAAGGAAAAGGTGTGTGTGGGGAGCGGGGGATGATGGGAGTGGCAGAGCAGAGCTTCAGTTGCCAGAGAAGATTTATGGCTTCTTTTATCCAAATGTAAAGCATCCTTCAGCAGGGAAGGAATATTAAACATTTAAAATCACCATCTATCACTCAGCCCTTATCTGATGGGGACCCACGGATTCCTCACACGTAGAGCACAGGTCTTGTCTTCTCCCACGTTATCCTCAGCTTTGGGGGCCCAGGATCCTCCAACCTGCTCTCCACACAGGACAACTCCAGTGGTCTAAAGCAGCATTTACCCCTCCAGCTTCACTGCAGCTGCACAAAACCTTCCCAGCAGAAGCCCCACGGTGCTGTCCTCCACTTTTCTCCTGCTATGACCCACCCCAGAAGGGGAGGGCAACTCAGGTTCTTGTTAAGAAAATCCCTTGGGGTGGATTAGAGTGAAACGACACTGATCCTAAAAGCAGAATTAATCTCAGGAATTCCCTCATGCAGGCACAGTTTTAAATCAGACATTAGGCTGTGATCCTAAAAAATAGAAGTTAGACCCTTCTTGCCTATTTAACCAACAAGAACTGCTAATTCTTGCATCTGTGTTCAAGACCTCAGGCCTCTTACTTTTAAAGGGTAACAGCAATCCATTGGTCTCAGGAGCCACTTATCTTGGTGTAAATCCAAGTAAAAGTAGTGGATCTTTCATTAATCCTCAACATTTCTATACTCTTATCCCTACCCATCCTCTCCACCCCAATTCTACTCCCACTCCTGTCCAAAAACTACCAAAACTCTGCAACCACCACCATATACACCGTCAAAACCTCCTTCATAACCAGCTTCATCCCTATAATCCTCCTTATTTATCTGAATAAAAGGAAACAATACTTTTTGCTGTGAAAGAAAATTCATGACAAACTTCAAAATTCCCCTCAGCTTCAGAAGAGGCCAGCACCCCCTAATACTTTTTCCTGTTGCACTATTTGTGATGTGGTCAATTCCCCAGTTGGTATCGTGATGCAGAGCTTCAGAACCTGATATCACAACGGTTTTCTTCTACCTCCCCACCTCCCTCGTGGCCACGCTTATCCTAACCATCACCAACCATGTACTTCTCCCACTCACTGGATGAGAAGGAGTTGGAAGAGAAAGAAAGAATAAAAGTAGAAATGTCTGTGAATTGGAAACAGGGCTGCAAAAATCCTCACCGCAGATGTCCTGCATCACAGCAGTCCAGACCAGGAACTGTCCAGGCAGAAAACTCACCCTGTGGCCGCTGTGCCATTTCCCCCCCGAGTAATTCTGACACATTTTTACATAAATTTTCTAAGGGACAAAGACAACCCATCAGACAGACCCCAGTGCTCCCAGCACCAGACACAACAGTGACCCAGCAGCAGGGACAGTTTGGGAAGAGCCTCCCAGGGACCACGTCTCAGGGAGTCAGGAAAATGGGAATGGTCAGCAGACTGAACAGGAGATTTCCCCTCGAGCTGGTAACACATTGAGTTCGTGCCCTGTCTGCACTGGAATTTTGGATCCTTACAGCACGAAATCTGCCCCAAGTGATGCTGAATTTTACTTTTATTATATTTTTGGTGAAATTAGGGATAAAAGATAAAGAACAAGTGTCTCACAAATTTCTGATGAGTTGTCACTTAAGGACTGGATGACCCTTGCGTGTCCCTTCTAACTCAGGATATTTTATAATTCCATGATTAATGTCACTGCAAAGTAGTAAATAAATAAGCCTCTGATACTGGGACAGAAGGCACTGTGCAGCTTCCAGTTTTCATTTGGAAGTGACATATAATCATAGGATGGTTTGGTTGGAAGGGACCTTAAAGATCATCTCATTCCACCCCCTGACACAGGCAGGGACACCTTCCACTAGATCAGGTCCCTCAGAACCACATCTAGCCTGGTCTTGAACACTTGCATGGTGTAACAGAGACCAGTGGAGTAACTAAACATGCTGAGGGTAATGCTCAGGTAGGTAGAGGATCCAAATCAAGATGTTCTCTGCTTTTAAGAGACAAAATCCTGTTCCGTGCAAAGAAAAAAAACCCCATAATTAAATAAAAAGATACCACAGCACTAAGGAATGATCTTGTGTATTTCTGTGGCCATGTGTCTTTGTCACTTTATTAGCTGTCACATACCAACTATCAATTAAAAGCCAGATGACATCATACAGGTGCAGTGTATGAATATTTAATTTATAGGCTGTTAATCCGAACCTATCACTGGTGGCTGACGTTGCAAATCACATGTGATACACACAGATAAATGGACCCTTCCAGCGGCAGCCTCGAGAGCAGGAGCAGAAGGGAAAGCTTTGCCATTCTCTCTGTCCTGCTCTGTGTGCATATCCATATCCAGCAGCACTTAGGAACCACTCCAGCAAGTGATCATCTTAACAGGGTCAGCCCCTTTCCTCCCCAGGACCCTGGAACAAACTTAGCACCAGCTCCTGACTAATTGAATTGGAGCATGATCAACAGTCTAATTGAAGCCTATCTCACATCCATTGCGAGATCACATTATTTGCCAATTTGCTTTTCTGAGCTTCTGTTCAGCTTTAGGAAAAAGGCAAAGAATTAAACCAAAAAAAAAAAAAAAAAAAAAGAAAGAAAAAGAAGAAGAGGGAAGGAAAAAAAAAAAGAGGGGAAAAAGAGGCTTTACTTAACAGTTGCTATTTTGGTATCAAAAGGAGTCTGCATTGTTGATTAGAGTGAGAGATCATTATCCCTCTTAGGAGCCCGATGAAGGTCGTTGTGTTAACCTTCAAATCACTCTGTAACTGGAGGATGCTTTTTTCTCCTGCTGAGCCACACTGGGAGTGAAAAAAACACATCAGCAACTCAAAAGAAACAAGTCCAGCTCGGCCTGGAAAAGCAGAGTGACAGGGTGGGATTAACTTTGGAGCTTGTGTATTGTTGATGTGAGGGAGGAGGATGTCGGGAGATGGAAATAAACAGATTTAAATGTTTCTGCTGTTGTGATGCTGTTGTGGAGGTCCAGCAGCAGGCAGGACCCTGAGTAACACTGCGGAGAGCTGCAAGCCTGTGTGTTGGATAGGAACAGCTCTTCCATGTGGAGGGAGACATTTATACATTCACTCAAATGGAAAGTTATTTTACGCCCAACAAACCACCCATGACAAGATAATTCAGGTCAATGTATAGGCAGATTCTTGTCTGCTGACCAGTGAATGATGCTGCTGCTCCTTCTTCATTTTTTCCCATGTTTCCCTCTTTTTTTCCTTGTTCTTGCACAGCAGGTCCCAGGTTTCTGTGTAGAAAGCAGCCAGGCTTGGCAAGAAGGGTCAAAATCCAGGAAAAAAAAAAAAAGAAGAAAAAGAAGAGGGAAAAGAAACCCATGTCTCAGAACTCTACAAATGGCCTCTCCATCTGCAGCTTTTCCTCACCCCCGTACCTGCCCTGGCTTCTTCAGCTTCTTGACCCCAGCTGCAGTGCTGCTTCCAGCTCTGGGGCTTCAAAAATGAGAAGGATGTGGAGCTCTTGGAACAAGTCCAGAGGAGGCCCCGGAGCTGCTCCCAGGGCTGGATCCCTCTGCTCTGGAGCCAGGCTGGGAGAGCTGGGAATG
>JAWWES010000041.1:1781447-1811400 GCA_035583135.1 Lophotriccus pileatus
AGGGACTGGGGACAAGGCCTGGAGGGACAGGACACAGGGAATGGCTTCCCAGTGCCAGAGGGCAGGGACAGATGGGAGATTGGGAAGGAATTGTTGGCTGTGAGGGTGGGGAGGCCCTGGCACAGGTTGCCCAGAGAAGTTGTGGCTGCCCCTGGATCCCTGGGAGTGTCCAAGGCCAGATTGGATGGGGCTTGGAGCAACTTGGGACAGTGGACGGTGTCCCTGCCCATGGCAGGGGAGTAGAACAGGATGATCTTCAAGATCTCTTCCAACCCAAACCACTCCAGGATTCTATAATTCATATCACATGGACAGAAACTCAGATTTTACACTCTTCTTTTGTCTCACACGCAGGCCTGACTTCTCTCTCCCTTCTAACCCCCTGTCACTTATTTCCCATGGAGATTTCCCGATGCTGCATGGATGTGATCCATCCTGTCCCCATGACAGTGATGTCTCTCTCCATTTGCAATTAGAAGTGACCTATTTCTGTGCAAGGATGAAGCTGCTTTGCAAGACATTGGACCTTACTTGTTGCCACGCCTTTCCCTTCCCCGTGGGTGCCAGTGCCCTTGCATTGCTAATCCCCCTTAGATAACTCCTGTTCTAAACCACCCATGTGTCCATTTAGCATTCACCTTTTGTTGAATCTTAAATCCTTTTTAATCCCCGTCCTTGCCTCTCCACGTTCAGCAAACAGAGCTCACGTTTCTCCTGTCTCTCCCTGCTCCCCGTGCCCGGTGAGGAGCAGGCTCTGAGGTGACATCCCCAGGCAGTGAGAGAGGCTTTTCAGGGCAAACACTGCACTTGCTGCCCTGCCAGGGAAAGGCCTGCAACGAGCAGAGAAAAGTCAAATATGTCCCACCAGGTTTCAATAAATGAAGGTTTATTCCCATTTTTACCAGTCCCCCTTTCCCTCTGTAGATAATTTCTCTGTCCGTGGCGCTCCCACACTGCAGGCTGTGAGACCAAAGGCAAATTCGTCTTGGTTTTTGTTTTAATACATCTTCCCCAGGCAGAGGTGTAGGCAAGGGTGAATGCAGAGAATTATACCTGCTCTCCTCTAGGATGGGCAGGAAAATGTTCCCCCACGAGGTGGGATAAGAAAGGCACTGGTTTATTTGTTCCACAGCCTGTTGCTTTCTTGCCACCCCTCAATAATTCACACTTTGCCACCACAACCAAAGGATAATCTCCTCCTTTCTGATGTTGTTAGGTACTGGTTGTGACCAGGTACAACTTGTTTTACACCTTCAGCAGCATCTGCCACTTGGGATTATGGAAAGAGAATTAAATTAAATTAAAGTGAAGGCGGGGCTGTGGAGAAGGGGAGAGCTCAGCAGGAGGGAGGACTCACCTCACTTCACTGATGGTCTTTTCCTCTACACTCTCTGGGTTTCTACCCTGTGTTGGGGCTTGATGCTCCCTGAATGACCAAAAATCCCCCACAAAAGAAATAGAAAAAAAAAAGTAAAAATAAAATAAAGTAAAAATAAAATAAAATAAATTACATAAAATACTTAAAATAGAATAGAATACATACAGTAAAGTAAAATAAAATAAATCTTCTTCTAGACATTTGAACACACAGCTCCATAGGAAGAATCAGCTCTTCCATCAGATGCTCCATGTGGAGGGGGAGTTATTTTATCAAGACTGACTCCAGATCTTTGTTGCTCCTGAGGCACAAATTAGAACTTAGGTGATGGAGTTTGCACACCTGAAGAAAATCATTGTAAATCCACCTCTTGAAACACCTTGTTCTACTCACCTGTGGCTGATAACCTTGATCTCAGCAGCCCTGAGTGTGGACATTTCCCATATGCTTCCAGCTCCTGCCCCTAAAGTGCTGGAGTTCTCCAGAGTCACCACAGCTCTGCATCCTCATTTTCCCATTGAAATCTCCTCATTTTCCCATTGAACTCCAAGAATTTGCGGGCCTTGATGCCATTCCAGCCAACATCAAAATGATATAAACCTTCAGCCAAGAGCTAAACAGCAGAGGAGGAGGAGGAGGAGGAGGAGGAGGAGGAGGAGGAGGAGGAGGAGGAGGATGATTTATCTTCCTTGTGGGCAACAAGTCTCCTCAAGACTACAGAGAGGGAATAGAACTTCACCCTCTCCCTGGAAAGGAGAATTATAGCCCTAAAACTCTGATTTTTTTGGGCTGGGCTGCCACCCTCCTGCTGTCACTGCCCAACATCCATCCCTCACCCCAAGGGGCTTCAAGCAGCCAGGCTTCTCACGGTGGCTCAGGAACACGGGCTTTTCCAATTAACCTGTCAGGAAGAGCAATGTATTATTTTCCAGCACTTGAGTAATTTAAAAACCATCAGATCTCCGGGATCTGCCTGGCATGTTAAACTCTGAGTCAGAGTCGAGGAGGGACATGTGGTTCCACCATGGCCTGCGGAGCAGATGCAGCAGCAGAGGGAGGTTGGAGATGTTCCCCCCTCCCTGTGGAAGGGGAGGGGAAAAAATGACGTAAAAAATTACAAAACAAAAGATGCTGAAGCCTCTTTTGGGAACTTTGCTGGGTTATTATAAACCCACACCAGTTCTGTCCCTGGCAGAGCCCCAGGCTGGACTGCCATGCCCTAATTCTTGTGGCCAAGAGGATGCCAAACACCAAATGGGGCCGTGGTGGTGTAACACTCCAGCCCCAGAGCCACAAGGTCACGGGCTCAGCCAGGAATTTACTTTAAAATTTATATTTATATATCTGGTTCATTAATACCTCAAGGTAGCATCAAAAGAATAATCCACAGACTTGTTCTCAAGAGGTACTTTTATTGATAATTTAGGGGAGAAAACAGGGGAACTTGGCAAAAGTTCAAAAGGGCACCACAGAAGCTAGACAGAATGTTCCACCACAGCACTGACCCGGCACAGACTAATCCACAACACTTGAAGCCAAAATCCAATCCCTCTGGCTTTAAACCACCCAAAGCAAAAAGAAAGGAGCAAAGAAAGAGAAGAAGAGGGAGCAAGAAGAGAGGAGAAAGAGGGAGAGAGATTATACAGCTACCACTGGAACCTTGTAGAGCAGCTCTCACATGTCCAGTGGCAGGGCTGTGAGATGTGGCAAACATGTTATAGGGCAGTGTCCTCACTGTCCCTGCCAGTCTGAGCTGGGTCAGGGGCTCCAGGAGCTCTGAGGTGTTACAGTTTTCCTGGGCTGTTTGTGACTGGCACTTCCCCATGTGGGCTCCAGGGGCTGCCATGAGGGATGTGAGGCCACCCCTCCTCTGTGACCCATCCCTTTCCCTCCCACACACACCCACACCCCACAGGGTGATCTGGTGTCTAAGGGGGCTACACCCCTCGGGTAACTCAGAGAAACCCATGTCTTGACTAAAGCTGTGGGACCAAAGGGATGCTCTCCTGTCTGATCCTGATACCTTTTGACCACATCCCAGCACGCTTGAGGGCCTGGGCTGGGAGTTCTGGATGCATCCAAGGTGCTCCTCACCCGCACCACTGCCAGTCTATTGCCCGGG
Organism: Lophotriccus pileatus; assembly: GCA_035583135.1. NCBI lineage: Eukaryota > Metazoa > Chordata > Aves > Passeriformes > Tyrannidae > Lophotriccus > Lophotriccus pileatus. Next base: position 1,784,948 of record JAWWES010000041.1, read on the forward strand.
TCATGTGGATGGGGATCAGCCCCTCAATCCAAAACATCCAGATTTTTCCTCTGGCATCTTTCCCTCCACAAGCCAGGCCCTGCTTTCAGCCATCACATCATGTCCCAGTGAAGCATTTCTGAGCAGAAAACCCACACCTGAACTCTGATCTTTCAAGCACATGTGGATGCCTGGGGACTTGAGGAGAGGTAAATGGGTTTCTTCCCAGGCTCCTCCCGTGCTCCTGGGGAGATGATGGGGGTTTTTTGCCTGTCTTCAATCACAGAAGGAGAGCTAAGTGTTATTGATCTGGGACCTGGAGGGAATATTTCTGAGCAGCTCACCCTGGCATTAGTCCATCACTTAGCTGGTATTTATTATTCAAGGCTGGCAAGGGATTGCTGGCAGAGTGCCCTGGCCAGACAGCAAACTGGTGACGGAGGAGCTGAGCAAGTCAAGGGCAAATGGAGAGGGGAAAGAAGAAAAGGAAGGGGAAGAAATTGCAAACTAGATTTTCCCTTCTCCAATTAGCTTAGGTGGGTCCCAAAGCCTCTCTCTGCAAAGGTTGCTCCTGTGTGCATTAAATACCCAAAGCAGGGTGTGCACAGGGAGCTTGGCAGATGGTCAGTGTGAGATGAATTTTTTTTGGCTAAGAGTTAAGGTAAAAATGCAGAAAAATAGGACAAGAACAGGTCAAGGTTTCACCCACCAAAAATCATGAAGGGTGCCTGCAATGAGGCAAAGTGGCAGCTGTCTGGACTCTTTCAGGCTGTTCCTCGGAGCTGGAAGGTCTAAGAGGAAGAGCCATGACAGTGTCTGTGAGAATAATGACATTTGGGTTATTCCCATCACTCCAGGTAGGTTTGTCTTGCCTTGTGATGAATGGAAGGAGGTACAGCCTTGTTTGTAGATCTACTCAATATCTTCTGAAGGCTCCACAAAACCATCTCTATTCCATGAAAGGCAGGGCCAAGTTAATTTGGCACGACCTGATGCAGCAACTCCCCTCAGAAGCTCACTGGAACAACAGCACAGCAGATGCAGAGCAGGTACCTCTGCTGGCATGAAGTCTGGGGAATAACTGAGTCTGCAGCAGGACAGGAAGGTTTAGTGACCTCACTGGTGTCCTTGCCAGGGAAAAAAATAGGGAAAACAGAGCCTCAACAGCCCAGTCCTGTGACAATTCCCTGTTTAATGACAATCCAAGAGCACTGTGGCGATCCAGGGCAACACCAGGGCTCGTTCCCTGGAGATCCGGGGAGGCAAGTTGTAAACTCTCAAGGCCAGATTAGATGAAACAAATAATATCTGTGATGTCAGCTCTAAGTTTGCTGTTTTCCATGCCAGTTTTACAGGGCACTTGCACAGCTCCTGCCTTTAAAGGGTCAATGTGAACCAGCAGCACATCGTGCAATGTGGAGCAGACTGAGTGAGGTTATCCCAAGGGGTTGCAGGAAGGATCAGAGGATCTCCTGGGAGGAAGGAGCTAAGTCTCTGCTTGGCTCAGCCCCAAACATTGCAGCAGGGCTGTGGCAAAGCAAGAACAGCCCAAACTCTCTGTGAGGCTGCAGCAAAATCCATAAAAAGCAGCTTGTGGAGAGATAGCGGGCCGGGCAGAGTCTTTGAGTTAAGCACATGGCACCACTTTTTACCTAGGCAGGAAACCTGTTTGTCTTCCCAGGCAATAATTTTGCCAGTTTAAGAGCTCTTGTAACCTTTGCACTGAGATAACATTGGTAAAAAGAGGGGAGAAAAAAAAAATCCCTCAGGCTTGATCAGATTGAAGAGCCCTGTCTGCCAAGGTGCAATGAATTCTCCTGTTATTGATCTCTGGGGTCATTGTGGAGACACTGAACTAATGGACCAGCACATTTCCTTGGCTTTCCTTTAACTAAAAATTACATGGAGTTCAAGTGGGACATTAATAATAATAATAATAATAATAATAATAATAATAATAACAATAATAATAATAACAGCCCACCATTCCAGCTCTCTCACACAAACAGCTGCAAGGCAAGTCCAGCTCTCACTGATTTTACAAGAACCCCCAGGCTCTGAGTTTTCCCATCTTGAGCCCTTGTGTTCCCTCCTTCTGCATGTTCCAGCCCTCCCTCAAAATGTTCATGGCAAGATCTGGGTAGAAACGTCCCTGTTTGGCCTCCACTTTAGTAACAGTATTTGCTTTCTTCAGCTCAGTGGTCTGATGCCTCAAGTCTGAAAATGGGCTCATTACAAATGTTGATCTGAAAATGCAGTTCGAGAATCTCTCCAATCGCTGCTAAACCAGAACAAAAACCAAGCAAACAGATGAAAAAACAACATCAACAAAATTTCCTGAGCTGATACAGTCTGTTGGGTGGAGGTCACACCAGCAGAAGATGTGGCTGCTCTTCACTTCGTGGCACAGCAAAGCTCTCCCTGGTGTTTCACATCAGTTATTTGTATGCAGGTGTGGTGGAGAACGAGGCTGGAAAAGCCAGGGAGAAGTGATGGATGCCTGCTGCCACTGCAGAGGCCTCTTTTCCCAGGAGTTGTCCAGTGTTTCCACGTTTCAGCCCCTCAGAGCTGCCTTTCACCGAGCAAGGACTGGAAATGAAGCGATCAGCGTGTCTCCGTAATTAAGGTGGCAGCTCGTGTGTGCTCAGTAGGTTTGGGCTGAAAGGAGGTATATTTTAATTATTAGCATCCAATTAAATATTGAATCAAGTTCCATTATTGAAGGGGGATTTCGTGGCTCTCAGGGACCCTCAAAAGAGTTAATTAGAGAGCCTGCACACTTGTAGACATGATGTGTCTGTGCCTCCACCCCCTCCAATGCTGCTGCAGATCCCAAGGCAAGGAATGCAGGTATTTTCCGCTCTGGGAGCCTGAAACGGAATTTTTCTGTGCTCTTTGAGTTACAAAGTGTCAGTCCATCTACAACAGCAGAGATCTTGGCATAAACTGCCAGACAGAAAGCTGGCCCATGCTGTGGCCAAGCAACTGATTCCTTGAAATCAAGCACATGCAAGTCCCTGCCAGCCTAAAGCCAGAGCCGTCTCCACAGCATGGAGAATCCTCATGTTGGGAAGAGCACGTCCAGCAGGGAGTTATTCCCTGACTGGACATGGCTCCTGCTACTGACCCTAATCCCAAAGCCTTATTGTGAGTAAGGCTCCCACCACGTCATTCCTGAGCTTTCCAGCAGCAGTGACAGTGGCTCTGGTTTATTTAGGAACTGACCACAGCCTTGGGTGTCCACACAGTTTAATTGTTGGAACATTCCCGATTTTTGATTGATGCCAAATAGCCCAGTCCTAGGCTTGGAATAGGTGGTGTTTTCCAGGGTTAGTGCAGCTGGGGACTGTGTTTTAGGGATAAGAGAGTTCAATCCTGGCAATGCAAGCCATTCCACACCAGCAGTAAGGTCAGAACAGTGCTTGGACATTGCACCCTCTAAAATAGATGTGGCTGGGATTGTAAAGCAGGTTTTGGAGGTGCAGAATTAGCCAGTACAGGGTTTTTGGCCACTAAGGACCTGACACACCTGTCAACATTTAAGCCTGGCCTAAATGTCCATCATCAGGGGGAGGAAGAACAGCTCCATGTGCCATCTGGAAAGCAGCCAATCCTCTCCTTTGCTGGGGAGGGGCATGACGTGGTCCCAGCTGGCCATCAATCCATGAGTGGCAGCCATCAGGCTGATGGGCAAATGAACTCCAAATGGAGTCCTTGTCATTAAGGGAAGATCCATGGAAGAGACAGAGATGGGGAAATAGTCCATGGGGGGCAATTCCTGAGGCGGCCCCAGCAGGCAAATAGGATTACTGGTAATGATGAGATAATTCACTAAGGAGTCCTGTCAGATTGAAGTGACCCTCCCAGACAATCAGGGAATGTGAGGGAAGAGGGGAGAGAGAGATCCCTGCTGGGTCTTGGCCTTCATTCACTGCCCAGCTCTGGGAAATGGGGTGGACTGGGGGAGGTGATTCCAGTTTTCCAGAGTGAACTTCTTCCTTTGCTCTTGAGAGAAGCCCTAATTTTTGCAAACATTACAGCCTCAAACTGAATTTACCTCCAACATAATAATTTGTCTGTATTTTTAAACCTTCTGTTATTGCCACAGCCCATCTGTAACACATTCATCCTCAGAGCAAAATCCATCCCCGGGGAACCAACACAAAACACAGCCAAGTTCCATGGGCAGCATGGGTGGGAAAAGGCTCTAAATCCAAATCATTGCCTATCACAGTCACTATGTGACCAGCCAGCCTCTCCAAAATCCAGGAATTCAGGAAAAATCTGCCCTCTCCCAATCCCCAACAAAAAAAAATTGTGCACACAGATAAGTTGGTCTGAAATTAAAGTCACAGCAGTTTCTTCACTAGTGTGTAAAGGACTTACATTTAAAGTCCTTTAAAGCTCCCACAACACTGAATAAATCTCTTCCTCTCTTCTCCATAAATGTATTGGCAAATAAAAAGGGTTCTTTGACCTTGGTTCTCTGAAAAGGAATTTAATCATTGTTTTAGTGAAAACAAAGCTAAAAACACTCTGAACTGAGGAGTTATTGCTTTAGTTCCCAGCACTCAGGGCTGTTCTCATTAGGTGGATACACAGGCAGAAATGACAGAGCAAGTCATGTCTCGATTCACACCAGCAGAAACCAGAACATTTTTTTGATGACAGCTTTTTTGAGTGTTTTGGGAAAGAGAGAGGATAATAATTAGATTCCTAACACAGTAATGGTGGCTATTGCAGCGTGGCTTGTCTCCAAAAGGAAAATCAAGTGGCATTCAAGCCTGTTGCACTTCAGTCATTCTGTTCTCAGCTCTGCCCCTTGTTAGGGGGACCCACCACAGATCAAATGGGGATGGACAGAGACAGCTGATGTGAACCAAACGACCCTCACCTGGTAAAGAACTGTCAGAATGTGTCATAATTTGAGCAATCTGGGATAGTGGAAGGTGTCCCTACCCATGACAGGGGGATTGGAATGTGATGAGCTTTAAGGTCCCTTCCAAGCCAAACCATCCTTTGATTCTATGATAATTAAACAAAAAACCCCAGAGTTTTCTCTGTCTTTTACAGATAAAGGGCCATTTCTTGGCCCTTCATCATGGCCTTCTATGGGTCTAAAGTAAAAATGATGGTCCTTGTCCCATCAGAAAACAAAAAGAGGCGAAATCATGATCCTCAAGCCAAACTCCCCAGCCCATCTCTTCCTCTGTATGTTATTCACAGGGAGAGATCTCATGCTGGGTTTATTTTAACTTCTTCATCAGACAACTTGTCTGAGGAGCAGAAAGACTCTCTTTCAGAAGGAGAAAGCAATTTGATCCCATTTAAAATTCTTCTTCACCCATGACCAACCCCCTTTAAAATGCTCTCAATCTTATTGGTGGCTTCACCAGCAGAAAAGGTGCAAAACAAAGGTTTGGTGCCTTGTTTGTTTGTTTGTTTGTTTCTATTGTATTTTTTCCCTTGTCTTTTGATGTGTTTTTAATAATACACAGCCATAACTGAACCTTCTGGGGGGAGGCAGCTCGCCAGCTGCCACTGTTTATTGATCTCTTTATCTTCATTTACCTTTCCATAATAAAAAAAAAAAAATCCCCCCAAAAAAACCAGGGAGCACAGTTTGTGTCCTTCCTGTGACCAGAGTCGAGCAGCAGGGATGTACTTCTTGATGGGGAGAAAGACCTTGAAGGACATGAGGGGAACAGCTTTTGAACACCTGGTGACCACGTTATTTCCATCACGAAACCGCAAGCGGAGCAGAAATGCTGTGGAGGCACCACAAGCCACAGAGAAGGGGAAGAATTCAACTCATTTTCATCACAAAGTGTGATGGGTCTGACCTTCTCCCTGGTCCTCCTGACAGCTCTGCCCTGCAGTGGATGTGCCAGTGCAGAGTGGAGAAGGGACTCAGTGCACAGGATTTTTAAGTTACTGTGGATAAAAACAGAGGAAAAGTAAATTTATTTAGGCTTCAGGGGTTATAATATGATACTGGCTCATAGACTAATTCAAATGAGGGGCTAAACTTGGAGGATGGTGACTCTGATGTGCCCTGTTCTTACACTTACCTCTGCTGGTCAGGTCTGGAGACACGATACAGGGGTGAGAGTTGATCAGCTTGAGCCACTGGCTGGTTTTGTGTGTTCTGCAGAGAGTTCCTATTACTTGATCACAGCCCCTCTCAGTGCCAGTGGCTCTTCCCATTCCCTTAAAGGAGGGACAGGACTCACCTCACCCATCAAAGCACCTGAATTAGGTGTCTGCTTACAAGTGTGACTCAAATATCTTTGCAATTTGAGAGGCCCAGAAATATCCCACTTGCCTTCAGCCTTTGTTTCCGAGGGGCTCGGATCACCAGTGGATCCAGTGTCATATCTGCCGGTCCTGTGGGGTTGAACTGGGCACCCCAGGGAGTCTCAGGTGGCATTCAGTGATTATCCTTAAGGAAATTCAGTGCCAGGGGAATTCTGTGAGGGTTACAGCAGGGTCATTCCTGGTGTCATTCCCTGAGCTGTTCTCCTAGTGAGGACCTAACTAAGATTGTTTCACCCCACTCCTCATGTGTATGCCTGTCTTCTCCAGACATAAATCCAAAATCAGATGGAGTTCTCAGAGGCTTTGCAATGCTTGGAAGCAGGATCCAGACAGAGAATATCCCTCTCAAAACTGATCAGACCTTTTCACGGTGAGATTTTTGTATGAATTGTCCAAGGGAAATTTAATTGCAGTGGCAAAACGAGAGCCTGTGTGTTTACAGCAAGGCTGAGGAAACCACTCTGTATATTTATGTAGATGACAAGTATATGTCTTCTTGTGCACCCTCCCCCGGCTCTCAACAATCTCTTCTCTAATTCTGACCAGTTCCTGCCACTGGAAAAGGACAGGGTGAGTTGTGACAGCTTTTGAAGTGAGTGGTGGTAAAAGACACAAATCTTACCTTTGCTGTGAGAGAAAGTTTTCAGTGTGAGTTTACCCCTCTTGATGATTGATTCTGCCAGGCAGGAGGGGAAAGGAGCAGTGAGCAGTTGTCTTGGGGACCTGGAACAAATCAGCCTGTCCCTGGGACCTGGGGAGTTCCCACCCTGTAACACCGGCTGGAGCAGAGCTGGGAGCCATTAATTGACTTTCAGCCCTCACTGTAATCCTGGGGTCTTTTAGATGTCAATTAACCACCAGTAATAGGTGGCTAATTGTGTAAGATGGCCTTTCAAATGAGATGTGAGGCAGAGACCCAACCACTCTGTGGTCATTAAGGGTCCTTCTGCCTCTTGCACAGGAGTGGGGAATGCAGAGGGCACTTTTCCCTGGCCCTTTTCCAGTGCCTTCCATTACACTACACCCCATGTCTGCACTGGGTCATTTCTTACTGTACATTTTACATTTTTTTAACCTTCATTATAGCTTTTATCTTGTGCTTTTATCCATCCACAGGGGGACAGAGTTGTTTTACTGTAATTATATTTAAAGGTCAAGGCAGAAGTATCTCACAGGTGCCCGTTATGGGGTCTGTCTTTCAATATAGGACAGAGAAGCCCATCTGACAGCTCCTTCCCCAGGCTGCAAAGTCAGTGAAATCAGATTTAGCAGAGAAGAGCTTCTCCTGCTTGGATATCCCCAGACCTGAATCAGTGAACCAGCTATCAGAACTTAAAGCACCAGGAGCTGTCCCAGCACAGAGGGAGAGAGAAGATAAATCCTGCACTGCTGCTCCAGTGAGTCGGGGGGGTGTTGATGGGAACAGTGGCTGGAGAGGGATATCAGAGGCTGAGCTGTTTTGCCCACATTCCAAACCACGGACTGGCAAGGAGGTTCTTGGCAGAACTGCTGGAAAACTGTGGAGTCCTGCTGAGAAACCCGGAGCTTGAACATCAGGGGCATCCTGAACACGGAAAAAAGCGAGGAGGGAGTATCTGGTTTAGGTTTGTCCCTGGTCATCCTGCCATGGAACTTTAACAGAGATCTTTGCTTGTTTCTGGACGGTCAGAGAAGGTGCCATGGTCCCAGCATCCATTAATTTTGGCACAAATAGATTAACAGGTCCCTGCAGGTGTGCAGGGTGTCCTCAGGAATGGAGGTGAGCTCCTGTTCTCCATCTCTCCCAAACCACCCAACTCCCTCCACACCCTGCTGGGAGGGACTGGGACATTCAGCATCACCATTTACCTCTGCAATGACACTTGTGTAAGACTTGGCAGAAATATTTGCCACCAAAAAGGTCAATTTTTTAAATCTCTAGATTCCCCAAAAGCCTCTGAAAGTCAATCAATCCAGCTGTTTTTTGTCACTGGAGCTTCTATGCCCAAGTGGAGCAGAGACTTTTCTCTTCTGCTACTGTTGTAAGTGGAGGTGGGTGAACTCTCCTCCCCAGAAGCAGATAAATTCAAAGGTAGGAAGTAAGATTTTGCTAAGCCCTGCAGAGAGCAAGTTGTGCCATCCTTTCAAATCTGGATTTCTCTGGCTGTGAGATGCAACTCCCAGTATCATCCAGCTGCCTCAAGACCAAAAATGTCCTCAAAACCCCCTCCAGATGTTGCATCTACCACAGCAGACAGATTGAAAACCCATCATTGCAAGCCCTGATGTGTTTTCCCAGTGCAAGAAGAGCACAACAAAACAAGGCTTCAGCCATGAGCAGGGTTTATGATTCCACAGCATCCCACTCAGCTTGCCTGACAATTCCATCCAGCCAGGGTCTGGCATCTTCTGCTTCAGTGCTTTCTCGTGTTTTGATGGCAGGTTGGAGACAGAGCAGGACAAGTGACACCAACATTCAGGTGTGAGACTGATAAGAAAATCACTGCAGGAAAAGTGACATCTGTATTTAAGTAGCGTTTTCCCAGCGTGAAGGGGAGGATTGTCCTGCAGAAAGGGGAAATGAAAAGTGTAAACTGCTTGCTGAGTGGAGATTATTGTCTCAGTAATTCCTTTTCTCCACAATTACCCAAAGCATTGCACCTGTAGAGTCTTGAACAGGTGGGAATTTCTCCTAAATCCTGCCTTGAGCTGCTGCAGAGGGATTGTTTCGGCAGGTTCAAAGGCAGAGGGGAAGCAGCAGGAGCCCACGGACCTGTATTTTCACCTGGTCTTTGCTGTGAAGCCCTAAACAAAGCACCTGATTGCAGAGGGCCTCAGGTCCCTTCCTGCAGGAGTGAGAGATGAGAAGGGAATTTGCAGGGATATGTCAGTGTGGGAATGTGTTCCCTTTCCCGATTTTCAGTCTATGCTGCTTCAGACATCATTGCACCATTCCCTCCCTTTTTATGGAAGAGACTGGATTCAGGATCAGCTTACAGACAGATCAATAATATCTTGGAAGCAGAAGGAAGACACAACAATCCAAGCATGGCTGCAGGAGGAGATGACAATTGGAGATAGAACATTGATTTGATGCTGTGAGGGATCCAAATCCAGGTCCTTCCTGGGACAAGACAGCCCCAGGTCACATCCCAGGTGAGTTCCTTGGTATCTAGAGTGGAAAACATTTTCCTTTCTCTTTCTAAGCTCTCTGGGGAGCATTTCAATGGCTCTGTTCTCATCCCAGTACAGATTGAAACTTTATTTTATGCTCGAATTATTTCCTTGCACAGACAAATTCTTGATTTCTGTCAGCTTGATGTTCATGTCCTTTCCTAGTACCTGAATTTGTAGGAACAGGTTTAATCCTTCACGGAGCAGGAGGACTAAAGGAGGAGAACAAGCTGTGTCAGAGCACTGGGAAGATGAGAAGAAAACTGGAAAGACTTTTAAAAGTGAGATCCCAGGCTGGGGAGATACAATACAAGGCGAGGGTCTTTCTGAGACCCTCTGGCTGCACATAGTCCCAGTTTAATCAGAGGATTAAACCCAGCAGCGGGGTAATGCTGGTCTCCAGTGTCCCACCTGAGTCACCTCTGCAAAGAGCACAGGGACAACAAAGCAGGCACTTCACCTGCTCCTTCTCCTCCCTGGGGCCAGCAGGGCTGGATACAGGACACTTGAGCTGGGACTCCATCAAAGACCTCAGGCCGGCTGTTTGCCCATCCCAGCCCTCACCTGAACGGCTTCCAAAGTGTCCTGGCCATTAAGGGCCGCCTTTGAGGTGAAGTCCCTTTCAAGCCTTCACGATGCAGACAGAGAGGGAGACAGTGAGGGCAGCAGAGGTCAGGCAGGGCACGATATCCTGCACCTCTGAGACCTCTAAAGCACCTCTACCCAAAGACAGGGCCCAGCCAGAGCCACAGATGAAACCAGAGAGGGAGGTTTCACAGAGGCTAATCCTGCTTTAAATTCTTCAGAAGTTTCCTCCCCAAACAAGGATTAAAACCAATAAAAATAACAATGCAGGGAGAATGTGTGAACTGCACAAAACACCCTCTGAAGAAGGAGACAGCAGCATTAGCCAGGTAGGGCTGCCTGAGCTGGTCTTAGTGCTTTGGGGGGCTTGGAATATCTTCCTCACACACCACACACATGCATAAACACACAGCCCTATAAGCAGTGATAGCACTTTGTAATTAAAGGTGCCCCACAGCAAGTCTGTGCTCAACAGAATAATACTATAATCTTTACAAATGCCTTTGCTCCCTTGAAAAGATGCAGCTAAGTCAAAGACTAGAGGCATAGGGAAAAAAATAATAGCACCAAAGGCACTCAGGATGCAATAAAACAGAGGATTAGATCTACATTACTTTCATTACATTATATTGTATTTTTATTATTAGGTCCACAGTTATCATTTAATCTTATAGCTGCTGTGTCTGATAGAGTGGAACAAAAACAAATGGAATTCATCCCCCCCACACACACCAAGGAATTGGAGATTAAGGAAAGATTAACATCACGTGTAAATGAATGAAAAATGTAAATGGGAAGAGAAAAAGGCAGGGAAAGGAGATGTGCCGGGGCTGGGGAATGTGGGGAAGCCATGGCCATGAGAGGCCAACTCTTCTTCATCTCTACCCTCTTTCCTATGGCAGGAGGGAGGACCAGGGGCCTGGAGGGAGAAGCAGGGACCTCAGGTATCCCTGTGCTTTCAGGAGTGATGCTCTGAGCTGAAGGCATGAATTTCACTTGCTCTGAGTGTCCCTTTGTGATGGAAACAGGACTCAAAGCACCACAAAGCTGACGGTGACGCTGTGGAGAAACCAGGGTTCACCTCACTTCTCCCCTGTCTGCCTTACAGGGGGATCAATTTAGAGCTTGGGGGGTTTAAATCTCCTTTTTCCTACCTTGTCCCTTCTCAGGGGGAGGCAGAGGGGGCACAGCCAGCAAGGTGTTTCCAGGAGCAATGGCCAGGCAGCACTTGGGCTGCTCCATCCTCCTCTGAGAACACACACGGTATGGGAGGCTCAGCACAGACTAACCATGTTCCCTCTTTTGCAGGATTAATTTCTGGAGGAGGGGAATGGCTGACAGAATCCAGGTATTTTCTTGGCTGCAATTCTATTCACCGAGAGCATTCGCGAAGGATTTACAAACCTAAAGGGGGATTTAAAGGGAATTTAGGCACCTAACTCTGAAACAGCAAGCCTGAAAATCCCCACTCATCCAGCCCCTGATCCCAAGGGTTCCTGAGCTACACAGGTACCGTTTTCCCCTCCTTAAAGCTCTGCCTATAGGCAGGTGCAGGAGATCCTCAGTCGTGGCAAAGCTGAGCAGCTCCTAACCAGAAATCCCACTGCTCTTTTATTTTACCCACCCTGAGCATCCCTTTATCCATCAGCAGTTCAGAGACAGCCTCAGGCACTCCAAGACGGAGCTGCTGCTGGTTTGTTTTAAAATAAAGCAACTACTTCTTCCCTCCATCTATGGAACAGCTTGGGAGAGTGTTTTGTGCTCTGGAGGCCCAAATTGTGGTTCCTCCTCCACCTGAATCAAACTCTTCTCTGCTGGTGCACAGAGAGAGTATAAATGAAGTTGAAGTGGAGGGTTTTCTTCCCATTTTTTCATAGTAATGAGGGAAAAATGCCCCATCCTGAATCCTATCAAGCTGATGACTGTGAGGGTTTAAGGTGCTGTTTTGGGACGTGACAGAGGTGGACATGGATGTTCTCAGGCCAAAGGAGTACATGAGCCATATCTTTGAGTATCCTGGGAAAAGGGAAGTCCTGCAGGGGAGAGAGGAGTCCTGCAGCCCATCCCAGTGCTGGGCAGCTCTGGGGAGCAGGGAGAAGGTGGTGGGAAGAGGGGGATGAAGCTATCCCTGTGGACAGCCATGAGGGAGGAGGAAGGAAACTAACTATAGACATCACTGCCCTGCCAGGGAAGAGCTCAAAGTGGTGACAATTCATCACAACCCTCTCTAATTGTGTTCAAAGCAAAGCTTTAGCCCTGGTGTGCTCATTGTCACTGTGAGCAGCACTGATGAAATGGGACACACCAGGCAGATCATGTTAATAACAATATTTTTCTTTAGAAATCAGATAATCTGGATGATTGGAGTGCTCAAGTATTAATTAGATTAACAATAAACACTACCTTTTGCTCCAGTTTGTTCCCTTCAGCCCATAACCCATTTATTATTGTAATTCTTCTGCTGCTGAAGTTATGATTTCTGTTCAGGTATTTCGTACCTGGGAGGAGGATCTGATCTGCACTCACCCAGGGCATCTGAGCTCCAGAAGAGAGCTCTGTCCTCAGCATTTCCTCTGGATAAGTGCCTGTGGATGGCATCACAAGGTGCCCACCTTCCTCTCCATCCGAGGTTATGGCTGGGGTTCATCTGAGTCAGTATATACAATTGGAAAGGAGATATCTCCATCTCAGCCTGTCATCCTCAGATGCTTTCACAGACCTGGAAGAAAAGAGTTTTCAGGGTGCTGTTTGTCTTCCTCAGAGGTGGATGTGACAAAAATATGTGTCTTTTTCTCCTTGTGATGTAAAAAAAAACAAGGGTTACTTACCCAGGCACAGAATTACAGTGCAAACATCTGAATTAAGTGTTGCTCCTTTATTCCTTTATTCCACTTCTGCATCCCACCAACAAGGTCCTGCAAGAGTGAGCACCTCTGGGTCTCTTTTTGCACAGAATCCTGGATGCAGAGCAGGTAGAAGCACCAGGAACTTCTTGTGGAAGATGACTGTGGCTGCATCATCCCCTGGAAGTGCTCAAGGTATGGTTGGACAGGACTTGGAGAAACCTGGGATAGCAGGAGATGTCCCTGCCCATGGCAGAGGGGTTGGAACTGGATAAGCTTTAAGGTCCCTCCCAACCCCGATCATTTTGTGCTTCTGTGATAAATATAACAAGGAAACAAGGCCAATCAGGAAAATCCCCCCCAGATTTCCAAACCTCTGCCTTTCAGCAGTGCCCAAGATTGCATCCAGGATCAGAAGCCCCTCGGTCTCACACTCAAAACACTGAGACGTGTTCACGAACACAGCAAACATTTTCATCTCATTTAGAAAATAACTAGCAGGGAACTGAAAGGGAAGGACAAGGTTCAGCCAGGCAAGGTGACACAGTTTCTTGAATCCTTCAGCAAGCTGAGAGCTAAAAAAAACTTGAGAGCAGTCGGCCACTGCATGGGGTAAAGAAGGACATGTGAAGTTTTAGCTCACTTAAAGTCGTCTGAAAGTGCAGTGGGGATCTGGTCAAAACCCCACTGAAATCAGCCAGAGCCTTTCGACAGGTTTCTTTCCCCCGAAGAATAAGTGCTGCAAAGACAAGCCTGCAAGTTTCAACTACAGAGAGTTGCAAATCACAGGGCCATCAAAGTTTGGAAACCCCTCTGAACGTCCCTCCCTCCAGCAATTACTTCTCCGCCAGCTTTTGTACCGCGGGGAAGTGTTACTTTACTCACCTGGAGTTCTATTTGCAAACACGTTTCTCCGTGTGGCTTTCCGGGCACGGGCAGGAATATGAAAGCATCCCGGGGGGGTTGGAAGGAGCTCTTGAGCCGCTACGGGTGTGGTGGGATAGGGTAGTGGGATCAGGGAGAAGGGAGCAGGGGATGGGGAGAGTGGGAATGAAGCGACCGAAGACCGAGGAGGAAGAACCTCCCAGAAAAGATCTCAGGGTGGTGACAACTCGTTGTCACTGTGCTGATGTCCATCCTTGGATGCAGAGGGACGTTGGCAGGGTGATCACACCACAGAAAACATTTAAATGCTGGTAAACATCCTTATATAGCAGTCTGAATGTTATTATAACTATTATATATGTAAGTATTGAGTGTCCCCTGTGTCAGCCTGGATTATGAGTCTGGCTTAATTAACTCCCACACTGTGGTTAGATTGGCTACTAATAATTTATTGCTTCCTTTGCACGTGCTCTGCTCCATCTCCCACACAACAAAACTCGGAGTGGAACACAAGGACCATTCCAGGCCACTCCTGAAGGAGTAGGGAGGGCAAATGACCCCCAAAAAACCCAGCTGAATTCCACAGTGCGGGGGCAAAAGGGAGCCCTGCTCTCTGGGCACCTGAAGCAGAGAACAAGACCATGGAAGACCCAGGGGATGTGAATATTTATTGGAGAAAGAATGACCTGATAGCTGAGGGTGACATGGAATAGCTGAAATTTCCAGGTTTTTTCTTTATTATTTAAGAAAGGAGAGAAAAAGCAATAGAGAGGGAAAAAAAAGTGCTGAAAATGTAAAGGTGAAAGGTAACTTCTCCCAGGAAATATCAGTGACAGTAACTGTCACTTTTTTAAAGAAGTGAAGGAGTAAGAACAGCAAAATAGAAACAGGCTTGACAAAGTGGGAAACAAATGTGAAATAATGCTGCTTCCTTGGTAGACAGACCCAGCAGCAATGAAATAAATATTGGCTCTTGCTGAAAGAGTCTATCAAATACATCTCAGCAAACTCCAGTGCCATAGGAAAAAAAAAGAACAAGAGACCAAGGGAAAAATAAACCCCCAAAATTATACATAAATTTGGAAAGAAGGCTGCAAATTTACCACAAATAAAAAGGAAAACCACGGCTCTGGAGCAATGAAACCAAGGAGTTTGATACAGAGAGTGAATAGAAATTAGCTGACAACAACAAAAGGAAGATCTGGAAATGAAACTGATGTAGAAGAGCGAGTCCTGAGAGAGGACCAGATGAAGGGGTGTGGAGGTAATGCAGGTAGATCTGACCCATCAGGACCTCATGGAATCAACAGGAATCCTTGAGGAAGTGGCTCTGAGCAGGGAACACATTTCACTCAGCAGTTCAGGGGTGGCAGGTGAGGTCCCAGAGGGCAGGAGAGGAGTGAGAGAAGAGAGAAAACCAAAAGACCAGTCAGCTGAATTTTAGTGCCAGGGAAGATCTTGGAGGAAATAATAATAATAATAAAAATAATAATAATAACAATAATATTTTGTTATTATAATAGTTATAATACTGTAAATGCCAGGCTCAATGGGAAAACAGTTGATTATGTATCAAAAGGTGATGCCAAAAGAAGTGGGATCCTGTCATGTCCTGCCTGGGGTTCATCCCTTTAATATTTCCTGATTCCACAAAGAAGTTGACACCTCAGGAAACATTCAGAGGTTTAGATTGGTAAATAGGGAAAGTGTCTTCTCTGAAAGGGTGGTCAGGCGTGGGAAAGGGCTGACCATGGAAGTGGTGGAGTCACCTTCCTGGGAAATGTTTAAAAGATGTGGCCCTTGGGAATGTGGTTTAGTGGTGAACACAATGCTCGGTTCACAGTTAGAACTCATGATCCTAAAGATCTTTATCAACCTTAACAATTCCACTGTTCCACCTACAAAAATCAATCTTTTCCCCTTGAAATGTTTTCCCATCTCGCAGATCTGCGTCAGCACCCACACACGGTGCCAGTTTGACCTTCCACAGCGCAAGAAGTAAATCCACCTCTCTCTGAGAGGGAGGAACAAGTTCCAAGGGTCACCTGCACATTCTGTCTGAGCTCCCAGAACTGCTGTCACTCATGATCTTATCAGGTGTGGGCTTCTATTTTTACAGCCATAGAGGTTGCCACAGACATCAGTTTTCCCTGCTCTCACGTCCCAAAGAAATCTCCAGGGGGAAAAGGGGAGTGGGGAGAAGAGAGAAGTTTGGGATTATAATTAAAAAAGACGTGTGGTCCCGTGTTTTAGGTCATCTTGCCTTGTCTCTAAGGCCCCTTGGTGGCATTAGAGAAGGTACAGAACGTCTGGGGTCGCAGCAGAGGTGGAACCTCCTCCTCTCCTTTGTCCCTCTTATACCTGGAACTCATTTCAACACATCAACACAAGGCATCCTTGAACAAATCAGCTTCTGGGAGCCACCTTCTTTACTGATTTAAAACATTCCTGCTCCATCTTTGAGCCTGGGAATTGTTGCACCGTGAAGAATTGCCCACTGCAGCATCACACCCCAGAGAGCAGCTCTGCCCTCTGTGACCACTTCCAAGCAGGAATTTGGCACTGGTGTGCTCGCTCAGGAGGTCTCTCCTGGTTCTTTGTCCTCTCTTCCCATCTGATGAGTCCAGGCAGGAGGAGGAAGATGGATTTACCATCTGATACTTACAGACATGGACACTGAGCAGCTTTGATGCTGAGGCTAAAGGGAAAAAAAACCTAATCCAGAGTTTTTGTTTCCCTGACCCTGCTGGCTGGATATTTCTCTTTTAAATATTTCAAGGACATTTTATTTTTTTCTGGTTTTAACAGGGGAAAAAAGCAACTGAATGACTTTCTTGGCTTAATCCTGTCCCACTACTGGTTTACAGGAAGAAAACAGTCAATTTTTGAGGTGAAGACCTGCCTATCTCCTGTATAGCCATATCAGCACAGCCTTTGAGGAAAAGAGTCATTGGATCATAGAATCATGGAATGTTTTGGGTTCAAAGAGACCTTCAAGACCATCAAATTCCAACCCCCTGCCATGGGCAGGGATGCCTTCCACTAGCCCAGGTTGCTCCAAGCCCCATCCAACCTGGCCTTGGACACTTCCAGGGATGGGGCAGCCACAGCTTCTCTGGGCAACCTGTGCCAGGGCCCCACCACCCTCCGAGTAAAGAATTTCCTCCTAATATCTAATTCAGATGCAGAAGAGTAGGAGATGACTTCAGAGTCATTTCCCTTCCTTGAGATGCCCCCATCAAAGCTGACCAGCCCTGCTCCATCACCAGGAGGACAATCCTGTCACCCTAAAGCAGACACACTGGCCACAAAGAACCGGGATTTAGGGGAGTCTCCACTGTCTCTAAAAGTATCCAAGGGCAACCAGCTCAGCTCTCACTGCCTCCACTTAATCATCCAAATCCCACCTGGAATAAGTGTGTGGCTCTGTTTCCCCTCACAGTTTAAAAGGTCCATGTAATCTCCAAGAATAGCAGCAATAGTTGTTGCCTTTTGCTGATAACCCAGCCATGTATTATTTTCTCCCAACACCAGTAAGGTTTGTTTTGGTTTCCTTTGTACAGGACTCTTTAATCTTTGCTTTGACCTCAAAAGACCTGCCAGTGTTAGCCCATGAAATCAGCTTAAAACTTTCCCCGTCCTTTCACTCCTGGTTTATGAAAATAATTTCCCCATTGGTTCCACTTTCCTCCTTCATCCTCTCAGTTCCACAGACATCGTCGTCGTCGTTGTTGTTGTTGGTTATTTCTGCTCCTCACCCCCGTCCTCAGCAATCCCAGTTCCCTGCAGAGAAATTGCAGCTTGCAGTAATAATTAGTTTGTGGTGTTATCGGCTTCTGTCCCTCTAATAGCTCTCCAATAAAGCTGTCACCCAGCACTGACCGGCTCGTGTAATCAGAGTAACATAAAAATGCCCTGCCCCAGCTCTGCCAGCGGTTTTTCTTGCTCTGCTTCCTAAATTGTGTTTGTTAATCAGAAAACACAATTAATTTTTCTTTTTCTTCATCTGCAGCTTTGTGGTTTTTTTTTTTCCCCTTCCGAGATGAGCTTAAGATTGTGTCTCTATTTATTTGGCTGTTTCCTGCTAAAGAAACCACCATCGATCCTTAGCAGATTTTGAGTGGCTTTGTTTGCTTGTTTTTCCCGGTTATCCTGATTTCATTCTGACTGTGACTTCAAACCTATTCTGAAAACTTTTTGCACTGCTTTTGAAATCATCCCAAGGCATCGTGAGAGACCCTGGTTCCCCAGAATCTGTTCTCACTCCATCACTCAGCTGTCTTGGCACACAACTCCCAGAGTCTTGGTTCCATCTCTGAGCTCTTCAAACTCCTGCTCTGACCACTTCAAAGCCTCGGTCAGGATTTTCAAGCAGGTGCTGCTTTCACAGGGAAGCAATTTGAGGAAATTCTGGGTCTTTTCAGTACAAAATGTGTTTCTGTGAGACCAAAATGTTCTTCCTGTGGATGCCAGGGAATTCAATGTTTTCTGAGATCAATCCTCCCTGGAGAAGTTACCTGAAAGCCACCCCAAAATGGGTCATGTGCATGTG
This sequence comes from Lophotriccus pileatus, assembly GCA_035583135.1. NCBI lineage: Eukaryota > Metazoa > Chordata > Aves > Passeriformes > Tyrannidae > Lophotriccus > Lophotriccus pileatus. The sequence goes on from JAWWES010000041.1 coordinate 1,803,263, forward strand.
GTGTCCTGCTGGAAGGAAATTGGTTGAGCTGAGATTAAAATCTGGGCCTAACCAGGATTAGAAGCCTCATCTGGCCTCCAGACAAGGCGGTAGGAGTCACACATGAAGGAAGGCATTGGGATTTGCCATCGATTAAGCCGCTTTTTAATTCATGTGTAATGGCAATTAACTTGCTGACTGATTAACCAAGGAGGTTTCCCTTGCCAAGGAATCCAGGGCACCAACTGCTCCTCAAGTCCATCCCCTGGAAGAGCTTCCAGAATTAGTATCATCACCAATCCTGTAGGGAAGAGTGGTGCACGAACCAAGATTCACCCCGGGTGATCCCAGGTGTCTAAATTAAGGATATAGTGTCATTTCTCTCAAAATCAGTGGAGTGGGATGTGAATTCTCCCAGGAAGATTCATCCCACTGAATTTTAGGCCCAGGAGACCTGAATGTGAAGTCCACAGAGCTGTTTGTGTCTGCCTGGATGAGTTTTGGATCAAGCATTGGAAAACACAGGAGCAAAACACCAAGTGCAATCACATCCTCAAGCAAAGGAAGTCTCCCAGAAGAGCCATGGAAATGGTCCATGGAGATGGTCCACGGAGATGGTCCACAGACATTCCAGAAAAAAAAAAAAAAGGGGTCAAATATCCTCTGCTGCAAAACCATCACAGATGGGACAAGTGAGAGGAGCTGAGCAGCGGTTCCTGATCACACCCAGAGTGGTGGGAGCACATTTCAGAGCTCCCCACAAAGTCCTTGTTCAAACCCCACTACAGCAGAGATTGATGCCTGGAAACCCCCCGAGTTTGGGAGCCCTTTTGGAGCAGGACTATGGGAATTTCTTCCTTCAAAATTGCACAGCTCAGCCGTCAAATGGGAGACACGTTTCAGGAAACCACTTACGGAAAATCCGCTGAGTGAAACGTCAGGAGGGTTTGTTTCAAATTCAAAGGAGTTGCAATCAACTGAGAGACAGATTATTACTCCACACCAAAATTATCCACTTGGTTGCTGTTACAACCCTCACCAGCTTTAAAAGTCAACATCACTCTTGTCCTGGTGCTAAATAAACAAAGGAGGGAGCAGAGAAAGTGGACTGAAAAGGAAAAGCAGGAACAATTTCCAGAGGAACAGGGAATCTACTGGGGCAATGTGCTGTGTGTGCACAGGGCAGGGCAGCAGGGCTTCAGAATGATCACAGGATGAGTTTCTGGAAGAAATGGGATGAAATCCGTGGGATGAAAGCATGAGGAAGGTTTCAGCAAGAGGCTGTGCTCCTCCTAAAACATGTGGGGTAATTGGAGAGTTTGGGAAAGGCCACAGGAGGCCTCAGAAAAATAGATCCTGCTGGGAAAGGGGATAAGACTCAGAAGTGATTTGGGAATGGACTCCAAGAGGCAAAAAAGTTCCTTCACAATCAAATGCTGAGAGTGGATCTCCATGGAGGACACAACAATGAGCTGAAGTGGCAGAGAGAGAAGTGCAGAGAGAATATTTAATGCTCAAGAAGATGCCTTTGACAGGTGGAAAGATACTGCAGGTTAATGAAAGCAGGTTAGAGGTACAAACCCCAGGGTAGGATGGACTCTGTCCTGAGGCAGAGGAATAGAATAAAATGAAAAAACAACTGCTTTTCTTGGTTGTCTTTAGGCTTCTGCTGCCTGACCTAAGAATGCCAATAATGTTCATCAGAGGATGTGGCCTTCAAGATTGATCAACTTGTAGTGATCAGTGAACAAGGCCCGAAGATTTCAATAGTCATGACGCAGTCCAAGAGCCCAAAGGGTTGGAGCCATTGAAATAATGGACAAGAAAGCACTGGATAATAAAATTCCTGTGTCTTGCTGAGAATTTTGGAAGGTATTTCCTCATATCAACAACACAACTTATCCAGAGTTCCTGTCCAGACACCAAGAGGGCAACAAATCCACTGATTTAGGAGGATACTTGCCTGCATCTGAATGTTGCCACCCCGGGTTAGTTCTCCCAGTTTCTCTTGGAATTCATCCTAACTCACCTCCCCTGCTCATTCTTTTCCAGCACTGCAGTCTCGGGGCAAAGATAACGTCCCGGAAATCAGCTCCAGGTTGTAATTACAATATATATTGGTTTATAAATCCCATTGTTTAGCAGGGCAGCCTGCAGGCAACAGTGGTGGGGGAAAGGAATCAGATTAGAAATCAGGTGGAACAAAGGAGGCCTGGAATGAAAACACGAGGGGGGGAAAAAAAGAGGTGGTCAAGACAGAAATGGAAAAATACCACACGTGATCCTTTAAATGCTGAAGTCAGATTCAGCCTGGGCTGTATTTCTGTGGGTATGAAAATGTAATGGTTTTTTAAAAATATAAACAAACAAACCCCCAAATAAAATAAAAAATATTTAAAAAATCAAAAAGTTCCCAGGATTTAGATAGATAATTTCCCCCATAAAATTAAGGGACAGGGATTTTTTTTTTCACTAAGTTTAATCTGGAGCCCACAGTAGCTGAGGGTACCAGCCAAAGGAGATGATCTTAGACAAAACCAGCCTGGGTTTTGGTGGATTTTTTTTGGTTTCTATGGTTTTTTTTCCTCTTGGTTTGTTTCTGGGTGGGGATTTTTGGAGGTCTGGGATGGGATCAGCCAAGCTGTATGGACACTTCTCCCCTCAGGTGGGAAATCAGTGATTCAGTGGGATGAGCCAAGCTGAGGTAGATCAGGAGGAAGATCAGCCTCAGTCCCCTGATGAGAGAGCACAGATTAATACTCATAAATACTCCCAATACTCATCAATTAAGGCTGACAGGAACACTCTTGGAGTCTGGGTTTGTCTGTGATGGCCAGATTTTGGCAATCAGCTTGATAAGTGCCTTGAAATGTGGAGGGAAAAGTGTTACTGAGCAGCTGAATCCGCTGGGAGATGCTGCTCAAATCCACAGGAAATGTTGGAAAACAGCTAAATCAGGCCAAACATTCCATTTTGTGACTGTTTGATGAGGAAGTTTGGACTAGTTTTGTCCTTCTCTGTTGGGCAGACAAAGGCATCTTCAAGCTTATCAATTCCACCACCATTGTAGATTTCACAATTTCTTCCAATTTTCATGTTATGTCATCTTATGTCATCTTTGTTATGATGATTCAAGGATTAAATGTTTCTCCTTTCAGGGACCTGTGGAAGAAACTTTGGTCAGAACAGTCAAAATTTCCTGTTTTCAAACAGCTGGAGGCACCTGTGGAGATGGTCCACTCAGATCCCACTGCTCAAGCAGGATCAAGTCATTGAGGGTTGTGTTTTTGATTGGGTTTTGGATGTCTCCATGGATGGGAAGTCCACAATCTCTCCAGATTAGTGTCTGGTCACACTCTCAGCCAAAAGATTTTGTTCTCTTTATCTGTTTAAATGGAATTTCTTGTGCTCCAGTTTTTGTGGCCCTGTCACTGGCCACCACTGAGAAGATTTTGGCACCTTCTCCCCTGGTGCCTCCCAGCAGGTATTGATGCATATGGAGAAGATCCCCCTCACTCTTCTGTTCTCCAGGCTGCACAGACTCAGCTCTTTCTCTCTCCCTTTTCATGAGAGGTGCTCCAAGCTCATCCTGCTCGCTGGACCAGCTCCAGTATGCTCCTGTCTGTCTCATACTGCGGAGTCCAGAACTGGGCCCACCACTCCAGATGTGCCCCATCAGCGCTGAGAAGATGGGGAGGGGCCTAAATTAGAAAAAAAAACCCAAACCAACAAACAGACAAACATAAAAAACCCTCTTAATTTGCTTTTCCCTGCAACAGGACACTCTGCCCAGCTGCTCACTAAGACGCTCATGAGAGAAATTGCTATTTCAAGTCACTGGAAAGTGGGGGGGTTTATTTTTCTTCATCTCTGTCCCATTTTTCAGAGCAAAGGCAAGGTGGATCTGCCCCAGACAACACAACCTGTGCAGTAAAACAGACCAATCTTACAGAAGGGGAGCTTTTCTACTCCCTGCAACCCTCGTTTGAAACCCACTTGAAAGAGGCTGTAAAACATCTGAGGCTGAGCTGCAGAACCTCTTTCTTTATTTCAGCTCAGAATGACCAGATCCTCAGCCCAAAGATTCCAGCTCCCACCCTGACACAAAACTTTTCTTCCCTGCCTGAACAGCTGCAAAAGTCAACCAATTTTTTTTTTTTTGTCCAGGGATATTGTAAAAAAAAAAAAAAAAAGCTGGCTGATAGGGCATGGAGATTTCTGATTGCCTTAAGCATTTTGGGAGACATTATTGCTGAAGCTGCAGCAGTCTTGCCTTAAAGACTGCATTTAAATCTACTCCATAAACGACCTTTTTAAGGGAGAGGCTAAAAGAGATGGCAGGGAACTGATTTTAAATTCGCTCTTTAATGTTTATAACCCAAACACAACAACAGTGGGAGGCACAGAAAAACGTCTCTGGGATGTTGTTTTTCACCTGCCAGACTCAGGAAAAGCCTCACACTTATGCTGAAAATGTTTATCCTGTAGCAATTTGCATTCAAGGCCTTTCCCAGACTTCCTGTTAATTCTGTGCATGTCCAGCCTCACATGGGTGACCCAGCCAGCAGGCACAGATCACTCTGCCCTTTGGCAGATGGCACTGAGACCTCCCAGTCCAGAACCAGCATCGTGGAGTCAACAGCAGGTCTTTCCTCAGGGACTGCAGAATGTGCTTCTCCTCTTCCACAGAAACTCACAGATCTAAAACCAAAGCAGAGCAATTCCCACTTCTAATCTGCTCCCTCACACATCGGCCTAAGGTTGGATTTTATCTGGATATTTTGGCTTGGAAACCTTCAAGCAACCCATGTGCAAGGTGCTTCCCAACCCTGAGAGAATGCACAGCCCCTGATCCTCTGCAGCACAAAGGAAGGGAGGAATCAGAGCTGGTTCACCAGCTCATGCACCTGGAAGACATGGACAAACTTCAGGGCTCACAAACCCTCCATCAGAGTTTTTCCAAACAATTAAAGCCACCAGGCAGAGACCAGATTTCCAGCAGTAAGAGCACGGTCCTCTCCACTGCTGGGAGATCCTGCTCTCTTCACCAGCTCAGTGAGGTTGACAAAGTGGAAGACCAGGCATGGGATAAAAAAAACTCCCTTGTCTTGGGTAACAGCATGTCCTCAGGAGCAGGAGAGGAGGTAGGATGGGTAGTTGACAGGTAATGGCTGATGAACATCTTAGGAAAAGATGAGGTCCTGGCACAGGTTGCCCCAAAAAAAAGCTGTGGCTGCTCCATCCCTGGAAGTGTTTAAGGTCAGGTTGGATGGGGCCCTGAACAACTTGATCCAGTGGATGGTCTCCCTGCCTGTGAAAGGGGGTTGGAATTAGATGATCCTTAGTTTCCCTTCCAACCCAAAACAGTCTATGATTTTTTAAGAATCTATGAAATGATTTTTTGTTTCCTCAGCTCTGTTCTCGTCACAGATCTGCTCTCATCTGTGACCTTAGAGCATCACAGTGGCACCTGGAAGCCCTGGCTTCTCTTCCAGAGAGTGCTGGAAGAGATCAAATCTTTGGATTATAGACTGGAAGGAGTGGGTGGCAGTTCTGGGCACCCCTGCTTGTGCCACTGCTGCTGTGGGGTCAGAAACCTGAGCCTCTTTCTCCAGAAACCCTGACCTGGCACCTTCTGCCAGCCCTAAATGATTTACAAAATAGCCCTGCCCGAGACACCCACAAACCTGAGAGAGTCATATGCATTATTTATAGAGGTTTCCTTGAATTCCAGATGCTCACCACGACTCATTTGCATCTCATTCAGCTCAGCTCAAGATATCCAAAGGCTGTGCAAGGGCTCGAATTTCAGCCATATGCCAGGAAATCACAACCAACACGGCTCTGCTGACACCTGCAAAGGTCACTCACGGTTTGCTCTCGCTGCACCTTCCCGTGCTCCTCACGGACCTCATCTGACCTCACTTGTACCAACACATGCTTGGCAAATGCTGATGTCTTTGGGAGACCCTCTGCCTCGTTTACCCCGGCGGGGGGAGGAGGAGAAGCAAAGCCGCGGCTCCTCAACCGCGCTGCAGCTTCTCTGCTGCTTTCGGGTCCTGCATCAGCACCACCTTTCAGAGGTGGTTGTCAGGGAGGTGGGGACTTTCTTCCAGATCTGTTGCAGCTCCAGGGGTTTTAACCTGGGTTCAGCCACTCAAATCATGCTGCAATCGAGACCTGCAGCAGGTGAAGGTGGCTCAGCTCCCCATCAGCTCAGAGACTTAATTGTGACCTGTTAACAACCACAACACGGAGAAAAAGAGCCTTTTCATGAACTCTGTATAATCCTGGCACTCTGAGTGGCCAAAGCAGGGTCTGTGAGTTCAAATAATCACAGAACCAGAGTGGCTTGGATTGGAAGGGACCTTAAAGTCCATCTAGTTCCAAGCCCCCTGCCGTGGGCAGAGTTGCTCTGTGTCTCATTTCCCCCCTCTCTTAAGTGAATCTGATGTCATTTATTTTCTCCAAACCAATGCCTGCAGGGCTCAGGTGTGGTCTGAAATACCCAGCCCTGGGTCAGCTATGGAATAAAGAGCCAAGAAGGACTTTCAGTGTTGTTTGAAACAGGGTAAACTCGAGTCATTTCCCCTCATAATCTCATATATTTTCCCTGGATTTTCCCTACTTTGCATCAGTGCATTTGCCAACACATCCCACAAGGTGCAGACCTCCCCAGGGCTTGCTGGAATATACAGCCCTTTAGACAGTGTATTTCCCTCCTGGCAATTCCCAGACTCCCAGATCATATCTTTTTTTTTTTCTGCTTTGGATTTGATCTCTTGCAGGTTTACAAAGCCAGAGCTGGGCAATGGATTCCATGAATCTCTCCGCTCGAATTTCCTGTTTTTCCGACAGCTCTGAGATGCCACCTGACGCACACACCTTTTCCCAACACCCACTTGTGTGCCTCCCCCCCCAAAAAAAACCCAACCAAACAAACACTGAATCACTGCTAATTGAAAGCAAATTGAGTTTGAAAAAGACAGGAGACATCTGCATATGATGTTGTTTTATTATTACAATTAGGCAAATGAGGTTTTCAAGCAAACTTGAAATAAATTTGGGAGAATTTATGCCAGCGTTAAGTCAAACATAATAAAAAACCATTAGCTGGGATTTTGTGGGTTTTTTTTTATTTCTTGCAGCAAAGCAAATCCATTTAGTGCTTTATTGGGACAGGAATGGTTGAGGGAAGTGTTGTCTTCAGGCATTCAAAGCCCTTTTACAGAGCTGGGGTTGGTGGGGGGAGACGCCAAGTGCTTTGCTGTTTGGGAAAGAAAGCCCAGATGCAGGAAGCTCAAATTTCCTGCCTAAATTCCCTGTTTGTTCAAGGCTTGGGGAAGGTGAGTTCAGCCACTCAGACAACTTAAGAAAAAAGGGAACCATGGAGACTGTAAAGAACACCAGGAGTAAGGGCCTGTTGGGAATTGAGTCGGGCTTCAAATGTTCACAGGAATCTGGAGTTGTTCTGTGGAATTGTCCCTGAAGGGCTGGAAATCTGGAAATGCTGCTAAGGTGTTAAAGTGACAGCATCTCCCGGACAAAACTTGTGCCTGCACACACACACAGAAGCACGCAGAGAGAAACCCCACATTAAAGCCAGAGATAAGCTGCAGGTATTTGACAGATCTCTGTGTAAATGACGGTAAAACCCTTTTAAATTTTATTATAAATGATCTCCCTGCAGTAGCATTTATAGTTCCCTTTTATTTGAGGCCATCCTGCACTGCAGCCTGGGCCACACCCAGCTCCAGGATTGCACCAGAAGACCCTGGAGAGCTTCTGAGATTCCCAGGACAGATCAGGTCTGTTCTCCATGTACAAACCACCAGGACCACTCCAAAAGCAGGTGTCAGGAGTTAACAGGAACCAGACACTCTGCCCTGTGTCTGCTGCATGGCAGCAGAGATGCCTTTGCTTTGTCAGAGCCTGGATCTTTATTGGTGCTGATATCTGGAGTGACCTTGTGCAGGGAGAGACTTGGTGAAGGAGGGGAAATACTGGGAGTGTGTGAATCCCACTCAGTGTGACAGCTCTGCACAGCTCTGCCTGGCCAGTGTGACAAATACAGTCATGGACTGGTTTGGGTTGGAAGGGACCTTAAAGATCATCCAGTCCCACCCCCTGCCATGGGCAGGGACACCTTCCACTAGCCC
>JAWWES010000041.1:1812247-1824181 GCA_035583135.1 Lophotriccus pileatus
CTCTCAGGTCTCCCTGGAGCCTTCTCTTCTCCAGGTGAACCCCTCCAGCTCTCCCAGCCTGGCTCCAGAGCAGAGGGATCCAGCCCTGGGAGTGTGAACAATCTGACTTCTGCTTTACCCTCCTGCTATAAAAGCTTCCTAAATGGAGCCAAGATTTTGGAGAGGTTTATACAATAAACTCCAGCCTGGCATCATCCACCATGTGTTTTGACCTCATAAAACATCCAGCGTTGTGAGACTGAGGGGTTTCTTTACTCTAAATGTGTAAGCCTTAGCACTGTTTTCCACTTCTACATCATGACATGTAGTTTGTCCTCAGCCTCCACCACAAATTGTACTGGCAGAGACTCCCCTGGCTCTGGAGGAAGGTGGTGGAAAGCTCATGTTGGGCAGGAAGATGGATCACATGGGACTTCTGGCAGAAACCAGGCCTACATTTGTTCCTAAACTTGGATGTGCTTTGAATTAACAAAGACTACACCCTAGATCCAGACCAGCATTCCCCTTTCCACAGCTTCTTTGGGTCCAGGAGGTGGGAGCCTTGTGAGGGAGACACTTTTCTGCAGAGGGAAAACCCCGTAAAGACATTTAAAAATCGAAGAAAGGTGGAGACATTAAAACAACAAACAAGCTGGCTGCTGGCATCCACAGCTGAATTTACCAGGCTGCCTTTTCCCAGCTCACTTACACCTTTCAGCTACGATTTCCAGGGCAAACACACTGAAGATGTGGAGCAGAAGGCACATTTCAGGCTGCTCTGCCGGTGCTGTCTCTCCCAGCCTCTGTGTCTTCTGAGGTGGTCACAGATACCCTGCCAGGCTGGATTTCATGCCACCTAAACACTCTTTCCTTGATCCATTCTACATGTAGACTTGAACTAATCATTGCCTGAATGTGTCTCCTTCCCCCCAGTGGCAATAAAAGGGTCAAGGCTCTGTTGGGCACAGGTAAATGTCTCTTTTGAGCCAGCTGAATCTTCAGCAGAAATTCCTCAGGGCTGTCTAGGAAAAAAAAAAAGAAAGGAAAGAGTACAGAGGGACAGAAAGTGTTTGGGAAGAAGAAGGGAGAGGGCAGAAGGGAGAGGGCACGTTTTATCATGGCAGAAGAAAGGCAGACAGTCAGAATGACAATGCAGAGGAAAAGCATCAAAGGAAGAGAGGTTTAAGCTTAGCTCAGCTGCTGTCAGGGAACCTTAAGCCATGCTGGAAGGGCAGTGTTTGAGTGCTCCACTGGCATTTCCTATCCATTATTTCTGTGAAGCTTTGTCCTGTGGCATGTATGGGCCCCTGACTGTGTAAGACATTTATAATGTAACCAAGGCATGATGCTCATCATTAACATTTTCCCTGCAGTCCACGGTGGTAAAACAGACAGGAAAAGTTTGATATCTAAGACAAACATCAAAATTAAACTGTTGTTGGCCTAACTAAGCTCTGGCTATACCAGTAGCCTAACCAAGAACTGACCCTCTGTTGTCCATATGTTAAACTCTTGGCATGGGTTTGGCTTTGGCTGTGCCCAGACAACACTTTCCTGAACCACACTCCAGCACAACTCAGGGGTTATCCCAGGCCAAGGCTATTCCCAGCAGAAGTCCCTATGACGTAGGGGCAAAGAGAGCTCAGCAGTTTGGATCACAAAATCACAGAATCAACCAGGTTGGAAAAGACCTCTGTGATCATCAAGTCCAACCTGTGACCCAACTCCACCCTGTCCCCCATCCCAGGGCTCTGATGGCACCTCCAGCCTGTCCTCAAACACCTCCAGGGACGGGGACTCCACCCCCTCCCTGGGCAGCCCATTCCAAGGGCTGAGCCCTCTCCAGGGCAAACATTCCTGCCCCCTGTCCGAGCTGCCCCTGCCCTGGCCCAGCTCGAGGCCGAGCCCTCCTGTCCTCCTGCTGGTTCCTGGAGCAGAGCCCGCCCCGCCCCGGCTCCCCCCTCCTGGCAGGGAGTGCAGAGAGTGAGGAGGTCTCTCTCCCCTGAGCCTCCTCCTCTCCAGGCTGACCCCCCCCAGCTCCCTCAGCCTCTCCTCACTCCACACCCTTCCCCAGCCTCACTGTCCTTCTCTGGACCTGCTCCAGCACCTCAATATCCTTCCTGACCTGAGGGACCCAGAACTGGGTGCAGTAAAGGATGCGAGGTCCGATGTGCCAGCTGGCCTCAGGGTCGGAGAACCGCCCCTGGCTTGTTTTGTTTCCAGCTCTGAGCACTCCACAGCCCCAGAACTGCTCATTACCCACCTTTGTTCCCCCTCAGAAAGTGCTCACAGCAGGCAGAGGCTGCTCCCTTTGCTCTCCAGCCTGGTATTTACAGAGGTTTTCCAAGAGGCAGATGTAATCTCTCTCCTGGCTTCCCAGGAGAGCTCCCAGCGAGCAGATCTGTGGCAAGGCCACAACACAGACCTTTTTGCTGCCTCCATCTACCCGAACAGAATTTATGAGCAGAGAGAAAGTCGGAGAGGACCTTATTCTTTAGCCTGAGGATACGGGAGTTTCAGTTTCCCATGGTCATAGGGAGAGTGAAACTGTGGTTTGAGGAACAGCAGCAGCTTCATGGATAATGGGGATTGGCTGCAACCTTAAAATAGAAAAGGGGTAAATAAAGCTGGATTGTTATTGTTATTATCATTGTCATTGTTCGGGGGAAGGGGGGAGAAATAAGCAACTTTCTGTCATTTTGTGAAGTTCACATGACGGAGGCCCCCTAAAAATATTGGCAAAGTCGCAGCAAACCAACCTCACCAGTGAGGAAGCCACAGCAACCCGCGCCAGAGAGCAAAGGGCGTGATCAATGTTTGCAATTAAAATCTCCTTTGTTTCGTGCTGCCCGCATCCAGCCACCCTCGCATTCTGGTCATCCGAGCGTGCTCCGCGAAATGCTGATCCCGGGCTTTGTTCCGCGCCGGGCTCGTTCCCTTTCAGGCAGCAAACAAGAGCCATCCCAGACAGCGCATTGTCTGAGCCCTGCTCGCTTTTGTTTGCAGAAACAGCCCCGAACACAACGTTCCCCCCGCTCCCCGCCTTTATTTTTTAATTCCCCACAAAACGCCCTTCAAAACTAAATTAGCAGTGTGGGCTCTAATTGTGTTTTCAGAGGGTGCACGGAGAGAACAATGCAACGGTTCGTTATTAAAGTTTAAAAAAAAAATAAAAAAGAAAATAATTAAAATCTCAACAGAGATGATACTTGGGTTCAGGGAAAAAATAAAATAATAATAATAATTTAAAAAAAGGAGTTGGTGCACATTTTTATTTCCCAGCCTTTTGTAGCAGCTTTTCTTAATAACAGGTGGGTTTGAATTAAACACGAGTTAAACACAAGTTTCTCAGGGAAACTGAAGCAAGCAGAGCTCCTCAGATCGTGGCAGATTTGCCCCAGTTAGGTGTGTGCTGTGGAAACTAAAATCCCTATGTCTTTATATAAATGATCTGCCCATCCTCTCCCACATCCCACGGGGACAGAAGGACCTTCAGCGCTGCAGAACAACCCTCTGTCATTTGAACTGTAGGATCCGGGAGAAATGTAAAGCTATTATCACCTGGCAAAATACATCATCCTCCTGAAACAGAGTAAAAGGAAAGCAGAGTCTGGGGAATTAGGGACGAGTCAGCTCGACTTCAGTGCTCAGAAAAATCTTGGAGCGAGGAGTCAAGCAATCTGTCTCTTAGCACCTAGAAAATGGCAGGGGGATAAGTAGCATCCAGCCCCAATTTCCAAGGAACAAATCACATCCAACCAGCCCAATTTCCTCCTGTGACAGTGTAATGATCCTTGTGGGTCAGGGGAGCAGCAGCAGATGTAGGGCAGCTTAACCTCAGCCAAACTCTTGACATGCTCAGGCAGCATCCTCTCCATCAAAAAATACCTCACCACTTGATCGCCCTAAACCGGCAATTGGTGCGATCAAAACTCGGCCAAATAATTGGGTGTGGTTGGCAAAGGTCCATTTGGGGGCCTCTCTCTGCCACATTTCATGTTGCTGTGTCAAATACTGCAGGGAACTGCCGAGGGAGAGCAGAGAGAAAGAGACAGTGAAGGAGTTGGAGACCAGGCTGGAGTCTGGAGCAGAGCCGGTGTGAGGAAGAGAGGATGGAACAGATGATCCCACCAGTGGACCCTTCCAACCTCATCCTGGGATTCTGTGCTTCTCTGAAGGACGTGAGAGACTCCACCTCAAACCAGTGGTCAGGAGCACTGACCAGGAGTCTCCAGAGCATCAAAAACACCCCCAAAACCACCTTCATGTCTGTTCTGACACCTGCAGATCTTGCTGTTGAAGTGATGGATCAGCAGACACTGGCTGTGATGTAATACCCTCGGTGGGAAGCAAAACTGATCCTGGCTCTCTACTGAAAAGAAAAAAGAAGGAAGACTCAAATCAGGGACTAAAAATTCGATGCAGTATTTTGCAACCTCCTCCAACCCCGCACATCAGCCTTGGGACTGATGGAAAAACATTGATGGATTGGAAAATGTAAGAAAAAAAAAGAGGGAGGGGAAGAAAATATTTCACATCTGGCTTCAAGATATATTTAAAAATAAAGTTTGAACCCCCAGACAGTGAGACTGAAGTAAAATACCAACTCTTTTCCCTCCTGCACTCAAATCGGGAGCTATTGATGGCTTAAAGACCTTGTCTTAATTTTCTTCATGACTAATCTATTCAGTTTTCACTTAAGGAACCCTCAATGGCATAATGAGACAGCTGTTGCCTTCTATCCCTCCCCCAACTTCCCCAGCTAGGAAATTAAATTTAAACCCCACAGCTTTAAATAGGCCTGGCACTGTCTCTTCTCCTCCTGAGCTGCTCTGGGAGCACCTTACCCATAAGTGCAGGTGTCAGGTCAATCAACATCCACCCAGCTCTGCAGCTCTGCCCAAGTCAGTTATTTTTTCAGGGGATGTATAAAACATCAAGATCTTACCCATGTGGGTTGAGTTGGGTTCATTTCTTGTTCATTTGTTTGTTCATTTCTAAGTGGCAAATAGGGTTGCATGGGCATTTTAAAATAGATTAGGGGATGGTAGGCTATATTGTATCAGACTAGATTTAAAGGAGATTTATGGGGAGGGATCTTAAAGCTCGTCTCATTCCAACCCCTCTGCCATGGGCAGGGACACCTTCCACTAGCCCAGGTTGCTCCGAGCCCTGTCCAATCCGGCCTTGGACACTTCCAGGGATCCAGGGGCAGCCACAGCTTCCCTGGGAAACCTGGGCCAGGGCCTCTTCACCCTCACAGCCAAGAATGCCTTCCCAGGATCCCATGTAACCCTGCCCTCTGGCAGTGGGAAGCCATTCCCTGTGTCCTGTCCCTCCATGCCTTGTCCCCAGTCCCTTTCCAGCTCTCCTGGAGCCCCTTTAGGCCCTGCAAGGGGCTCTCAGCTCTCTCCAGAGCCTTCTCTTCTCCGGCTCTCCCAGCCTTTCCTCATGGGAGTGACATCCCTGCTGGGATGATGTGAGTCAAACCCCTCACATTTGAGTGCTGCCCAAGAAATGTGTCTTGGCAATTGCTCCCCTAGTGATTCTGAAATTAGTAGCTTCAGACAGAAAATAAGAGACATTTTTAATGCAACACAGGGGAAAGGTTCCTCTGTTTCTTACTACTACGCTCTGATTGTGAGAAAATCACATGAGCAATAAGACAGTTTCTGCAGGACTCACATTTCATGTGAACAATGTGGTTTAGACTCCCACCTGAGCTCCCCCTGTCATGCTGCTCCCTTCTCTTCCTCGTGCATTTCCCTTCTTTCACTTATTTTTAACTCCCTTTGATCTCCCTGCATAGTTGGCTCTTCCCCTGTTTAACTCACTTTTCAGCTTAAGCCAAATCAGCTTCATTAAAGGGAAACCTGCTCAAAGGAAAGAAACGCAGACCATGGGGGAGTTCCACTGTCCCAGTCTGCCCCTAAATTTCTGAGGGACTGGCTGGAGAGGTTGTGGCTCAGCCTGCTGGGCAGAAGAGCCATCCCAGCCAATTTCCATGACTTGGTTTGCTGGGGGAGGGAAGCTGAACACCAAATGAGCCCCATAATCCTGAAGGATCCTTGACTTTGGGTGAGGAATGAGGGAGCTGCCCTTGAAGAAAAGGGGAGCTTCTCACCAGGGTTAAGCCAATTGAAGCACCCTTGAGCTGGTCTTACTCATCCATCCCTTTTCTGGACATGTTCACAGCCATTCACATCCCACACTCACCTATTTTTACCCTAAGAAGTCCAGAACATCTCCTGCAGAGGAGGCAAACAAGCATTTATTGCCACGTTCTCTTGAGGGGCTTATTCCCATTTATTCTCATGGAAGCAGAATCCATCAGCTGGAGGGATTCCTCACCTTTATTCCTTTGTAGTGTATTTCCAGTGCAAACCCACATCCCCACACAGCACCTCCAGCATTCCTCATATCCTCTCAGTAACTCTGGGGACACCAGGGGCCATTTCAGAGATCCCAGGCAGCTGGACAATCTGCTCTCCAGAATAACATATTATGGAAAAGAATTAAAAAGAGACTTTCTACTTAGTTTTTGACCTCCCAATTAACTATATTATATCAAGAAGGGACCCAAAATCAGCTCAACAGAGACTCCAGCTCCATGGAGAGCTGTATTCCAAAGATAAACCAGACACTGCATTGCATATTTTATGCCATGTTCTTACTGATCAGCTCCTTCCGTACACCAGAAGTTTATGGCATATCCTCATGGCATATGGAACATGTTCAACATCACAGAACATCTGGCACTGCAATCATATAAATCATTGCAGCCACGATTTACCTGAGAGGTCACCATCTCTATAAATGGACACAGGGGAGGTTTGGGGGTTAAAAAACCAAGAAGGATTAACTTCCTGAGAAACGTCTTCTGGAAATAAAAGCCAATGAAATTCCACTTTGGTGCATTAGAAAGGGGAGGAAAGGGCACAGACAAGAGGATGCCCGTAAAATGAGGGAGGTAGGCTGAGAATGGCTCGTCTCATACCACAGGAACGAGACAGATATTCAATGGAAAGGAAATCTCTTGTCTTCCAAAGTGTAATTAGGCTGAGGGACTCATTTCCATAAAATGTCAATGAGGCCAGGAACTCAGCCAGACACAGAGATGGCTTGGACATTTATGAGGATAACCTGAACATCTGAAGTTGTAACAGCCAATGGTATTAAACAAAAAAGTCTCCAGAGGGATGTGACATCCTGTGCTTCAGACTTTAAATTAGTCTCTTAGTTTTTGGGAGCATACCTCATTATGGGGGAACAAATTATTTCCCCTTTATCTTAGAGCGGACCAAGACTTTTCTCTGAACCTTCTGCCAATGCCCACAGCCAGAAATGGTGTCCTGCATCAGGCCAGATCCCTGAGTGCTGGGAGAATCCCTGTGTGACAGGGGAGGAGATATCCCTTAGTTATGTGTATTTGATGATCTAGCTCAGAGGCAAAAGTGTGAGCAGAAGGCCAACCCTGCCCAGGAAGGTAAAATCCTGCAGCTCCCAGCTCCTGTTTGTGTGTCCTGGGGGTTGTTCACACCTGATTTCCCCACGTGGTGAAGCCTTAGGGCTTGGCCAGGGCAGCAAGGATGGATCTGTGACCCTCAGCCCGTGAGGAATACATCACCTCACCTTGGTCATCCTGTTGTCTCCCCCACTTCGGACACCCAGCCCTCACCCAGTCCTTCCAGCCATGAGGAAGCAACAACCATCTCTGCCTTCATTCTGTCCCTATATTGCCATCCCAAAGGCTCTCATCCCAATTTAAAAGGTTTCTGGCTTGAGACCTGCTGTGGGCCCTGTGGATAAATCACTCATTGCACCAAACAGAGGGATTTTACAGCTCAGAAATTTGAAGGCCAATGGGTCTCACCCCAAAAATCTGCACTCTGGAATCAGTTCCATCATTAAAATGTGTTAAATGTCCTCCAAACCTGGAACAGCTCTTTCACCCTTAATTTGACCCTTTTAGCCTGTGACTGAGGTGACCCTGGGTCTGTCTGTGACACCCCTTCTTTGGCAGGGAGGGAGCAGGAATGTTCGTGGGCTAGGTTTGCTCCTGTTCCTCAGGTTATTCCAACACCAAAACATTCCCTGGCCTGAGAGTTATCTGTGGTGAGGCTGCTCTAGGTTCAAACATCCCACACTCCAGGTACTTGTATCCATTAAAACCTGGGGGATTTCATCCCCCAGGTTTCCTCCCGTCAGTCCTGTGTCCAAGCACCTGATCCGTGGAGTCCCTGAGATCTTTAGAGAACCAAGGAGCAATTCCTGATGAACTGCCCATTTCCCAGTGGAAAAGGCCAGGAGGCCACCTCTTTGGTGAGATGATGGGAATCTTCAGATGTGTTCCAGCTACAGAAAAATGAAAATGTCCTTTAGATCAGGGTAAATAATCCTGCTTATGCTGTAAAGCCCTGGCTGAACAGTCAACTCGACTTTCTTGTCAGATCCTAATCTGACATGCTGATAATGAAGAAAGGGAGGAGGAACCAGGGGGAGGAAATCAGGAAGAAAGCTGTGTCATCGGGGAGGGCTGGGGGATTTGCAGGGCAGGGGGACAAGGGGAAGAGGGGGGGGAAAGGGAGGGAGCTTTAAAATGGACAAGCTTTAAAATGAAATTGAAAATTAGGGGGGCGGAAAAATCTAATGGAGACAGGCTGCCCTGAAAGTGATACAGGCTGGAGATGGGGAGAGACAAAGAATGACAGGGGATCAGTTTAAGCATGAAAGAATGGAAAGGAAAAGAATAATAATGATGGCTTGTAAAGCTGAAATCAGATTATAGTTCCCTCCAGTGAATTAACTCTCCTGTAATTTAGTGCAGGGGGCTTTGCAGAGCTGGAGTGATTTCCCTGTTGGGTGGCATTGGGACATTAAACTGGGATGTGTGTGTGTGTCTCATTATAACCCCGCTGTGTGTGTGTTCAATCTCTCAGAGAGCACCCAAGCATGAGACTGGTTCTGTATATTCCTGTGGGGAGTCAGATATTAAAAATATTTGGGGGATTGGAAGGAGCCCCCCAGTGAAGGTGGGGGTGTGGATGTGTTTTTGGGAGGGTGCAACATTACATTTTGCTGTGTGTTTATGTCAGGCAGAGTCTCCCTAAGGCCTCAGGGCTTCTCTTTGGGATGGGGCTGTCAGGAAGCCACTTGCAGCTGGAGATTCCATGGACTCAAGAAGCTCCTGGCCCCACTCCCCAGCCAGTGGGGTGACCCATGGCTAGGATGGAGGAGGCAGCTGGAGGTCAGATGAGTGGTGTGGGAGCTCACAGCTTTTGTGTCCTCACCCAATGGACTGAACAGAATTGGAGATGTGGTGGGGACACTGGGGATTCCAACTCACAGCCAGAGCACCCTCTCCTTTGTGGAGGTCTGGCTGGGGAAGAGGAGCCTGGATAGGAGCCAAAATAATTTTTTTTCTCAACCTTAACCACGAGTCACAGAACCAACAAAGTCCAATCTTTAGGTTCTGGTTTCTCCAGCTCTCTGGGATCCCAGATCAGGATGATCTGGATGAAGTACAGCTCAGTAGGAAGCCTTCCCTCTCTCCCTTCCGTCAAATCTTCTCAATTCTTTCCTTACGGCCAAGACGTTGCCAGTTAATCCTGCCCAAGCAGGCTCCAGGTGCACACCTTGAGATTATCCACTGCCTGAGTTCCCCCCATGGTTATTTGTCACAAGGGGACATGTAGAAGCTTTCATCTCCATGAGACCTGCTGGAATCCCTCTCCCCAGGGTTCCCAGACCATCAGGTGTGAACAGGAAACTATAAATCCAAGAGGAAAAGAGGAAAAAGGGAGTCATGGGACTAAGGGGAAAACAAATACAAAGAGCTCAAAGAGCTGGAATGAACGCTCCACTAGGGGTAAAACTATAATCTAAGATGCTACAGAGGTGACTGGGAAGTCAGAGAATGGAGTATATAAAATAATCCATGTCAAGTAAAGGATAATAGTTGCTCATGGACTTTTCCATTGCAGGAACTTGGTGGTCCCAGAAAAGGTGCAATCCAGCTTTGAAATTCCTTGCCACGGATATATAGTTGGTGCTGAAAGTTAACAAGGGTTAACAGTTCAAAGGAAAAAATCCAGCCAGTGTTATTAAATTCAGAGAGAACATCCTGAAGTCCCTGAGTCTCAAATGGCTGGAGGCAGGGAAAGTACCAGGGAGGAAACACCATAACCCCCTGCCTTGTCCTCCTGCATAATGCATGTGCCTGTAGCTGCTTTTGGAGACCGGGAGTTTGGAGGCACAACTTGTGGAGCTGTTCTGCCTTATCTCTGAGAGAGGCTCAATTCTGACCCTTCTCTCCATGCAATCCCATCTCCTGAGTGTGCTACACCTTGGAAACTGAGTCCTATGGATTGTGGCTACCCAGAATGTCCTGTCAGGGCCACCTCAGATCGACCTGATTTGGTCCTCTCCTGCTTTGAGCAGACAGGACCTCACCTGCCCAAACACACCTGGGGAGGTGTCTGACACACACCTTGGAGGTACAACGTGGTCAGAGAGCAGGAAAAACTTGTAGCAAAGTAAATCTAACTGGAGGGGATGGGGATGGTGTCTAAGTACTGCAAAGAATCATCTCAGAATCTCATAATGGTTTGGGTTGGGAGGGACCTTAAAAATCATCCAGTTCCAACCACAACACCTTCCATTAGCCCAGGTTGCTCCGAGCCCCATCCAACCTGGCCTTGGACACCTCCAGGGATGGGGCAGCCGCAGCTTCTCTGGGCAACCTGTGCCAGGGCCTCCCCACCCTCACAGGGGAGACTCTCTTGCTAAAATCTAATTTGAACCTCCTTCTAATTTTCAGCCCTTCCCGATGTCCTATCACAATCTGCTCATGCAAAAAGCCTCTCTCCTGTTTCTTCATGAGCCCCCTTGAAGAATTGAAAAGATAAACCTGGGGTGCCTGAGAAGGGTCAGAGCTGTAGCTTTTCTTTGTTAGATCAAGATTGTGTAAGCCTGAGGGGTGTGACATCAGAGCAAAACCAGAGCAAGGCTTGGCTTTTCCCCACAGTAACACAGATCCTGGATGGCAAAGAGATGATGTGACTCCTGCAGTGTTTTGTGTGTGCCTTATTTATGGGGCCTGTCTCTTCTATATTCAAGGCACAAAGCAATCCCCAGAGTGCTTTAGATAAGGGCAGGCCCATCCATACCTTGGTGACACCGTGTTGTGATACAATGACACGTCCAATCCAACTTTCTTCAGCAGCAGCAGCCGGACATTATCCCTGAGAAATGTATTGTCCTCCGAGGCAGCCGTGGGATAATTAACCCTGTCATTTGTGCCTATATGGAGTGCTTTGTTCCACCAGCCCGAGGCTCAGGGCTTTGGCATTGCTTCTTTCTGGTCATTTCCTCACAGGCTCCTCTATCTGCTGGGAAACAAGTTGATAAATTACCCCCTGTAACCACTCGCAGCATTTCTGCAGCACCTTGCGAAAAAGTTATCACTGGAGGAGCTGCAGATGATGCTGAACTTCAATTAGGCCTCAAATTAGTTGTGCAGGGTGACATTTTCCAATCATGCAACATTAGCATCCTCCCTAATTATGAAAATGTAAAGCTAACTTCTGTTTCATAATAAATTAGGCTTGTTCTCTCGGTATCTAAAACACACAAGCACTCACACAGCGCAATTCCAACCAGGGCTCCTCTCCCTGTTTTGCTGATGCTCAGGAACAGGCTCAGCCACAACCTTCTAAAGGTCAGGCATGGTGGGAGTGTGTCTGATGACTTGGAAGGGGAAGGGAAATTATCAAAAAAGTGGGAAAAGACACTGGAGAAAAAAAGGTTTGACGTGGTGGGCACAGCCTTAGATGCTCTCATAGCAACCGGAACCTTTCTCCAAGGAGAGAGAAGGGGCAATGTATGGGTTAACAGAGGCCTGTTAGGCCCTCAGAAGAAGAAGGGGTGGACCTGATGGGTTTTCGTGTGTTTCCC
>JAWWES010000041.1:1831134-1844842 GCA_035583135.1 Lophotriccus pileatus
TCTATTCTATTCTATTCTATTCTATTCTATTCTATTCTATTCTATTCCATTCCATTCCATTCCATTCTATTCTATTCCTAATCCTGCAGACAGGTTTGGCTCACCCAACACCAAACACAGGACAGTTGTTTGAATACACAGTATAGACAGGAGCAACATAGGTTTTTATTCCCACCCAGCTTCAGGCACTGAAAAAAACCCACAATATCCAGTGGCTGTTCAGTCCTGTATGAAAAGAATTATTTACAAGTTGAGTTCTTTGCTGCCTTTCAGCAGTGGGTGTGAGCAACTCCTACCCTCCTGTGCTTCCAAACTCCCAATATCCCCAGTCCCAGATGACATGGAACAGGGCTGTGCATTCACCTGCCTGGAGTGGCACATGGATAGGCTGGAGGAGGAAGAGAAAGCCAGGGAAACAGGAGTGCTAGGAAGAGCTGTAGGATGAATTAAACAAAGCTGTTCAGCAGGAATGGGATGGTCCAAGAAGGTGAGAAGGTGGTGGGTTTGGCCCCTGTTGCCTGATTTTCCCTTGGACTCATGTGCTGCCAGGTAAGAGCTGAGCAGTCTTGGTCAGATGCCACCTCAAAAAGGGGACAAGGAAGTGGAAAATCTTAATTTCATGGAGCCTCAGCTTCATTTGCTCTTTGCTCCATCCTCACTGCAGCAAAGTGCTGGGGGAGTTTGGCTGGATGAAGGGGAAGAGGAACGACAGCAAATGTCAGGCAGGTCTGGGCTCGGGGATGGGGGGACACCCCACTGCTCCCTTCAAAGGAGGGAGCACAAGCAAAGGCAGAAAGGTGGGAAACCCCACAGAAAACTTCAGGACTGGCTTCAACCTCTGGAAAAAGACAAGCCTCGTGGGTTATTAAACAGGGACATGGTGTGGGGTGGGAAAAAAACCTTTATAAAAAGCAGTCGCTCCTTTCCCACACCTGTGAACAGGGGCAACAGCATTGACCTTCCTTTGGAAAAGCACACAGGGATTTAAGGATGGAAAGTGCTGCTTCAGCACTGTTATTTTTATTCAGAGGCAGTGCTTCAGAGGCAGAAGGGCTTTTAGTATTTTTTTTAAAATTTATTTATTTTTTTTATGGCTGCTCATCCAAGCGCACGGAGGGAATTGGGCTCTGCTCCCCTCTGGGCTGTGTAAAGCAGCACATGTCACACCTGGGCCTCTGTGTCACACCTGACACTGCTTTGACTGTGGAGAAAACCCACCTGAAAGGGTGGGAACGAATTAGGAAAGGTCCAGCAGAGCTCCCTAAGTTTTTTGGGATGGTGCAATGTCACTGTCCTCTCTTTGAAGAGAGGAGGGGATCCTAAAAAGTATTCAGAGAAATTTTAGTTGCTGGGCTCTCAGCAAGGTCTTCCCTGAGTCCTGGGCAATTTTCACTTGGAGTTCTCTTAGTTCTGCCCTTCCTGTCAGGGGTCAGAGACCAAAAACAGGGGACTGAGACATCACAGCAGAGGCTGCTCCCTTCAAGTTTCCAGCCCCAATTTATGCTGATTCAAAGATATGATTTTTTTTTATTTTGATAATTAGCTGCAACTTTTATGTGAACTGAGCCTCAGGCACTCCAGAATTTTTCCTATTTCTACTATGGGAGTTGTGGGATTTATTTCTCCCGTGGCCTGTTACAAATTCAGATCAAGATAGCTGGGTTTTTCCTGAAATGACCTGACCTGAGTTCAGCAGGAATTTGTCTCCTCCCTAGAGCCAGGAAAACAGCACAGGGAGAGACCCCTCAGGTTAAATGTGCAAGATGCATCCTGCAGAAACTGGGAGAACAATCCACTCCTTTACCCTACAGCTGCTTTCTCCTCCCTGCTTGAGGTGACAACCAGAGCCTGGATTGCTCTGTAAAATATTTAACTGGAGGAAATCATTTGTTTCCCTCAATCTGTTTATAGACAGAGGAGAATATTTTTTCATATTACAGAAATCAGCCCATTTTCCCCTGCAGCAGCTTCAGCCTGCTTTATATTAGAGGGAGATTGATAACTCTCCAGCACAGCACTCCCAGCCCGTCTCTGAAACACTAAACACCCACTCACTCCAGAGCCAGGGCCTCTGGCTGCTCCCTGCACAACGAGGGAAGATTTCCAAGGCTGGGGATGGCAAAACCAGAGCAGGATTTGCCTCCTCTCACTTGCAGGAGAGAGTGGAAGAGGTGGGTCATGGGGGTGGACTGGGGGGATGCATAACAATTAATCAGGTTTGGGGGAGGATGAACTTTGGGAGCATGTTTTAGCCCTTTCAAACTAGCCTGAAGTCTCAGGTCCTGTCTGATCACACGATCCTTCTGGCTACAATCAGGAGTCCTCCTGCAGGAGGATCCATGCTGAGGTCTGGAGCCAGAGGAAGGACAGGATTTGGGGTGCCAGGCAATTTATCCTCCTCTTCCATCAGGACGTTGGTTCATCAGCCAACCCAAAAGCGTTAATAACGTTCCTGGGAGGATAAATCCAAGTGGAAGTGGGGACAGGGAGAGCTACCCCCTGGGAATCTTCTGTTGGTCTGAGCAGCAACTAAAGCACTCTGCAAAACATGCAGATTGGGGGAACTCCTGAAAAAAGGGAGTGGATGCAGTCCTAGGCTGGGAGTCCCTAGATGGGAATGGGCACTGCTGGGGCTGTCCACGGGTTTGTAGAGAACAGGTGAGTGGCTGAAGAGGCAGCTGGAAGGACCTTTGGGTCCAGAGCTGGTAATTCCAACTCATCTTGTGGCAAATGTGTCCAGAGCATCTCCACAGCAGGGATCCTGCACTCCACTCCCAACCCTGCAGTGTTACCGAGGGGTGGGAAGGAGGGGGAAAGAGAGAGAAAATGGAGAGAGGAGCTACTGCTACCAGAGCTGGCATTTTAATATTGAAAGGTTGTGAAATCTAATAAGAGCTACAAGGGAGGTTGATGTATTTTTTTTTTCCCTCGTGCTAGGATGAAATTGGGATTCAATAAGTAAATGTGACAAAATATGCAATTTCCCATAGATTTCATGCAGCAGGGAGCTTCCTGTGTAATAACCTCAAACTAGGACTATTTTTTTCCTTGCCCCAACAAAGATCTCTTGCCTCCATCTTATCTGAATAATAGTTCACCCCCACGAAGTACAGCCTGCCACTTTAGCTGTACCTTATCACTGCCTGGTGGTACATGGTGAACAAAAGTAGATTTCCCTCCCCTTTCCCCCCCCCCCATAAATGATATCTTCCTGCTTTTTTTTTCCTGTGAGAAATAAGCCTGAGCTGTGAATGCAAGAGGGAAGAGCAATTCTTAGTTGGCTTGGGTCTCTTTTCTGGTGCTGAGGTGTAAAGAGCCTTTGAAATGTGTTTCATTAAGACCTTCTTGGTCTTTTTGCTTTCAAGGCCATGCTGACCACTGTAGAGATGGTGGGAAAACTGCAGCAAACCTACTCCCACCCCCTTGGGAAGAAACCTGTACCTGGGTGGAGGGATCACATGTTGGACACAGGCTCAATGACCTTGATCCACATGGTCTAACTTTGGAGTTGGATCTAATTCTGAGGTTTGAATGGGAAGGTTGGACCAGGTGACCTTCAGAGCTCCTTTGCCACCTCGATTATTTCATGGCTTTGTGCATAGTTGTGCTTTAAAACCCCCGGTGTGAAGGGGGAGCTGGAGGTGTGTGGAAATAAAGGGCACAGGGACATAATCACAAGCCTGCATTTTCACCTATTGTTGCCTGTCAGCAGTAATGGGCTGTCCCTGTAACCCTCCCCTTGCCCAATTTTGCAGAGTGTTCACATGCCTTTAACTCCCCCTTTATTGCAAAAAAAAAAATAAAAAAAAAAATAATAAAATGCTCTTGCTTAACCTGCTACCTGAGCTTTATTCCTACACGTGCCCCTGCCAGGACCTGGAACATGTTAGCTCAGATTGCTGCCCAGGCCTAATCACCTGAAGCAGCAGAGTTAAAAGGGATTATTAATCAATAAACAATCTCCCTTTAATCAAACACGTTTTACTTTGCAGCCGAGGGGAGGCAGGAGAGCACAGGCAGGAGGTCCCAGCAGTCCACGGCAACTTCTTGAGCTGCCCAATGCTTTGATTGCTCGGTGTGGGGAGAGTGAGAGCGCCTTTCCTCCCTCCACCCCCCAGGAGCTCTGATTGCCGGCTCAGGAAGCATATCCAGCACCAGAGGACACCCAGGGTAGCTAAAAACCACCTTCCCCCCCTCCCTCCCAGCCCCAGGTACAGCGTAGCAGGGAATTAAATCCCCATCACTGCGAGGTTTGAAAACCGCAGTAATAAAATGTGCATAATGACACCCTCCCTCTTTCCTCCCCATCAACAGGCTCAGTCTTTGTTATTGCAGGCAGTTTGATTTTGTCTTATCACTTCCAGGCTGGGGATGTGATGATTTTATTGGTGTGCAGTGTTGCTCTGCCTGCCCCGGGGAGGCCAAGCTTTGGACGACGACGATGCTGGAGCGGCTTTTTCTCAGCTCTCCTCCAGCCACACTCAATTAAAAAAGAAAACCCACAAACCAGTTAGCTAATAATGCTGCTTGAAAGGCAACCCTGCATAATTAAAGCTGCTGGTAGCACTGTCCAACGTGAGAAGGGCCAGACTTGGATCCAGAGTCTCCCTCCTGCTAACGCTTGGCTTGGATTTCAGCTCGAAATTTAATGGCCCATCTGATTCAATGGAACTTATTGTCACTGCCAGTTAACTGGAGTTGATATCAAGGTAACAGCTTATGAGCAGTTTCTGTGTGGTCCTGATCACTGGTATTGATTTCAATAAGGTGTGGGCTGGATCCTTGACACTCTAATTCTGAAATCAATGGAGCTGGGACGATTCACTCCACCCCAGCGCCGGGGAAATCAGGTACATGCCTTTAACAATAAACCAGCCATTCAAATTATTTGTGCAGTTCTTCAGGGAGCTCTGGCAGGCAAAGCAGAGATCCTGCAGATGTAGATAATATGCCAGGCAAGTGGAAATTCGGATGTCTCGAGCAAAGGGATGGAAGGAAGGGAATTTACTGATTCTCACTCAAAGCACTGCCCGGTGTGTCTATTGAAGGGTGAAGAGAGAGACAGTTGAGCCACCCCATCCTGGGATGTGAGCACTGAGACAGCAGAGCCTTCCCATTCATTTGGCATGGAGATGACCTCCAACCTCATTCCTCCTTGCATGTAAGCACTGGACACTTCCTGCAAGCAGGAAAGCCACCCACAGATCCTGCAGGCAGTGCTGCTCCCTGACCCTCCTTAACTCCTTCTGGACTTGCAGAGCCCAGATGTGGACCTGTGAACCATCCCAGCTCACAGTTCCTCAAAGGGGGTGCTGTAAATGTTATCAGCTATTGGTACCCTGCTACATCTCTTGTTTCACTCTGCCACTCTTTCTCAGTGTCAAGATCTTCATCAGATTAATTCAGGAGCTGAATTTAAGAATAAAGGACACCAGACTTTTCACAGGCTTGGCTGGTATTCTGGCCATTGCAAAGCTCCCTCAGAGTTTGGTCCGTCTCTCCCAGCTTTGGACATGGTTTCCTCACATGGAGATATCACTGTTCCAGTGCTGAAGCCTAATAAATCAAGCTGAATTTCCCTGATGGTTGGGTTTTTCCACCCTGTCTCAAGGGAACTTGGAATAACTCAGACAACGTGGCCCAGGCTGGTGCTAAGGTCAGTACTGGTTTATGCAGGTGGAAGATAATCACTGTTTCTTCAGGAAAGGGCAATATTCCAGGAGCTGTGAGCATGTGGGAACGACAGGCAGTCATGCTCCGTATTTATTTGCTCTCAGTAGCTTCCAGATCAGCTCAGCTCCACTCGGGAAGCAAAAGAAGGGGTTGCTTTTCTCCCACTCTCCATGCCAGGAATGGCACCTGGCATGGGAATAACCCGTCTGTCCAGCATCCAACATCCACCAAGGGAAGAGATCCTGCAGCAGGGACCTCAGCTGCAGCTCGAGGGGTAATGTAGAGGTTTTGCTTTCCTCCTGCCTTCCCGGCTACACACAGAGTGCTTGGGAATGCGAGTGAGGAAGAGGCTTGGAGGGGGAAGGGGGAATAAACTCCCAGTTCCCTGTGTGCCCGAATCACTGGGTTATCTCTCCCCTGAGCCTGCACTGCATAAATGAGCTTTCTCCCCGTGATCTACAGCTGGACACAAGCACAGCACTGCAATCTCTCTCTCAGAGACTGAATGGGACTCCTCCATGAACTCCCAGTTCGTCTCTCTGTGCCTGTTCTTGCCCTGATAAATGTTCTCCTCTGCTGAGGAACCTGAAATGCTCAACCCACTCTATTACCCAGCCCCCTGAAGGTTTACACATTGTTTACAAACAGACTTTCCCCCGTCACCGCCAAAGTGGTGTCTCTTTCCCAAAGCATCAGACAAGGTGGTGCACAGGGAGAGGTGGAGTGACACAGTTAAGCCCTGTCTGTTCCCTGTGGATATGGGAAGCGACACATTTCCAGCAGGTAATTACATGTTGTCATTTCACTGAGCACCAGGCACTGCTCTGAGAGAAACTCTGAAGTCCCTTGAAACACATTTGAGAGAAAAGAGCTGAGGTGAGAGCTGGGAAGGCAGATTATTCCCCTCAACCTGGGGGTGGCAGTCAGTGATGTTATTTGGGCAATCCAGAGAGTTTTCTTCAAGGAAAGATGGAGAGCAAGGAGTAAAAACCCTTTGAATTTAAAATTACAGAATCACAGGATCATTAGGTTGGGAAAGACCATTGAGGTCATCAAGCCCAACCTTTGATCACCACCTTGTCAACCAGACCATGGCACTGCGATGTCCAGTCATTTCTTGAACACAAAACCATCCAACAGAATAAACCTGATCCAACAGTCAGACCCTAAGCCCTGTATTTCACAGGGCATGATGCAAACCCAGATTTGGATTTGGCTCTGAGTCCCCAAAGGTCCGGGCTATGCCTGGGCTGAGCCTTGGCTCCAGATGTCGATCCTCACCTCCAAAGCTGAGGTGTGTTCTGATCTCCACAGAGCCCTCCAGATTTCCCAGTGAGAGAAAACAGAATGTGGTGGTGGAAGGAGGAAACTGGAGGTGAGGAGCAGGGAAGATGAAGAATTTGTGATGAGACTTGCCATTCCCTGCTCCTTCCATGAAACCCAGGCACCTGTTCAGGGTGACAGCATCCATATCCACTGTGATTTCATATTTGGGATCATTCCCACAAAAGGATACTTGTTCACACTGGCCTTCAGGGAATGATCATTTTCCTGGCAAACATCCACATATGCATAAAAAGAAGGGCAGTGGTGTGAAAAAAAACCCACTCCCAAATCATAATTCCCTGCTTCTCCTTTGCTTCCCATTTTTCATCTTCCCTCTCTGAACTTTCAGCCACCCACTTGGTAGAAAAAGCACTTGCCATCACTACCAGCCCTGGGGTGGGGAACAGCGAGGAAGAATTTGGAAACAACCCACTGGTTTGAAGCTGTTTATCCCAAGTAGCCAGTTCTGAATAACAATAAGCATTCCCCGAGATCAGAATCCGTTCAGGGACAGATGAAAAGAGCTACATTCATCCCTCTGCCATGAATAATTCAGCCCTCCTGAACTTGGAAAACAGGCTACTTGGTGTTCTTTGCAGAGGAGGAAGAGGGTGGAGATCAGAGGGACTGAGGGGTTTGTAGGTGCCACTGGGGTGGTTCAGGCAGCCAAGTTAAAGACAGCTGGGAGACAGTTTGGAGGGTTATGAAATGCAGGAATTCAGTGTTCTCAGTTGGCCTGTTCCAGGATGAACAGGTGTGATAAAGCAGAAAGCCCCAGCTCCAGCAACCTGAACTGACTTCCACGTGGAGAACGGGAGTGAGAAGGCCTTAGAGCTGGAGTTCCTGCAATCAATCCAATAAAGATCGTGCCAGAGAAGACAAGGGGAATTTGCTGCCTTTTAAGCTGAGGGGAAAGCACAGCTCTGCAGAAGTAAGGCAGGCTTTTAAAGACATAAAACAGTGTGTGTTCCACAGCTCTGTTGCTCACATCTTTAAGCCCAGGATTTCAGCAGTCGCTGCTTTCATTAAGCAGGGAGCCTTATTTCCAGCAGTGACAGCTTCACATTCCCTCGTTTGCTTTCGGATGTGGAATTCCCTTCCCTGCCCGAGCTGGATGCTTGTTTCACAGTGCTGGGCTCCCATCACCTCAATCCTCCCGAGCTTTGGCAGATGGAAGGAGGAGACGGCAGCACTGCAGCAAGACTGCAGATGGTTTCAAACAACTGATTTCAGCACCAAAATGCTTGTAATTCCCATTTTAAATGGAGCTGGCTTCCCTGGGGGGAAGTGCCTGGCTCTCCTAGGTGCTGCAGTGAGGTAGTAAAGAGAGAGACACACTCTAAAAGCCCAGTGCTAATAAAGGACATTGGGAGCAACTTGCCCTTTCTGCTGGAGTAAAGACACAATGGGGCAGAAAAATGCCAGGAGGTTTCTTCCTCTGCAGATTTCCCTGAAATGCCCCCAAACTCTTGGCTGTTTCCAGAGGCAGAAGGATCCTGATACGTGGTTTTGCACAGAAAATAGCACTGCCATAGATTTCCTCACTGAAAGCCAGGTAGGGATAGTAGAAATAATGACACTAATAGAAAAATAAAAGTAGCAATTGCAGCAGGGATAATGGTGCAATAACTCAGCCTCAAACTACAGTCTCTGTCCAGGGAACTGGCCCAGATTGCAGGGGAAAGGATAGGACTTTGGGTTTTTTTTAAGCTGGATTTGGTTTTGGTCAGACTCACTGGGGCTGCTTGAATGTTTATCCTGAAACAAGAAAGGGGTCAGAGCAACAGTGGGAGCATCTGGGAAGAAGGTGAGAGCTGTCTCCTTAAGCACCTATTGTAGTAATGCTTTGTTTAAAAAGATAAAGGTACATAAATTAGATATTAGGAAGAAATTCTTGGCTGTGAGGCTGGTGAGGATCTGCCACAGGTTGCCCAGAGAAGCCATGGCTGCTCCGTCCCTGGAAGTGTTCAAGGCCAGGTTGGGCAGGGCTTGGAGCAACCTGGGATAGTGGAAAGTGCCCCTGCCCATGGCAGGGAAGGCTGGAATGAGATGAGCTTTGAGATCCCTTCCAATCCAACCCAACCCAACCCATCCCATGATTCTGTGTTTCTGTGATAAATACAATGAGGAAACAAGGACAATAATGAAAATCCCCCCAGATTTCCCTCAAAAGAGACAGCACAAAGAACTATTTAAGGGATTCATGAATCAGAATTTAGAGCATCTTTGTGATTCTCTGAGTCTGTCAGAAGTTTCACACACAGTTCAGGGTGGGGTGGTGAAATTCTCCATTTGCTTGTGATTGTGAGGAGCTTCCAGGTGCCTGTAGGGCCATGGTGGGTTCAAGTGATTATTCTCCAGCTCTTCTCTTTCGCTATTAAAGTGAGAAGAAGCAATATAATAATAATAATATTAATAATAAACAACCACCTGAAAATGCTGGTGAGGGAAATGAAGTAGCTGTAGCAACAACTTCAAGAACAGAACCACACCAAAGGTTAACAGAGGTTTTAAAGCAGCAAGGTCCCACCCACTGCCCAATTTTAAAGATTCAGGCTGCTTCTTGTCGATGAGATTTGTGCGTTTCAAGGCTAAATTCTAGAAGAAAAACGCTTTCCAAATTGACCTGAGGCAATATTTCACACCTTTGGAATGAAAGGCAGGGGCAGTGTCGAGCCCTGCATCCACAAACAGCTGGCAGGGCTGAGGGTGTTTCAGCACAAACTCCAAGGCTTGAGTCTTTCTTGCCTTGAAATGGCACAGGATTCCCAGAGAAGCTGTGGGATCTCCATCCCTGGAGATGATCAGGAGCTGTCTGGAGATGATTTGGGGCAACTGGCTCTGGGTGGCCTTGTGTGACCAAGGAGGTTGGACCAGGTGACCCCCAGAGGTCCCTTCCAACCTCAAGCAGTCCATGATTTGGTCAAGCTGGTGTGGGAAACTCTTTTATATCCTGCAAGGATTCGAAATAATTACAGGGGGAGGAATTCAAGCTCTTTCAGTTTTGCTCCTGAAAACCATTCTCTCTCTTCCCTCTCTTGGTGTTCTTCTGGCATTCGCAAAGCCAAATGTTGTGTCCCCACCGCGCCAGGTACAGAGCAAGGAATTTTTCCCATCTTAGGCATGTCCTATGGGATTGGTCTCCTGCTACAGCTCTTCCTTTTTGTGGGAATTATCAAAAGTTTCTGCTGGTTCATGCCCTGAATCTCCCTGAATCACAGGTGAGTGGGTTTATGAGACTGTTGTCTCTCCTGGAGCATGGGTAACGTGTTGTCTCTGTGAGCACAAACTCCCCATTGGCACAACTGTGGATCCTTCCCCAAAAAAGAGAGCCGAGATGGACTGGTTTTTAAAGCAAAATAACTTTCCTGAAAGATCCACGGACAGGTCCTTGTGCTCTGGGGAGGCTGGAGCAGGAAAGGAGGAGTGGGTGGGAATGGCATTGCAAGGCTCTGCAGGGCTTCTCTGGGCAACAAACTGAGCAAAATATACGGGGGGGAAAAAAAGACTTACAGAAAATGACACCACTGCCTGAGGAGCTTGGGGCAGGCATCCTGAGGATTCCTCCTTCACTGCTCCCTCTGCTCCTTCCCACACCCCCAAACCCACAGCTGGGTCTCTGCTCCTGCTGTCAGTGCTGATATCACACCACAGACACGATTTTGTGAGTAAAATAAACCCCAGAGCTCTCCTCCCCAGGACACCAGATGCCCACCAGTGGTGGAGGGTTCTGGGAACAGACCTCTCTTGATTTTTCCTGGGGGCTGAGAAGGTCTGAATTCCTGCAGCATGAAGCTGTGAAACTTGGGAATCCAGAGCAGATACCAAAGATACCCAAGTTATTGAGGCCACGAGGCAGAGCAATAAATCACAGGGCATTACCAGGATGACTTTGTTATCTTGATGACGTACATTCTCTCCTCCTCCCATCCCCCTCCTGTCCACATGACTCTTGGCACCAGCATTTTTGGGAATGAGATCAGCAGGGACGGCGGCAATTCTGATCTCAAAGCAGATGGAGAGGGGAATCTTGTATTTAGAGCACACTGCAGGTTGGCTTTTGCAGGCACAACGTGCCCTTTCCTCCCTCTCCTGCCACTCAGCTCATGCAACAGATTCAGCTCCTGCCAAGAAAAAAAAAGCACTGGGGTCTGATCCAGTTGGCTCCTTTCCCTGCCAAGGGGCCTCCCTGGCGGATCTGAGATGGATGTGGGCAATGCCTGCGAGGGGAGGTGCTCCCCAAAACAGCTCCTGTCCTGCAAAAGCCGCTTCCTGCAGCACTTTGGGGAGTCCTAACTCGCTCCAAAGTCCACCGAGACACACGGGAACCTTCCCGTCTTTCCCGATGAGTTTTAGATCAGTGCCAGGAATAAAGAATCACCCAGGAAGAAGTTTACTGGGCGGGGGGGGAAGGCAACTCATCCTGGTGGGAAGTTTGGCGCAGCAGATGCTCCAGACGGGACCGGCAGGCGAGTTGGTGAAGGAAAGGGCAAACATGGGAATTGCGTTTCCTGGAGCTGGAGGAAATTTGGGCAATAAAAGGAAATATTCTTGAAATGTGAAGCACGCTTGGACTTTTTTTTTCCACAGTCTGTGGCGAAGCTGCCTTGTGTTTGCAAATGTTCTGGAGAGGAAAGAGGCTCTTTGAAGCAGGGGAGGGGAGTTTCAACAGCAGCAAGGATTTGAATGAGGGCAGGGAAAGAAAAGGACCCCAGCACTTTCCTTCCCACATTTGCAGCAGGAAGAAGTGAAAATATGAACACATTTCCCGGGCAAAATTGCTCCTTCTCCCAAAATTACATTGTTATACCACAAGCCATTAGTTCTCCGAAAGCAAACTGATGAAACTTCCACACAGCCAGAAGTTCCCATAAAAGCATCTCTTACCCCATAAAAATAGGGTCAGGATGTTTGACAGGACCCCCTTTTCCCTCCTGGTTTCTGGTGACAAGCACAACTGACATTATTTAAACATTTCAGTATTACATTTCTCTTTTCATTTTTCACCGCCTTTTGGGCTGAAATTCTCCAGGCCTGGCCAGTTCAAAGGAAAGAGTTTGAGGAAATGAGAACAAAAAAAACCCAATAAAAATAAATAAATATCACAGGCTCCTAATTTTTTTTAGGATGGTATAATGGCAAAAATTAAATAAAAGCCTCCTCCAAATAAATAGTTGTGATTTAAACAAACAGGCTGGGACACTGAGAAGAGGGAGTTTTGACAAGAGTTTGGCTGGAGAATTTTATATTTTTTCTGGGGAAAATGGGACTGACCTGGAAAATGCTTCTAATGTAAAGGTCATCCCACAGGGACACAAGAGCTGTGTCCATTTCCAAACATGGATGAGGGGGAATAATAAAGATATACTAAAGAATAATAAAGATACTTTGTCTCAGTGAAGCATGGCCAAATAATTACTCCGAAATTAGACAGTCAAAGAGGTAAAGTCTCCCACACCACTTTTTCCTCTGACTTATTATGGGAACTCGCCTCATCTTGGAGGTCTATTTATAGACATCAGCTATGGATCTAGCTTATGGATGCGGGATCAGCAGGTCATGCCATAGATGGGTGGAAAAAGATGTCCATGAACTCCTCCCTTCCTTTCCTGAGCATCCAGGAGCTTATTTCCCACCTGGTGCTCCCAGCTTGTGAGTTCAGCCCTGGAAGGGACCTTCAAGATCATCCAGTTCCAGCCCCCTGCCATGGGCAGGGACACTTTCCACTATCCCAGGTTGCTCCAAGCCCCATCCAAGCTGGCCTTGGACACTTCCAGGGATGTGCACCCTTTAAGTGCTCTCCTGTAGCCAGCAGCACAGCACAGTTGAAGGAGATCTGTGGTGGTTCCCCTCTCCAGCTGCCACAGCCACCACTCTCTGCTTCTGCTTCTTCCAAGAAGAGCCACAGTTCTGCAGGGAAAGATATTCCAGCTCCTCACACCAAGATAGATTTGTCTCCCAATTTAGATCTTGAGAGGCAAAACTGGCCCCAAAATGCCATGACTGAGCTCTCCAATGAACCAGCAGAACGTGAAAAAACAAGCAAGCAAAAAAATTCCAGATGTTTTAACCTTCTTTTGCAGGAAGGAAATAAATGTATGCAACAAATGGGGCGAGGGGCAGGTATTAGTGCATGGTTGGGGCTCTCAGAAGGAACCCCTTTCCTTCACAAATCCCAAGCAGAGGGTTTCAGTGTGGCTTCAGGGCAAGAGCTCTGGTGAACTGGACTGGTTTTTTTTCCCAGCTCCCAAAGTGGTTCTGCCATGCCCATAATTTAGTCCCCCAATTTAAAACAAAAGGCAGTGTGGAAGTGCCCCAGGGGAGTGTATGGTTTGTGTCTGTGTTAAGATTGGTCCAGACGAAGCCCAGAGAGCCCAGAAAACCCTTGGAGCTGCCACAAGGGCAGAATGAATCTGTCAGCTGCACATAGCACACACTTCCCCCCCCGCACGTGCACATGGCTCACATCTCCTGATGGATGGGATGATTTGAAGTTTTTGACAGCAGCTTTTTGTTGTGGGGGAAGAAATGGGGCTTTTCAGCAAGTTTGCCGAACGAGCAGAGTTTATTCCAGTGCAGAGAATGCAGAAGGCAACAGAGCCAGGGATTTGTGGGGGAACAGCAAATGGAATGGGTTTAAAATGTAAAATTTAAACGAGGAGAGGAGAGGAGAGGAGAGGAGAGGAGAGGAGAGGAGAGGAGAGGAGAG
>JAWWES010000041.1:1846811-1859602 GCA_035583135.1 Lophotriccus pileatus
GAGAGGAGAGGAGAGGAGAGGAGAGGAGAGGAGAGGAGAGGAGAGGAGAGGAGAGGAGAGGAGAGGAGTTGAAGTTGAAGTTGAAGTTGAAGTTGAAGTTGAAGTTGAAGTTGAAGTTGAAGTTGAAGTTGAAGTTGAAGAAAGGACACAAAGGGCAGCTGAAAAAAGAGGAGAAGATAATACAGTGCCTTCTTATAAGTATTCCAGGGGTGACACAAGGGATGTATTAATGTCGTTGAAATATTGACACTGGGCTGAAAATCTAAAAACCAACATAGGATGTTTCATGGTCTGTTAAATCACATGATGAAAGGCATTTGGAACCAAAAAAAGAGAAGATTTTATGTGAAGGAGAGTTGTTCTCCAAGAAAACAGACCAACAGCAAATGGAATGAATACAGCAGGATGGAAAAGAGCTAATAATAATAATAATAATAATAATAATAACAACAAAAACAATAAATCCTGCCATTGGATTTTCACAGCCTAATTATTCACAGTGCTAGTCACTAATGGCCTGAGACATCCCCGTCACAGATACCACCAACAGTCAGGACAAATGTGACTGGAGATGAGTGGCCTGAATTACAAATAATGATAAATAAGAAATACATTTTGCAGTTCTGTCATACCCCCAATCTGTGACCCTCCAAGAGCTTAATGAATCCCTGTGACCCCCTGGTGGCAGAAGATTTTGCTCACCTCTAAAATGCTGCATTTGTGAAATAATTAGGCAAACTATCCAAAGATCCCTCAATTTCTGCCTGTTAAACACTTTGCCTCAATCTCCAGATGGAAATGCCACTGTTCTCTGACCATGGACCTGAAACTTCTCAAAGGACCCGACAAAGCTTCAGGTTCTCCCAGGTTTTCAGAGCAATGGTTCAAGCATTTTCACATTGTTTGTGTGAGTCTGTGATGTTGTGGAGTATATGAGTGCTTGGACTGGTAGGGGTTATTATGGTTCACTCCCAGAAAAAGAGAATGAGAAGTGTGTCACCATCCTGGAGGATCCAGGTTCAGATCCCTGACTTACACCCGACTCAAGTCCAGAAACTTATTCTTTACTTTCTTTTTTTGAAGTTTCACAACTAGAACCTTCACTGTTTCACATTTTTCAGATGTATTCTTTCCTTGCTGTGGAAAGTCTTAGAAAGAGCTGAGATATCAAAATGGTGATTGATTTGATAACCCAAGTATTTGCCTTGGAAAGGTAAAAAAAAAAAAGATCCCTGACTTAAAGTAATAAGCTAATAGAGTTTGTGTTCTGACTTTAGAGAAAGGAGGAAAAGAGATGAGAAATTCATAAATATATTCATGTCTTCAAGCCACTCCAAATGATTGAACTCCCCCAGGCTTGTAAAAAAAAACCCAAACCCAAACCAGAATGCAAAGGAATTCTTGGATTTCCTGGTAAGCAAATCATTCATTAATAAAGAACACTTCATTGTGGATAGAAACACCTTCTGTTTGATTCTTTACAACACAGAAGCATCCTCAGCTGCCTGGCATGGAACTTTGGAAAGGTCAAGATTAGCATTAATTATATTTTGGAATGCTGACAAAGGGTGTTTTTGCTGCTAGACAGAAAAATTTTTAAAAATATTAAAAAAAAAAAAAAAAGAAAAAAAAAGACTTCATTTTACAGATTCCCAGCACATTATTCAAAGCGAGAGAAAAAACAATTTCCAACTGATTTGGAAGCAGAAAACCTGATTCTCTGTTGATTGGCAACCAGTTATTATTGCTCTTGGTTATTTGGACGCCACAGCCTGAGGATGCACCGATGTGACAGACACTGAGCACGGTCTGGAATGGAAAGTTCCTTCCTAAACAGGCAAAGGAGAGCTGGGAGGAGAGGCAAGGAGTGGAGGGGTGGAGTGATCTGCTCAAGGTTAACTCCACAGGCAGCACAGTCCCAACCCCCCCAGTCCAAACCCAACAGGCATGTTCTGGGATTGCAGGTGGAGGGGTTGAGCTCTTGCCTTTGAACACACCCCCTTTGGCCCCATATCATTTTATCTGTGCATTTATTTGTCCCTGACAAAGAGATCACACGGTGCCTGAAGGGCCCCTTGAGCTTTGTCACCACCACCACACAGCAGGCAGATTTTGTTAAAGGCAGCACGATTTTGAGATCTAAACACTTCACCTTCTCCAGAGCTCGAGTTCCAGCTTTCTCCAGATCATTTACCTCAGGGCTTGGCTTGCTCAGGGCAGATTCCTGGTCCAGGCTGTCCCAGTGGGTCTGCAGGACCCACTGTGAGTATGAAGGTTGAACGTGGAAGTTCATTCATGGGGTGAACACAAGATTTGGGTGGGACAAGTGCTTGCCTGTGGTGTCAGGAAAAGCATGAGAGCTCTCAAGGGAGAGGAGAGGAGCAGAGAAACAGGGAACGGAGCACCGGGAAATGCAGATGGAGCACAGGAAAAGCTTGGGAGTTGGTCGATGGTGGTCCCAGGAGTCCCACTGAGCCATTCCCAGCACAGCAACTACCAAAGGGTGTCGTGGAGGTGAGCAGCAAACCTTCAGCCATAGCACCTGAGCATCAGCCACCTGTGCCATCAGCACATCCCTGGTTTTTCTGATGGCTGCCTTTTGGGATGTGGCTGTTGTATCCAGAACAAAAAACCATTCCTGGGGGATTCAAGAATATCTGTACCTGCTGCACCACTAATAACAGTGATAGCTCAGTAGGTTTGCATCAACAGCTAAGGGAAGGTCCTACACTCACCAGAGTTCCCCTTATTCCTGTGTCCAGTCTCCCAGGAAAATCCTCAGGAAGGGAAAATGAGGCAGTGATGGCTTCTCCCATGTCTGGGTTTCTGATCAAAGGGGAGAAACAGGATCCTGGGGAGAACTGGAAAAGTGACTTCACTGTAAAATCCACTCACTACCAGCACCTTGGCATTTTGGAAGGCCACTTTCTCCAGGTACTCTGTCCATGCAGCTGAGTTACAGAATAAATCTGAGAGGGTTGGGATTGTTCAGCCTGGAAAAGAAAGGCTTCAGGGTGACCTTTGCCACCTTCCAGGACCTGAAGCATCGACAAGAAAGATGGAGAGACAGTGTTAACAAGGAAATGGAGTGACAGGACAAGGGGGAATGGGTTCACATTGAAAGAGAGCAGGTTTAGATTGGATATTAGGAGAAAATTCTTCCGTGGGAGGGTGGGGAGGCCCTGGCACAGGTTGCCCAGAGGAGCTGTGGCTGCCACATCCCTGGATGTGTTCAAAGCCAAGTTGGACAGGGCTTGGAACAATTTGGGATAGTGGAAAATGTCCCTGCCCATGGAAGGGGGGTTGGAACTGGATGATCTTTAAGGTCCTTCCCAATCCAAACCATTCTATGATTCTATGATAAAATAAAGCCCGTGGGCAGACAGGGAGATGTGCTGTTGGATTCACAGCACAGACATCTTTCTTCCTGAGCACCAGGACTCTGGAGTGGAGCAGACCACTGTAGATCCCTGTGTTATCAGCCTATAATGCAAGGCTTGAGTCAAAATTATCACTCTCCCTTTCCACTTTTAGGCCCAGTGAGCTGTGTGTATCTCCTGCCTCTGCTCCAAAACCTGGCCACGCTGCACAGCCCGTGCAGAGAGAGGGAGGGCTTTCACCTGGGGACTGATGGAGCCATGGGGCACGTTCCCCTTCTCACATGAAGTGTGTTTTCCTCTTATTTCAATGCTAACTTAGCCAGGGAGCACAATAACCAGATGTTTTAATGCTGGATAAATTGCTTCTTCCTGCAAGAACTGCTGGGGGGAAAAAAAAAAAAGAAAAAAAGGAAAGAGGAAAAAGAAAAAGAAAAAGAAAGCCTGGAGGGGGAAAACCATAGCACAGCTTGTTCAGTGCTACTTCAAGGAAAGCTGGAATTCTGGGTAATGGTTTTCAGAGGAGGAGTGCAGGCATGGAGGGGCTGGGGGGGAACACCCTAAACAACTTACCTGCTCTGTTGAACAGAAGGAGAATAGGAGAGAGCAGCAACCAAGACGCCAAGGAGATGATAATGTACAGAACTGCCCTGGGAGAAGTGAGGGCTGGGGCCCGCACAGTGTCAAGGTAAATACAGAAGCTGCTCTGTGTGTGCGTGTGTTGCCTGTGGGGCTCTTTTACAAAGGAAATCAGGCAGCTCTGGGGCTGAAATCACGGCGGGAGGGTGTCCGGCTCCAATGCTCTGACAGGCCGTTTGGGAGGTTGCTCAGTTTTGCTCCCTATTTCCATTTTTCAGAGGGCAGGGTGATTCCCTGGGCTGTCACAGTCAGGTCTGAGCAGGCAGCGAGACCATCCCAGCTCCTGAAACAGACACTGGTTATTGCTCCATGGATATGTAAATCAACATCCTCCCGTTTCTGACCTAGTCAGGATGAGGGTTTCGCTGTCGCCCGCAGGCAAAGCACTGAGCTGTTTCCTTCCGAACCACGGGAGCTGATGCTCTCGCTCCTCAAAGTTTGGGGTTCACTTCCCGGCAAATGGAAAGGTGGCCAAGCTTGAAAAATGGAAAATAGCCCCGTGACTCCAAACCGTGGGAGGCACCAGCCCTCGGGCACAGCCCTCCCTTCGCAACGTGACTGGAGTGCCTGATTTGGGAGCACGGGTGTCCTGTCACTCTCAACGTTTGATGGAGGGAGGGGGATCTGGAACATCTTCCCGTGCACTTTGCTCTCTTCAGTGCCACCTGAGGCGTCTCAGGGCAGGGTTTCTGCTAAAGTCAGACTGAAAAAAAACGGTTCTTAGAGCAGTTCTGAATATGTTTCATGACCTCCCTCCTGGATCCCCGGGAAACAAGGCTGTTAGGCTGTCCGTGATGGCATCACTCTCTGGAAAGAATGTGATTTGCTGCAGAGCAGTAAATGGGAAACAGATGAGCTCTATAACCCAGTAGGCCATTTATGTTACATTTCTGCAAGTGCAGGCTTGAACATATGGTTGTATTTATGTTCTGGGTGTGCAGAAGGGGAAAAAAAAAACCCTAAAACTTAAACCCCTGTTCTTTATCATTGGATTGGCCTGGACACTTTGAGTATAAACGTTATACTGTGCAGACAAGGAGGCAAAATCTCTTAATGTCCTCTAATGTCTAGACCAAAAGCAATAAAGGCTCATGCTGTCCTGTGCACCTCATTGTAATGACATTATTCAGGGGAGAACCTGTCAGATGGGTTGAAAAATGGAGGTTTCACCTTTTTAAAACTAATTTGATAACTTCATTACCCCACGAGACAGGGAAGTGATTGGAGCCAAGGCACACACTAATGTCTTGTTGAATGCTCTTTGAGTTTATTTTTTTTTTACAGCCACTGGGATCAGTCAGGAGTTCTGTATTATTATCTCATTATAATTGTCCCAGGAGAGGTACTTGGATAATTTTTATTACCAATGGGAATGAAAATGTATGTTTTATTTGGTAATTCCGTGGTAATGGCTCCGAGTCTGTAACAAACTCTCAACGAGCTGAACCGTCATTATGAACTCGCTTTGAAAACACATGATTCAGGAATCAAACAGCAAGTGCTCTTACTCACCCAGGGAACAGGAGCTGACAAAATCCCTTTCCATGCATCTTAAACAGCAGCAGGGGCAGAAAAGGTTGAGAGGAATAACCACAGCAGTGGCCTGTTATTCAGTAGTGAAGTCCAGCTCCAGAGCCCCTTCCAGCAAGGCCTTCCCTAATTTCTCCTCCATGGGGATGGTATCTTAGCTACAGAAGGGCTGATGTCAGCCCAAATTTTAGCGGCTCTTGACAGTTCACTTTCACTTGTTCCCTGTGTGATTTGCAATTTGTCTCAGCCCCCAGGCTGTGTCATGGCCAGAAATGGTGCTGAGATGACCTTCCAGCCGCCTGGCTGTGCTCACCAACAACCTCAGATGAACCTTCAGGAGCCTTCATAAACTTCGTGCCCCATCCCTGGAAGTGTCCAAGGCCAGCCTGGACAGGGCTTGGAGCAACCTGGGATAGTGGAAGGTGTCCCTGTCCATGGCAGGGGGTTGGAATAAGGTGATTTTTAAGGCCCCTTCCAACCCAAACCATTCTATGATCTCCAGGGTTTTTTTTTTGGTGCTGGGATCAAGCTCCAGTCCCTCCAATCTCCTGAGTACTGCTGGGCCAGCACAAAGAAGAGAAGCCAATGGTCCAGGAGCTCTTACAATACCAACCCCAGGGTTTTTCCTGTGACATTACTGGGCTGACCAGAAGCAAAGAGCATCCACGTGGCTTGGAGGCAAGCTGGAGATATTCTTAGGAACTGCAAAAAACTACTCATAGAGGAAAAGTCAAATCAAGAGCTTCCAAGCACAAAGAAAACAGCCATTTCTCAACTACTTTATCCTCCTGCTGGAGACTGGGAGAACATATTGGAGAAGTATCACCCTGTGTCGCCACGTGCTTGCACTGCTCCCCAGGCATCTGCTGTTAGCCATTTTTGGAGGCAAGAAGCTTTGTCTGACCCTCTACAGCCCATCTTCTGCTCATATCATTCATGGAGCAGCACAGTTTTCCATCTGATAGCTCAATGTCTGTCTGCTCCTCCTGCAGTGGCAGGCGGTGCAAGCTCGGAGAGCTCGCTTAAAGCCCGAGAGCCACGCACTCCGAATCTCCCTGCCTTTATTACCATTCTGTGGGTTTGCCACGGCAGAAATGATATGGTGTGGCTGCCCCCAAAGCAATTTGTATGCTCTGACTCAAAAAGAGCCCCAGGCAAGAGCTGCCCTGATTTAAAGAGAGTGAGAAAAAATTAAATAGCTGAGTCTGTCGAGAACCGTTGTCTTCTAGATCCAGAGATCACTTCCCCCAGATTTTCTTTATTCACACTCTGCTGGAGGTTACCGCCTCTCAAGAAATAATCAATTCTCTCACTTCTTGACTTGCTGCAGCCAAAAATACATTTTCTTAGTAAAAAATCTGCCGATTGGACCATATAAACTAAGCCCACTCTTTTTCACTGATGCAGGTTAACATAACTTCACTGGAGAGCTCTGTCAGCTGATAGAAGGTGAAATGTGTTTTATGAGGGGACAGTCTGTTTTATAGAGGAATAGACTAGACTAGACTAGACTAGACTGGATTGGACTAGACTACACTAGAGTAGAAATAGGTAGGAAAACAGCCCATGCTCAAGCAGGGCCAAATAGACCAGGTTGCTCAGAGCTTGTTTTGCCATTATATCTAATAAGAATTTCCCATGTGTGTTGCCTGTGGTCCTTCCACTGTTCACCTCTGAGAAGACAGGCCCCACCTTCTTTACAGGGTCTCACTGGATATTTGCAGATGGCACAAAAATGCCCCCAAGCCTCTTTTCTTTCTTGCATGCTGGGCAGACCCAGTTCTCAGCCTGTCCTATGCCATGAGCTCCAGCATCCTGAACCTCTTGGTAACCCCTCACAGGAATCACTCCAGTACGATCACTCCCGTCTTTGTTGTTCTGGGAAGCCCAGAATTGGGCATGGAGCTCCAGGAGTGGTCTCAGAAGTGCTGGTCAGGGAAAAGAATCCCTTCCCTCGACCTCCTGGCTGATACTACACAATTTGCCACAAGAATGCACTGCTGACTCATGTGCAACCTCCTGGCTGCCAAAACCCTCAGCTCCTTCTCTGTCAAGCTGCTTCCCAGCCAGCTGGCACCAGCCCACCTCATTGCATGGGGTTGTGGAGTGCTAGACACAGGATTTTAATTGTGGCTTGAGTGGCAAGAGCAGTTAAGAGCCCTCACGTTTCTTTGAGTTCTCTTAATTAGGGCTAATTTAACTTTCAGAGCTTGGTCATCTCTTGAGATCACCCAGGGAGTGGCGTGTCTTGAAGCCCAGTGGTGCCCCCAGACCCCACTTCAGCCCCACAGAGCTCACATCAAGTGCTGAGGGAGCTGCTGAAACGCTTCACAGGGAGGTTTTCCCCACCAAATTCCAAGGGGGATTGCTCAGGTGTGTGCTCTACAATGATGTCCCCGAGACAGAACACGATTTTCCTTCAGCACAACAAACCCCTTCCAAACCACAAAGAAGCACAGACATTTCTCCCATGTTATCTCACAACAAGCAGCAA
Organism: Lophotriccus pileatus; assembly: GCA_035583135.1. Lineage (NCBI taxonomy): Eukaryota > Metazoa > Chordata > Aves > Passeriformes > Tyrannidae > Lophotriccus > Lophotriccus pileatus. Next base: position 1,854,852 of record JAWWES010000041.1, read on the forward strand.
TTTTTCACACAGTTGCTATCAGGCAGGCTGGTTTCTAGCACACAGATGCGTGGCTTGCTCAGGCAGCCAGAAGTGTCAAGGCTGGAGTTAATTGCAAATTGATTGAATGGAGGTTACATTAAAAAAAAAAATATTCCAGAAGTTACAAATTCATTAGGTGGGTTGAGAAAATGTTTTGTGCTTGTTCAGCCCTTCCCATCCAAGCTCTCTGTCAATGTTCAAGAACCAATAACTGATGCTGTGTATTGAGACATTCCACATTCCCACTGTTCACCAAGGGGAAAAGCTGAGCCACAGGGAAACATAAAACCATAATGTACCCCCCAAAATGTTAAGATACAGTATCTTGCTCCACCTTGAGTACAAGCACCCACCCATCTGCAGAAAGGTGACTCAAGGCGTAACTCAGAGAGCTGCCTTGATTCAACAATATATTAAATGTAAATATGTGAAGGATCCAGGTCAGTGTTTGTGCATTTTGCTGGATAACAAACAAACTTGAAAATCTGGAGGACTGTTAACCTTAGTGTGGACGAGGGTTTGAGTTGTTTAGTAACTCACTGCTTATATCTCCTCCCTTTTGCCTGATGTGGCACATCTCTCAAGTAATCTCAGCTTTAAATTATATCCTGAGTTTATTAACCATGACATCAGAGAGAAAACTATCCACTATCATCTTTTTCCTTCCTAAGGCTGAAGGTTTCTGCCAAGTCATCTCAAACTCTCTTCTTTTCTATTAAAAATAAACTCCACTGCATTAACTCCACTCCATTAACCTTTCCTCTTGGTTAAAGGTTTCTAAACCACTCCAGGGGCTGCTGCTTCCTCTTGTTTCATCCTGGGTTTAATGTGAAGTGAGAATGAGAAACCAGAGGACAGGACAGGGATGGAGAAGCTTCTCAAAGTTCATCAAAAAATGAAAAATTTTACAACCACTCAGGCCAGTTCTCAGAGCTAGGCCAGGATTCTTCCTCAGCAGGAGGAGGAGTTGAAACTGTGCTAGAAGAACACACTAAGTGGAAATAAAGGTAGGCAGCCCTCAGTTGGACCATCACAGCACTGCAAACCCACAAGGCTCATCCCAAAATGCCCATTGTGGGTTGAGGTTCTGCTCCATCAGGTGATGCTCGTGCCAGCCTGTAACTCCACTCAATCATAAGCTTTTTCCCAGTTTAAAGAGAAGAGTTGGTCGTTGTTCCTTGTGGGAAGTGGAGCTTTAATGCTGTGTCTGTCCTTAGGGTTGGGGTTAGTGCATGGTCTAGAATGAGCAGCTGATTTTCCCTGTGTGGATTCAATCCCTTAGCAAATCATTAATTACAGAACATGATGTTTCCAGCTCAGATTTGGCCTGACCAGTGTACCTGGAAAATGACCAGGTTCTAAGGAAGACTTGTAATTTATAGGTTTGCAATGGATTTAACAGTGATAAATTAGCAAGTCAGATCCCTGTGTGCAGTTCTGGCACCACTTGATGATGATAATGGGAAAGACTGGGGAATCCTCCTTTGGTTTATGGACAGAACTACAGAAGGGAAAGGATTCACAAGATCTGATGCTGTACTAATCTCACTGTCCTTGAACAAATCACCTCAAGGAAGATTTTACAAATAACTCTGTATTGATGACTGAGAGGGCTTGGTTTAAAGTGTGGTATGGATGGAGCTGCTCTGAGAATCCAACCTCAAGTTTCACTAAGGGCTGAGAAAGCTGGACCTCAGTTCTCCAGTGAAAAAAAAGGAAGTGTTATCCTCTTCCTCCTCATCCCTAAATCCTTTTTGCCTGACTGAGTTAAATATTCAGTCTTAGAGGGGCACTCCTCTCCTGCTTTGTGTGAGAGGAGCAGCTCCCACAGTCTCAGGCAGGACTTCTCTCAGGCACAGTTGGTCCAGTGGGTTCAAACACACCCGAGTGGCACAGGGGGACTTGTCAGAACACCTCAACCTGCAACACCTGACACACCTCCCATGGTCTCACAGCAGGACAGCCACTTTTCAGGTGTGGACACAACAGAACCTCATTTCACCTCCCTTTGTGCAAGGCAGAAAGAGAGACCCTTAATTTCTTCTCTGACATGCAAGATTTCTGATGGAGATTTCTGCCCCACACAAATATTTCACAGCTTTGGGCTCAAAGCCATTGCCATGCCATGTCTTGCTGCATCACTAAAGGCCCTCACTGCCAGACCCCCTGTACCCACCCAGGAGACAAATGTCCCCGCTCTGCCCTGCTCCTGGGGGCTCTTTGGATCTCATCTTGGTGGTTAAGCCGACCCCCAGCTCCCTCCAGCCTCAGCCCTGCTGGCAGGGCTCTGCAATGGAAGCTCATTTTGGAAACATCACTGAGGTTTAAGATCAAGACCCGGCAGTTTGCTGTCCAAAGCCACTGAGAGACTTCATTTGATTCAGTGCTGATTTGTTATATTCATTTCAGCAGCACAGGCTCCCTAAAGTGATGGGCTGTGTTTTGCCAACAGAAAGGAAGACGTCAATAGACACTTGGATCAAAAGATGTCCTTTGACACAAAGGAAGTTCTGCTGCAAAGTTAATCTTATTCTCAGCTCTTTGGAAAACGAGAGTAACATGTTTTGACTTGCAGTGTGATTGATATTTTTGTCCTCATTAGTTCCTAATCTCTTTGTTAAGTGCTGGGGTTCTTCTGTGATAACTCTTGGTGAAATCAATGGCCTGTGGTTTGGGTTATGCAGCTGTTCTCTCTTGCTTTTAAGTTTGTGGCTTGAGAGAATCTCCCCCCTGGTAATGATCCTCTAGAAATGAAGCAGCAAGGTAGGAATTTTCAGGAATAAAAGGCATGAGCAGAGGCAACTCTTTAACTAGCCAATGGCCCATGAAGCCAAAATTTCTTCTCCTCGTTCTGAACCAGAAGTCCTGCCAGGAAAAAGGATGAATTGACTGAGGAGCTTCTATTCCCTTAAGTCCTTGGATGAAATATTTTGGCTCCGTCGAATCCAGTGACCAAATCCCTCCCAAGCAACCTAAAGGAATGTATTTCACCTCTTCTTTCCATGCTGTTTGCTGGTGTTGCCTTTTCCATTAGAGGAATGAACAGCTGGGAAACAAACAATCTTTCTGGTTTATCAGCACAAGACTGACCTAAATATGCATTTGAGTATAAAATAATGAATCACAGTGTAAGAGCCCCTCAGGAACCAGGCCCTGGGGTAAGCGGGACGGACATTGCAGCCAGAGCATGGAGCATCCTCATTTCCCTGGGAAAAAAGTGCCACCTACAGATAATCCTGCCACCACTGTCGAAAACCACACCCTGACATTTAAGTTGCTGCCAGTGAGTAGCAAAAGTTGCAAAGTCCCCAGCAAGGCATCCACTTTTAAGGTTCAGCTGCTGTGAAGATGACTTGTGCCTCCAGTAGAAGCATTAAGGGTGTTCTCAGACAGGACTTATAAAGCTCATCTGCCCGTGTTTGCTTTCCAGCCCATCACTCCCGGGAATGGCCCCTCTCAGCTCCGAGGGAAGAGCCAATGATCCTGCGAAATTTGGATGTCGAAATGTTACACCCAGGTAGCATTAAAGCAGCTCAATTACCTGGAAATGGGATTGATGGTGCTAATGGGCCCTGGTCACGAGGCTGTGCCTGCTCCCCACGCTGCCTGGAGAGTGGAGGGCTAATGGCAGGGGGACTGAGCCGCTCCACCACGCAGAAGATCAGAGGTTGAACGGTGTATCCCGGGCTTGCCATGCACACCCGCACTCCAAGCCAACTCCTCTACCTTCCCTACCCCCGACCCTGACTTAGAACCAGAGACTCCCAGGATGGCTTGGGTTGGAAGAACATTAAAGACCATGTAGCTCCATGAGCACGGACACCTTCCACTAGACCAGGTTTCTCAAAGCCTCATCCAACCTGACCTTGGACATTTCCAGGGTTGGAGCATCCACAGCCTCTCTAGGCAACAGCTTCCTCAGGCAAAGGTTTGCATCTTGAGAGTGAAAGTGCCAGTAAAGGGTTTGAAAGCCCAAAGGTTTGTTGCCTTTTGGAAAGCAAAGATTTTGAGTGTATTCTCAAACAACACTGCAGGGACAACTTGCTCACAGCCACGGAGTGCTGCTGATCTATATTTCATGCTTGTGATGCTCCCTTCAAACAACTGACAAGCTCATTTTCTGGCTCCTACAAATAATTATTCCAGTTTGGATTCAGCCATTTTCTCTCCCTCCAGCTCACAACAACCTTTCCAGGATCGTGTCAGATCCACAGCGTCCTGTAAATAATAAATTGCGGTGGTAACCCCACCCGTGCCCATCAATCCTTTCTTTTGAAACTATGTTTTCTTAACTTTTCTTGGAGATTTTTTTTACCACCTTTTGCAGACATGTTCACAGGAGTTTTGGAAATAGAGGGATGAAGGTCTCACCCAGGTGAAAGTAAGTCCCTCCAGGCATGTCTCCAGAAGGTTTTGGTGAGTTCAGACAACTGGCTTGAGTATCACGTTCCCCACAACAGAACAGGAAGGAGGTCCCAAAATACTTATTCCTTGCCCACACTGACGATAGGATTGTACTCACCAGAAGGAGAGTTCAGAAGTCTTGTTTTCAGAGTTGATAGCAGGAAACATTTTATTTTAAAATATACCTCAAACAATTTAAGCATACTGTGTGTTTGTTTAGTTTTACTTCATATTCCCTCTTGCATTTTATCTTTTACAACACTTAAACTTTTTAAATATCTCCATTGTGGAAAAGTTCTAAGTTAGAAGACTTATAATTTCACTTT
>JAWWES010000041.1:1860703-1884479 GCA_035583135.1 Lophotriccus pileatus
TTCACTTTCTGGGGGGTTTTGGAGTGGGTTTTTTTAGCTATTTCCAGCAAGAAAATCAGTTTTGAGGGGAAAAAAAAAAAAAAAACAAAACCCAAACCTGTTACAATACAGTTTTTTAAAAGGGTGTGGAAATCAAGACAAGATTAGTTCTTGTGCTAAGCAGGAAGCAGAAAACTGAGGAAGGAAAAAAAACAGCCCTTATTACAATGCTGAAATAATGTTGAAGTTTGGAGGCTTTCTGTAACAGGCTCCAGAAGTCTTTGATTTGAAAGGTCATTTTTGTTTCACCAAAAAAACTGGCAAAGAAAGGTATTAATGAGATAGACAGACACTCAGATTTTATTTGGGTTTATATGCACATTATCATACTGATTTTGCTGAGGCAAATAATTCTCTGCACTGGGGAGAATGAGACTTTACATTTCAAGACAGGAAAAAAAACAGGGAATCACAATTAAGCAAACTCCTGTTGTGTTTCCTCACTGATTTATTTTGCAGTGAGCTGCCTTCTGACTCTGGTATTTAATCAGGCAAAACAATAGTTCAGCACCCCTTTTCCTGTGCCTGAAATCCCAGATTATAGCAGGGAAATAGGTTGGAATCCCACTTTAGGCAGTGCTCTGTCATTCCCAGGAGACTTGCCAGCCTCACACGGCCAAGTAAGACACAACCAAGGGACCCACCTCTTGCTGCCAACACACTTTTTTATGGGTTTGGGGGCTTCAGGAGGTTGAATAAAGAAGATATTTTTATTCTCTGTTCTGCATCATGTCTGAAAATCAGACCACATGGACAGCACACAGTTTTAATTGCCCTCACAGGACCACGATCCAGAGGAATTGAGGGAACGCTCAATGCCTCAGTGTGAGATTCCTGGCTTTGGAGGTGCTGCCTGTTTTCATCCTTCCTGGAAGGTAACTGGTGTTCCTGGGTCCAGGAGCATCCTCCAGGAGCCCAAGAGCAGGAATGTGGAGTCAGAGCCAAGGGCCATCCTGGCTTCTGCTTTCTCTCTGGTGCTGAGGAGCAACGTGTGCCTCAGGAAGCACGTTAAGGACACAAGCCCATAACAGAAGTCTTAAAAACAGGGCTCCATTGCTGTGTTTGTGCCAAAAAAAGTGGAGTGTTTTGAGACTTGGAGGTGAGTGATGCAAGGGGGAAAAGGAGGAAGCCTTAAATCTCTGATTCCTTGAGTTGTCTCTGCATCTTCCTTTCAAACATCTATGAAACACAGAGGCTGATTTGAACCAAGTACCACTGGGACACAAAGCCTCTTCCAGGTTTTAAGGAAAAGGAGCAATCAGGAAGAGGACAGACTGATAAGAAGCATTTGTTTCCCCCCAAATGAAGTTCATGCCGTTCTTCTGGAAACCAAACTCCAGCTCTGGTGTCATGAGACTACCTGTTTTCGATGAGAAAAGTGTGATTCATCCACACAGAGCTGCTCACACTTCTGTGTGGTGCCACATGTCCACCCCTCCTCCCACCTCACTTTCATTTTGCAATCTCTTCTCTTCACTTTAAGTACCCTGGTAGATCTCTGGATGAATATTACTGCAATACACTGCTGCTGCTTATCTATTCATCATCCCTTTTCTGAGACTTATCTGGGGATTTAAAGTCTCCTTGATTGCAATGATCTTCAGGAATTAAGTGGATAAAGGAGATCTTAAAGTCCCCGATGCCTTCTAGGCATTTTTGTATCTCAAACTGAAAAAGAAAAAAAGGGAGTAAACATCAATTATGCCAAAGAAAAAAAATGTATCATTAACTCTTCAAATGTCCACCTGGACTCTGTGAAGTGGAGTAGCAATTTATAATACTGGGAGCTGGGAGGAAAAACTGAGTGATTGGGATAATCAAGGATTAAAAGGGAACAGTTTGACTCTTGGTTGAAGTGACCTGAAGGACTTCGGCCACACATGTGTGGCAAAATGCACGGACTTGAATGTCAGTTGACCCTTTGTGTGCCAATAACCATGACTGCAGCTCTGCCCAATGCCCCCTGAGAGCTGCAACATCCCCTGATTTCTGGATTTCAGACCACCACTCCCACCATCATCACCCAAACACCGGGATGGGAGAGGAGGAGGATCGTGTCCTACACTCACTGTCCTGACAAAAAAGTGATCTGCTTCATCAGGTTTGACCTGACTGGTTTATAGTGAACCATATGGGGATCCCAGGGAAGGCACAAGGATCAGGAAACATTCACATTCCTCCACCAATTTTTGTCTGCCTCAAGATTTCATCCACCTTTTTAGAGCTCGCTGCTCCATCCCTCAGTGGGATTTAGTAAAACAGAAGCTGTGAGTGATTCACAGAATCACACACAGACAGAATCATAGAAGAGGTTGTGCTGGAAGGGACTTTAAAGCTCATCCAGTTCCAACCCCCTGCCATGGGCAGGGAGACCTTCCACTAGAACACATTTCTCCAAGCCCCATCCAACCTGGCCTTGAACTCTTCCAGGTTCATGTCCAGCTTCTCCTCCATCATTCCTGTTCCCCTGAGCCCTCCAGCCCCTGACTCAGAGCCACAAAGGTTCCCCTTGCCCCATACGTTTGACAGGATCTCAGCATCCAAGACAACCAAACAACATTCCCATTTTTCCTTCCTCGTCCCAGTTCCGCCCCTGTGCACGACAAGGGCACATCTGGGATGCACTTGTAGTAAAGGAAGCAGCAGACCCACAACTGCTGGAGCTGGTTTTGGAGATGGGGGTGGAAGGGACTATTTCTCTGATTAAATCAGTGGGGAAGCTCCTCTGAGAAAAAAAACACTAAGCTGAAATGGAAATACCAAACATCTGGTTTCTAGCTTCTTTTAGATATATCCTTGCTCCTTTCTTCCCCCCAGGGAGAAGCAAATAATAACAAAACCAAAACAACCAGTAACCTCGGGTTTAACACAGGAAGATGGAGAGTTCATAATTCCTGCCAGATGCTTGGGTGACGGGGTCAGAGATGAGCAGACTCATCTAGAGAGGAAAGATTTGCTTTCTGAGCTGACGGGGCCTGGAGTCCCATAAAAGACCATATGCTCAGGCAGCCACTGTACAAGACACACGACTGGTGTCTGGGGGTGTCTCTAATTCTTCTCCCTCTCACTTTTTTTCCCTAGTGCTTAATCCAGAAAAATAACATCACCAAAGATTTTTTTTTCCCTATTAGCAAACTGTGAGTCAGACCCTTTGCATTAAGGTAATAATAAGCAAACTCCCTGCATTAGCAATGCATTTCTAGGGGTGCTGGGATGGCTTTCTCTTGGGAAACTCTGAAAAATACTGGGAATACAAACACTTCAGTGCAAAGGAGAGGTCTTGTGACAGCCCCATATGCAAAGGGAAGGTTTTATGGCAGAGTGGTTGGTGGCTCTCCAAAGGGCTGGTTATGGGTGGTGACTCCCAGGGATGGGAATTATCCTGCATTTGTTAGGACTGAGGGAGAACAATGGGTTTGGAACATACTGAGGTGCCTGAGCTCCCAGTCCTGATCCAATGAGAGTTGCCAGTCTGGGAGCAAGACATGTGGGAGGGTAAAGGCAGGTCCTCTTGTACTCTCCAGTCTTTACAAGATCATATCTGGGAGGACTTGAGCCACAGTGCATCTTTCTCATAAATAAACCCATCACAATTCAAACAGGCACTTCCACAACCTCTCTCTCCAGTCCCCCAGAACTGTGGAGAAGCCAACACTCCCCTTGAAATCCTGAAGGCATGGTCCATTAGTTTGAGCTCCAGGTTATGAAGGACCAGGAAAACTTCTCCATCTCCCAATCCTGAACCCTCCTAAGATGTAATGACCAGCAACAGGTTAGACTGTGAAGGTGCAGGAATCTGTGTTCACTTCCCCACATGGCCCCAGTTTCTCAGTGTAACCTTGGTCAGGCTGGAAAAGAGAAAAAAAGGATGAAAGTCCCCTTGTACCTGCTTTATTTATTTAGACAGTTTTCTCCAGCTTTCTCTTCCCACAGGGACAAACAACACCCATCACACCCTGCACCCAGACCCAGACAAAGCTCAGCCCACATTGAGGTAAACAGGAGTGAAAGATGAGGCAGTGCCAGCATGGACTCTGATACTCCAGCTCATCACACCTGATCCTTAACACTCCTCAATAAAACCTTCCAGGTTTCCCTTTAGGGTGGATTTTTCTTCCTCCTCAGGGGACACCTTGTTATGCTCCTCTTTTTTTTTATCCCCCCCTCCCCACGCTGGGAAACATTCCTTTACAATCAGGTGGGGAAAGAGGAGGATTTTTAGCTATTGCTTACTTTACAGACCATTTCTCATCCTTCCTAGTGCTCCTGGTAATACTTACCGAGAGACAAAGCTATTCATCTTAGCACATTCCCAGCCAAGTGTGGTTTGAAGCAGTTCACTGGCACTGTCAGAAGAGATATTACTCGCTATAAAAAGCTGCCTTATTCCCTCAAGTCGCTGCACTCGACGCCGTGACCCTTTCTCGCTGAAAGATTGGCACGATGATTGCTTACTCCGAGTCACCTGGAGCTCTTCTGGCTGCAAGACGTTTTATCGAAAATCACATTGTACCAGTCAATCACCCTCCCACCACCATATGCCGCTCTAGCAGGAGTCTGCTCGCTGTGCTTGTTAAACTGCAGGTTGGGTGACCTTACGAGGGGACGCCGTCGCCACCGTCTGAGGAGGGGTGGTGGGAGCAGCTGGGACGACTTGTCTTGAGTGCTTTGCCTTGTAAACTTCACTCTTGCTCCTCTTTGTCCCGTTCCCAGGCAAACCCCCTCTGGCTTGCACTTGTTTGAGCAAAAGCTTTCCTGGTTGTTTCCGATGGGGTGGCGCTTGGGAGGTTGGTGGGACGGCCAGTACTGGGTGTGTTGGTTCTCAAGCTGGGTGAGCACTCCCTTTGGAGCAAGCAAACAGCAAGGAAAAAGGAGGGAAGATCATCCCTCGAGCCACTTTGGAGCAGCAAAGAGAAAAGCAGAGGGTGGGATGTTTGCAACACCACCCACCAGGCCAGGGTAAGGCTCTTGTTGGAGCCCTGGGAAGACCCGTGGCAGCCCCAAGTGCTGGAAAGAGGAGCTGCCACAGCAAGTTCTGCGTGCCTGTTCTTCGAAGGAGACACTCTCTGCAATATTTCTGTCACGCAGGGGTTTTATAATAAACCCACTCGGTTTAACTCCAAGACAGCTTGGATGTGACAGCAATTTTCCTTGCCTTGACGCAGATTGCAAAGGTGTTGCCTCAGATATCAGTCTCCATCCTTGAAACCAGGACAGCTTCCCCGTGCACATCCTGCAGGGATGGGGCACTGCAGGGCTGCCTGTAGCGAAGGCTCTTGGTTTGCTGTGGTCACTGCAGGTCCAATTTGTAGGATCCACCATCATCTTTACAAGGTGAGTAGGAGCTGTAAATTTTTGTGTATGGCAACATCTCAGCGTGTAGTTTGGGTAAATCCACACACCTTTATAATTTAGTCCATCTTAAGTTGGAGGAAGAGACTAAAAATACTCAGAGTCAATGCTCTCAGGCACATGGTGGGACTGTTGGGGTGTCCTGTGCAGGGCCAGGAGTTGGACTCGATGATCCTCATGGGTCCCTTCCAGCTCAGGATTACTATGACTGTGACTAAATATCCACTAACCAGGGTCCGAGATCTGTAAGAATCCTGCCTGAATGCTGCTGCAGCCTCTGCTGAGTAAGTCTTGTTGTTCCCCAGGCTTTTTTATCTGCTTGTTCTTCCCTTCTACCCCCTGAGATCCTTCCTCCCATTTAAATTCCTGCAGATGGTTTTACCTGTTGACACCAGCTCAGTCCTGCCCTCTTGCTTTCATCACCTCTTGCCCTGAGGCTGTTCCTGAGCCTTGAGAGAGAGCAGCTAGCCCTGGAAAAGTTGAAAGCCAGCCTGGGGACAGCCACAAGCCCGTGTTCCCTTGCAGGTTTTACATGCACAGTCACAGGGAGAACTGACAGCCTTGGCTCCATGCAAATCACGAATGCACATGCATGTACAAGGAGCCTGAGCAGGCAAGTAATTACCTGCAGGAGGGAAGAGGGATTTATTTCTGTGCCCAGAGAAGATGGATCTGAGCACCCATGGGGCTTTGGAAGGATTTAATAACTCTTCCTTGGCATAGGAATACATGCCCTGTAAAGCCAGCAGTCATTTGAGCTGAGCAGTCACGCAGGCAGTGACTTGATTACTGACTCGCCAGGGCTGCTGCACAGACATTATCAGGCTGTGTCTGTGCTGCTAAATAAAGCAGGACAGGGATCATCTCCTGGTCCAGGGAGCACAGCTCTCTTCCATATAACTAAACTGCTTTTCCTCACACCAGAACCAGGCAGCCTTGCCCATCCTGGCTGATGGGGTGCCCTCAGCCTGGGTTATCCCTCAGGCTATGCTTGGATATGGAATGTGACACTGCTTAGCTGATTTTGGTCAAAAACAGGTCAAAACCAAGCACACAAGCAAAGCCTGTGGATGGCTGTAAACAGCACTTGGACCAGTGCTCTGGCCCTGTTTGGTTGGTTTGGGAATAGCTTTGGTGAACGTCACCTCTGCCCTGCTCTCCTGCTCATCCCCATCTGGCTGCTCCAGCCTTGCTGCATCAGCCTTGGGCTTTCCTTGGCTGCAGAGCTCCAGCTGTGCCCCCAGATGTGCTCCAGCTGTGCCCCCAGATGTGCCTGGATCTGCATCTCTCAATGGGGAGATGGGCACACTCACAGGGACTAGCCTCAAATCTCAGCAAACCTGATTTTTTTTCCTGATTTCCAGACAGGTCTGATGTCTAAAAGGTCTTCAGACAACTGGGAGCTATCAGCCCTGTTATACTGCAGTCAAAAGGTGTGACCCTTTCCTGCCTTGTAAGAGCAACAAGTTCCCCAAAAACCTTTTCCTGATCAGTTTGATACGTGCTAAGACAGCATCTTTACCATGTTCTTCCCTTCAAATTCCACTGAACCCCTTCCTTGGAGTGTCCAGAGAGGTGCCACTTGCCACCAGTCCCTCCTGCTCCCCAGGGAGATGGGTGTCCTGTCCTGCTGCCAGCAGGAAGCACTGGTCACATCTTGGGTCTGCTATCAACCTTCTGCCAGAGCTTGGGAAAACAAGTCCTTTCCCCCTGCTTTGCCTGGCCTCATTCCTCAGACAACCCTGTCCCCGATGCACTCAGAGTCTTTGGTTACTCTTCAAATAGCACCCAGCACCCACTTTTGGTGCTTGGAGACTCCCCCCAGCAGGTTTTGGGCCTGAGAGTCCTCTATGTTTCTGCCACCAGAACACATCAGCTTATCTTGACTGGCATTATTTGGGAATTGGTTCATTTTGGGGGATTTTTGTTTGGTTGGTTTGATTTTTTTTCCATATGTTTTCAGTAAATTCTATTTCCTGGTTCTAAAACAAACATAGGAATTCCAATTCTTGCTCTCCAGCATCCTTATTTTAGTTTTGTTATTTACAGACTTTCAAAAGGGAAATAAGAAAATTATTTTCACGATAACAAAAGCAACTGCATCATTTGTTGAGGGGGAGTGCAAACAGACACAAGCAGCAATGCTTAGAAGTAGGTCTGGGTCTGAAGTCCCCCAAGGACTGGAGAAGCTGTCTCAGGTGCCTTTCCCCACATCTGCTACACAGAATTGAGCCAAAGCAGGAGCCCGGCCAGTGCCTTCATTAACTGCTCATTAACTGGGTGATGTAAAGGCATGAACAGGTTCACCATGTGTGGGTTGTGCTCGTCCCCTGAGTCTTTGTTATGTGGGAGGGTCTCTCTAAGTTGTAGATCAGCTTCGGGGCTGGACCAGGGGAGGTCAGGGAAGGGAGAGAGTGGCTCCATCTGACCCTGGCAGCTAACAGAGCCTCTCACCAACCGGCAGGAATCCAACCCGCCGCGCTGACCTTCCTGCCCGAGAGACGCTGAGAGCTCTGCCCTGAGCAAGGCAGGAACCAGGGAGGCACAGTTATTATTTTATTGCTTGCACAAGAAATGAAAATGTTATTAATGAGGGTAATTTATAAGCAGGGGAGCAGACAAAACCATGCTCAGAGCGGGCTGCCGTGCTCTGGCTCGGGAGGGCAGGGGAGGAAGCGATGGGTAGATACCGGCTATTGTGTCTGGGCTTGCAAGGTTACTTGTCCTGATAGAGCTTCATTTCACATCTATCTGAGAAAACAAATTCCCTTTCAGGCCTTTTCATAATGAAGAATAAAGAGGCCTATTGTTACAGAAGGCTAATTGTGCTTTTAAGCCGTTCTCTGCAGCCGAGCCTGGTGTTGCTCTGGAGCAGCCGATGAGCTCAGGCTGCTGCAGGAGGGACAGTGCAGCCCCGCCTCTACACCTGTGGCTACCAACAGGGAGATCTGTTTGCCCAGGACTGAAAAAATCACCACCTGTGACAACTCTTAATGTTGTTTCAGGAAGTTTGCCTTGATTTTTTTCCCCTGGTCCAGCTTCTGTTGTTGCCTCAGCACAGGGGTTCTCACAGTCTGCAGGGACCGTGCACTGCTGCAGAGAGGTGACTTCCACTCCAGCTGACACACCAGGGTTTTCTCCCCTATTTACCCAAATTCATGCACCATTTGGCCTGCTCTGAGGGACCTGCAATGGTTAAAAAACTTAATGTGCTTGATTGTCTCTCCTAAAATTCCATTATATTCTTCAACGTTAGTTGAGCTGAATTATAGTTAGAAATGTTCCAGCCACGTTAGAGTGGTTTTAAGACAATTTTGAGTCAGGAAATGTTACCCAGAGGGAATACAGGAAGAGCAATCATTAAGGATGCTTGTCATTAGACTTTTAACCTTCGTGCTTTCCCTGTCTCTCCCTACCAGGCAGCTCCTGCAAGGATCATTCTTTCTACAGCTTGTTCATTTATCTCTATCCTTCTGGTCCAACTGAAGTCAAACACCAATTAATGCTATTAAAGCAGAGCTGTTATGTAGGTATCTCCCACAGAAGCATCTTCTCCCTGCTGTCTTTATCCCTTTTTTGTCTCATAAAATCCCAGCAGTGTTCTCCAGACAAATTCCTTTTTCCCAAAGTACACATCAGGCAGCCTGGCTGTGTTTTGCTTTTCCTGGTGACCCGGTGTGACAGGTCAGTCTGCTGCCGACTGAGCAAACAGGCCATCTGCCAACTCCACCTTCAATAGCCTGGCCAGCATCCTAAATTGAGGGTCAGATTCCTCAACATCAAAACACCGGCTTAAAAGCGAGTAAATAAAGATTCAACGTGATAACACCGGCTTCTTTTATTTGCATCCTGAATTTCCACCATTAGGCTACACTAGGATAAATATTTTTCTGGCTTCTAGAAGCTGGGCAGGGCAGACCATGAATCATGGATAAAGCATAAAAATCTCTGTCAGCTTGAGAAATTTTTTTCAGTTTTTTTTTTATTCTTGTGCAAAGATTATCCCTGAACCACTGGGGACTTCAGAACTAGAAGATATGTCTTGAAATACTCACCAAAAAGTCAGTGATGACTTCCTGCTTCAGGTTCCTCTCCTGCACCATTGCCATCAGCAAGTTTTTAGGTAGATGTGAGTACTCCCCACATCATTCCCTGGCAGCAGAGTGCAAGTCTCATCTCCCTGAGAAGCAGAACCAGGATCTTGGATACTCCATGAACCCCTGTGAAGCAGGACCAGCCCCATTTCTCCCATCACTAGGCATTTGCATGGATGAAAAGCAGGCCCTCCATTAAAGCAGCACCCTATTATGAGGTACAGAATGAGAACAGTTTGATATCACTGCCCTGGAAATTTCTCCAAGGATTTCTACCGCGCTGTGGTCATTGTTGTATGATCCAAAAGATGCTTTGGCTTCCAAGACGAGTGCTTCAGGACTGGCTGAGTGGTGCCAATCAGATGGTGCCAATCCATCTGATGCCAAAGCTGAGCTTTTTTCCATCTGTTTTAGAAAAGTTCATCTGACCCTTTTCAGTCCCTTCTGGTCTCTGAGTGGTGGTCAAGCCAATAAACATGACTCAGCTGGAGCCATCTCTATTTCACCTCAAAACTGGAAACTCTTTAATGCTCTAAGGTGGTTTGTTTCCTGTGCTCTGATCTCAGATAACATCAAGCCTCAGGAGTTATTCTGACATCTCTTCAGTCTGAGGTTGTCTCATATCTACTCCAGCCTGCAGCCAGTCATACCTTCCAGATGGGGTCATGTCTGCTGCAAAATGTAGGAGTGGGGAAAATCAAGGACTAGGAAGAAGTTTCCTAGAGAAAGGCTTTAATCCTGTGGCTCTCTGCACTCAGGAGAAGGTGGTGAAGGAGCCTTTCAGAGTGGAAAACTAACTAGAGAAGCTGAGACCTTTGTGGAGATCAGTGTTGACATTGCTGGAAGAGGGAGCACACCGATTATGAAAGGATTTTCTTCAGGAATTACATCTCCAGTCTAAGCCTTCAGGCCAAAGGGAGACTTGACATCAAATCTGGAAGTACAGGTTATATGTCTCAAATCCTGGCATGGCTGTGCTGGTTTTCAGCTTAGTTTGTGTCACTGCTGCAGGACACCAAGTTGAGTTCATTGAAGAAGTGAGTGTGGCTTGGATGGAGGAACCACAATGAGATACAATAACTCTGTACAGACACTCCTCCTCACCAGGGCTTTAACCACCATCAGAAACGCCCCAAGATTCTTCAGGTCCTGCACTGACTCTGTTTTATTTCCCATTCTCACGGATTTTCCCCGACTTCATGTCTTCATCTCACCTGAGATGCAATTGCTTCCAACAGCAGGTGCCCTTAAACCACTCCACCTTGTCCCTCTGTGGTCAGATCTACTCTGTCTAAGGCTTATCAAATTGCCTTCCTTGGCTGAAGATGAGACACTATTCACAACCCACAACACAGGCACAAGAGACAGTGACACAGGAATTAGGTTGAGCTCAAAACTTCCTTGATGCAGGTAATGTGTTCACTGAGCATCACCCTCAAGCTGTAAATCCCAGGACATCTTTGTGCTAGGCTGTTCATCCCAACAGATATTTAGCCCCAACATCTTTCCATTCCTCTTCCAAATCTCATTTGCAGAGCAGTGAAAACCAAGTCTATTTTGACACACGAAGAGCAAGTGTCGTCAAGGTTTTTATTTCCTTTGGGAGATGCAGCAGGAAAAGAAACAGGAACTGGCAAAACTTTGCCAGCTGAGATTTGGATTGAGATTTAACCAGCTCTGCCAGAGGAAGGTGACCGTTGTAGGAGGGGATGGATCTGTCTCCAGATCAGAGAAGAACTCATGCTACAAGTTATGTTTAGCCTGCCATTCTGCAGGTGGATGATTTTGGAGCCAAGGTTTGTGCTCTTCCCATCTCTTCTATCAATACAGACAAATCCTTTACATCTTTTCCGAGCTCCCACCAACATCAACACAGAGACTTGTGGGAGGTTCAAGGGTCATCAGAAACACTGCTGAACCTCCTTGGGACTTCATTTCTTCATCAATGCCTCTAATCTCACGGAGGATCTTTATTCCTTATACCAGGCAAGCAATATTATATCATCAGAGAGGTGCCATGAGCACAGGCCAAAGTCATCACACCCACATAGGTGCCATCAACAAGCACAGACACAAAAATCAATGCCATGCACTTCGTGCCTTTAACTCCAGATCCACAGTGACCCCTTCACAACCCTCCCTGTTCCCTGGAAATGGAGACAGACACCTCCCAGCAGACTGGATACGCCTTCCCAAAGCCCCACTCCTGGGAAATAGAAAAGAAATCAAGTCTGTGAACACCAATATGTCTGTAAGGTGAGAAGCAAGGAGACAGAGGCTTATTTAAAATTAATGTCAGCCCCAAAGGATGATTGTCCTGTCCCTGTGGCTCCTTGTGGAGTCAAAGGGGACAGGGCTACGAGCAGGACTTTATTGTCTTCCCATGGCTGAGTGTAGGGGTTGTAATTAAAGCAGCTACTGGTGCCAACCTGACTGCAAAAGGGGTCAGAGCTGCCAGGTGAACTCCACCTCAAGAGGTGCCACAGCTCAGCACATGAGTTCTGTAGCAAAACTGGAAGGTGGAAGATAAACAAGGTGTGTCTGGTAAGGGGAATTCAGTAATTCCTCCACTCTCGTTGTGGTTGGACAGGTTTGATGGTCTGCTTCAAGCTGTCTGATCTCAGAGGCACTTAACTGCTCTAATGTCTCCATTTTGGACATCAAAATGCCGTTTGCTGAGTGAATTGGGGTGACTCTGGATCTTTCACGGGGCTGTTCCCAGGGATATTTTTAGTCCCTGTGCAATACATTTCCACTGTTTAATTCACATCCTCCCCAAATCTGCTGTTCACCTTTAGAGCAAACCATCATCTTTCTCCTGATTTTCTCTTCTTCTTTGTCCCTTCTCATGTCAGGAAAAAGAGACGATACTTCATCTTTTCTCTTCCAGGTTTCATTTTTGCACAGAGTGAAGGGCTCTTCAGATTTCTCTCTCTCTGTTTTGCAGTTGGCCTCTTCTGCCGGGCTAACTGAAAAACCATTAAAAGTATCAAGTGATTCACAACCAGCACTTGACAGAAATAAAGTCACCTCCTGACTGCCTTCCATTCTCTGGTGGCATCCCCGGTTTTCAAAAGCAGGCAAAGTACTGCTTAATACATCTCCCTCTTTCTCCTTCATTTTCCAAGAGTTTTGATTCTAGTGGATCACCGAAATGTCCCACTCTGCACCTACAAAGTGTTTATTTCTTTTGCTATGCTCTAAGTATCACGAGCTGCTCAAAAACCTGGCAGGTGGGAGTAGCTTGGCACAGATCAGGCTTTTCCCTTGGTATCCAAACTCTCAGCTCTCTGCAAAGCAAAGGGGAGATAATATGGATGAACAAACTCATCCCAGAGGTCTGTGGAGGTGCCCACAGCTGATGAAGATGAAAACCATGAGCACCACACCGGGCCTGCAGACCAGCATCACATCAACACAAAACAACTTCTGGGGGGAGATAAAAAATCACAGCTCTACCCAAAAGAAATAAAGTAGAAATTTCCCTCCAGCTCACCTCAACCTGAAGGTGTGAATGAGCATGAGATGATGATCAAATCTAGCACAGGAATATAGGAGAAGGAGCCATCAGGACATCTGCTGCCCTTCCCTACACGAGGTCCCCAGCCGACCCCTCATCCTGCTGCCTCCACGCCTCTCTGCTTCCCAAACCCACCTTTTGTAATGCAAAATAACAACAGGCCTTGTTCCCTGCCTTGCCTGCTTTTCATCTAAATTAAAACTCTGCTAATCTCATTAATGAGCTCACCCTGGTGCCACCGTGTTCTTTGGATGCCCCCTAACATCATTAGGGACTTATCCAGGGAAACAAAAGGGCATTACTCCATGCAGGGAATGAAGAATTAGTGCAAGGGTGGGGTGGGCTTTGCAATTGTCCCCGTAATCACTTGTTTGTGTGCAATTACTGGCTTTAATCTCCATCTCATTGGTTGCAGCAGTTTGCAAGTGTGGGTTTGGGTGTCTGCAGAGCTGCAGAGATGTGCAGGGGACAGCAGGACACAGGTCCAGGAGCCCACCAAAAGAGGTGAAGTGTGTTCAGAGGACAGGAAAGTGGAGTGAAGAGGTCTCAGAGGGGGCACAAACCAAAATATTCCAGCCCATCATCACCTGGGGTGTCAATCAGTGACAGGGCAGAGCTGACAAGGAGGCCTTGGAAGGGACAACAGAGCTTCAGGCCATCCTCCCGAGGGACACACCTGGGTGCAGCTGAGCAGGACCACATGGCAGGGACAGCTGGGAGAATTTCTTCACAGAAAGTGTTGGCAAGCGTTGGAAGGGGCTGCCCAGGGAGGTGGTGGAGTCCCTATCCCTGGAGGTGTTCAAGAAATCACCAGTGCTCCGGTCTAGTTGACAAGGCGACGATCGGTCGGTCACAGGTTGGACTTGATGATCCTGGAGGTCTTTGGATTCCAAACTAAATGAAGGGGTTTGTTTACCTCCCTTTTCCTTTAAAATAAAAAGAATAGGGGGGATATTGAATATCAAGGAAAAAGAGGAGGAAATAGAGTCAAAGAATGAAAAGCCCCTTTTTACACCACTTTAATAAATTCACCTGGGTAAATCGCTATCCTGCTATGTCACTGAGCTTCCAATTTTAATACAGTTTGACAAGCACTTCTGTGAGCAGAAGTCATAAAGTTTGGTTTCTTACAGAGATTAGTCCCCTGGCTGGGTTATCTCACGTCTAATAGTGTCTGAATGTACTTTTCCAGTACTCTCAGCCTGGAGAAGACTCCAGGGAGACCTTAGAGCAGCCTTCCAGTACCTAAGGGTACAAGGAAACTGAACATGGACTTTCACAGGGGCATGGAATGAAAGGACAAAGAGGAGTGGCCTTAAATTGAGGGAGGGCAGATTTAAATTGGACATTAGGAAGAAATTATTTAAGGGTGGTGAGACACTGGCACAGGTTGCCCAGAGAGGTTGTCAACTCCCCATCCCTGAAGTGTCCAAGGCCAACCTGGATGGGGCTTGGAGCAACCTGGGCTAGTGGAAGGTGTCCCTGCCCATGGCAGGGGGTGGCACTGGATGATCTTTAAGATCCCTTCCAATCCAAACCATCCATGATTCTACCCAGCAGTACCACTGAACACATCAGTACCAGCTTTAATTCCCTTTCAGCTTCTAATTTTCCCTGGGCCACACTGTGTGATTGCCCCTAATACCTACTGGGGAAAGATGCAACACAGTTTGATCCATCTGGTGGCCACAAAGAAAAGCTTATCCAAAGTCATATGATCAAAGACTGGTATCCATATGCCCATCCAACCCTCCTGTTCCCATCTAACTCAGTGATAGAACTTCCAGGCATGAATTCAGCTGTTTCTACCACTGACAACCCTGAAAAAAAAAAAAAAAATCTCTTCATCTCCTTCTCTCTTTTCTCTTTGAGATTATTTGTTCCTACTTGTTCTTTCAGATAACTGGAGAAAGGGAGTTTCTTCACATCTCACCAGATTTGGAACAATGCAGATGAAAATGTTTTCCTCTTTCAGCCTCTCCTCCTGAGAGACCTCCTGGAGGGGCCCTTACAATCATTCATCTCCAAGCTTCTGGCTGTATGTCCTTGGGGCAAAGAAGAGGTCATGTTTTTTGCTGTCGAGATCCAAACCTGAAGAAGTGAAGCATCCAAGCACTGATCCGCTGCAACCCAGCTTCTTGCGCCAGTCTGATCTTCCCAGTACCCTGCATACTGGGGTTTTATTATTATTTTAGAGCCTGCTCCCAGGACACAAGTGTATTTGTCACTCAGTGGGGCTACCAGCATCAAACACTTCAGTGCTAATGTCGGTTTGTCTCAGAAGTGAACCTGTGCAGGGGTGGAGTGTGGGTTTTATTGAGTTTCTGGGTTTGATCTGTCGGGGCTCTGTGATGAGGAGAGTGTGTGTGGCTTTGGCTGAGATCAAAACCACAGCAGCACTTTGTGTGTTGATTAACTGAGGGAATTGCTCTGCCTTGGCTTTGTAGCCTGTTGTAGAGGAGTTTCCACACCACAGTCTCGTGCAGGCTTGCAGTTTTGGGGTAGCAAAGCAAGCTTGTTTTAGCCAGAATTTTAAATGGAAGATCCCCAACACATCTCTCCTTGTAAACAAACATATGGCTTTATAATTTTGGGAAGTTTTAATCCCTAGGACTAATTTCTCTAGAGTTTGTGATGGCACAAGAAACCTTTGGTGTTTTTCAGTGTAGTTTTGTGTGTGGGTACTTCTTGCAGTAGTTTGTTAGTCAGTGCTCAGCTCTTCAGGTGGTTTCCTTTATATTCTAAAACCATACGGAGATGTAACCTTGTCATGAGTTCAGTATCAGCCTGACTACAGTAAAATGTTTGAGAGGGTTTTTTCTGAGAGTTCATCAGGCTGCCTTGTGAATCCAACTGAGAATAGATTTGGAAAAAAAATAATAAAACCCCTAAAATCACCAACTTCTTCCTCAGTTTTCCATTTATGAAGGCAGTTTCACAAACAACCATCCCAGAATTTGGCACAGAAGAACTGGCAGAAATCTTGGAGGGGAAAAGGTAAGAGGGAAGAGAAGAGGGACAGTGAGAAAAATGGGTCTATCTCCAGTGCAGTGGGATGGACATATCAACATTAGAGTAAATGGTGAGCAGTTAAGCCATCAAAACAAGTAAGTGGGAGGTAGGCCTATTAAAGTCAATCCTCCATGTGGAGAGGCATGGTATGTACCTGGGAGTGTATGGAACGTGACAGACCATTTTAGGATGTGTTTAGAGGTCTGGGGGTCCGTAGGGTGTGTGCACACCCAAGGGGGTGTGAGTGTGGCACAGCTCAGACACTCTGTACACAGACAGTCTGAAGAATATGCTTTTCTTCTTTCAAGCTACAATTATGCTGCCCCTCTCCAGTTCCTCTCCAAGTGCCCCCCTCCCTCCTGAGACGATGCATTAAAGCGTGGGGAAAAGTGATACTTAACACTGAAATTCATCATTAATTCCTCCGTCTTTTATTGTCGTAACATGAGCCATAATGAACTCTTCCTGCACTGATGTCCATTTGGTGTGTCACTTTCCCTGGAAGTGCTTCATAACTTAGCATTAATTAATGGTGACTTGCTGCAAATTGTGTTACAGAGCTGATAGCACTTCTGGGTAACTAAGTGTCACCAACTGCAGCCATCAAACTTGCTGCGGTAGCCGGGCGTCGCGCAGGATTAATTGCTGTATCACACACCAAGACCTCCCTTTTGGGTCTTCCTGGGAAAGGAAGGAAAGTTCATGGCTTGGGAGTTTAACCTGGTTTAATTCTCAACTCTGCAGTCGACCTCCAGCATGGCCTTGGGCAAATCAGTGAAGACATTTGGGCCATTCCACAGAGCCAGGGCTGCGGCTGCAGGAGGACTGGGGCGGGTTGTAACCGCAGGGGTTGGGTGGTTCAGCCCTGCCCATGAGCCACCCTTCTCCTCCCCAGAGCTGACTGCACTTCTGTGATGTCTGCAAAGTTCTTCCCAATTGGAAAGGTGCTGTAGACATCTGACAAGGTGTCTGCACTTCATGGAGCTCTGAATTCCAAAGGACCTGCCTGACTTTGCCCACCTAGACTTTGATGTGTGGCTGTTCGCTCCCAAATCCAGCTGGCTGCAAGTCCTTCACTGGCAGCCCAGACTGAACACCTCTGGGACTGTGTTCACTCTGCTGCTCTCCTGACTTCCAAAACAAGGTGTCCTCATCCACATGGATAATCACAAAAGGTGTTTGTCCTACGCCAACAATTTAGATTTCGTAGCGCTGAGACCCACAACCCAGAACTATTAAATTATTTAGAGCAGATAAAAATTGTGTCCAAGAGAAAAGGACAAAGTCAATCAAAAATGCTACACATAGTCCTGCAAGAGTGAAATACTGGCAACTGAGTGCACTACTATATGCAGGAAAGCAGGAGCACCAGCACAGGTGATCCAGCTGTCTGGATATACATGAAAACCCTACCCAGGTCAGGTCCTGGTGCTTTCCTGAATTGTGTTTTTCTTCACCACTGACAGATTTATTTCCTTCAGACCCCTTTGTGACCCACACAGGGTTCGGATCACCGAAAAAAAACCAAAACAATAGGATTTCACTCCAGAAGGCAAACAGTCACATTTGGCTGGTTATTGAAGGAGCCTGGAAGGAAAAGCTCATTTGTGACATCGACAGTTTTGATATCAAGGGGTAAGATATGGGTCAGAGATGGAGACACCCACATTTAGGTGTCTCTCTGCAGGTATCTGTGCTGAGTTGCCTGTTTGAACTCTTGGGGTGGCCATTGGAGTCCTGGTTGATGGTTTATAGTCTGACTATATAATAACTTGCCTAAGACTAAAAGATGAAATAAGAGGCCAACTTTCATCAGCAGTATGAAAGACAGTAAGAGAAAAAAAAAAAAAAAGTTTAATTCTTTCTAAATCAGAAAAATCTGTTTATCAGATTGAACTGTGCCTTTTGGCTTAGCAGGACTGAGGCTCCAGTCCCAGATTTCGCACTTTAAATATAATATAATGCTAAACAGGTCTGTTTTCCTCCGAGAAGGGACTCAACCATCCTCTTCACAGATATTAAAAACGCAGGGACAGGTTGGTGTTTAATGAGTTCACTTGCAAGGTACTAAAGTTGGCTACCACCTGTCAGTGTCTTCAGATGTGTTCCTCGGCCTTAATTAAGAGCTGCTCTCTGTTTAATTTCATTCCTTCTCCCCAGCCCCACCCACCTCCTTCCTCCCTCTCTGGTTTGCCCTGTTTCAGGAGACAGAAACCAGCCCCAGAGAGATGCCTTCCAAAGTCAATCAAAAATTAATTTCAGGTGGCAGCTGAGTCACAGCTTCTCATTTATCCATCAAAGTCTGGTGAATTCTCAACCTTCTAATCACAGAATCATGGAATCATTCAGGTTGGAGGAGACCTCTAAGATCACAGAGTCCAACCACTAACCCAGCACTGTCAAGCCCACCACTAAACCACATCCTTAGCTGCCAACTCAACCCCAGCATCACCATCGTTAAATTGTAGACAACCAAAACACTCCCAAATATACCAGAATACCCCACTGCCTCTCCTTTCCTGCAGGTCCCTTCCGAAGAGTTTATTGCCATCCACTGCAGCATTCCGGTTGAGTGGGTGATCCCACCACCTTTCCATGATGTTTGTCATCCTTTTTCCACGATGCTTCCAGCTCCTCCTGCTCGCTGCCCATCAGTGGGATGAAAGCAGCCGGCCAAGCATGCAAATCAGATTAGCAGTTTGCACCTTTGTGAAAGGGATTAGCTGCTCTGCCTACCGTGGATGCTCGAAGAAATCAATCTGCATCTGTCAAAACCTGTAACCTTACTTGTGTCCCTGACTCCATACTTGGGTTGGTTAAGATAATAATAATTAATTAACAGCCTGCTTTAGATTGCATCTTCTCCCGTATGGGATTAATCTTGTATTTCCTCAGGGAGCTGATTTTCCAGGCTGGCTGTGAATTTATTCTTTGCTGCTGTAACACATGATGGTGTTTGCATGCTTTCAGGGTCACAGCTACAGCAGGGAAAGCATCGCAGTTAAAGCAGTGGAGCCGCTTTAGGATTGTGTCCAAATCCCATAAATGCCACATGTGACTTCAGATAAGTCACTTAATCACCCTTTTTCACACCCTATATTTACCAGATCAGTCAAGGCAAGCGGATTTACAGGGATGATTCATCCCAAAAAGGGCCAAGGGACACAGCTTCTATTCCTGACTCCGCTCGGAAACTTCGGAAAAGTCACTTTCCTTGCACCATCCCGACTTCCCAGCTGCAGAGGGAGGGCAGCATCTGCTCACTGCTAAAACCTGAGGGGCAGCCCTCACCCAACACACACCCTCTCACAGATGTTCCCAGCCTTTGGAGGAAGGTCAGCTTTGTGGATGGTGGCTTTGCAGTGGGATGTCATGCCTCTGGTTTCAAAGAGGGAGGTGTCACCTGTGGGGAGCAGCTCTAAATTGGCAGTTTCCCTGGGTATTGATTAGGTTTGAGTCAAGTCTTTTGTACCACAAGCAGGGATAAGCCTGAACTTCTACAGAGTGTCTCTGGGAAACTGTCTCCTGGACATGGTAAGAAGGAAGGGACGAATATACCATATAAAACAGCAACACTTGCTGTGCACTGTGTGGTGATACTGCAAAGAGGAGCCTCTCCAAGCCCTATTTCAAAAAAAAACCAAACCAAACCAAACCAAAAAACAACAACAACAAACAAACAACAAAAAAACAACAAGACAATTATCTCATTAGTTCAAGTCTGTTGGCAAAACAATCAAAATTTTCTGTATCAATCCCTCTCTTTTTTTGCTTCACTGTTGATCTTGGCAGAACAATCCCCCAAATAGTAAGAGAGCAGCCCTGCTTGGGAGGTGCAATCTCCTTTTTCCTGTGCCCTGTTGATGTGACAACCAGTTTAAGGCTAGCAAATGTCATCTTCCACAACACAGCATCCCATACCTGGTAAAGCTTTTCCCCATGTAACGAGGGGGAAAAGGGAAAGCAGGGGGAGAGGCAGAGAAATGCCTGTGTGGTGTCCAGTGTGTTTCTTCAGGTGTGAAAGGGAAAATCTCCACTCTCCTCCTCTCCCCATCCCCATTTCTCCTTCTTTTTTGTAGCCACCCAGTACAAAACCTCCTGTTTCAGTCTATTGGTGCCTTTTAGTCCTCTATTTCCTCTCAGAAGGATCCAGACAGTGCTGCAATTGAAGTCGTGACAAGCTTGACTTGTCTGGCCTTGAACCT
Source organism: Lophotriccus pileatus (assembly GCA_035583135.1). Classification (NCBI taxonomy): domain Eukaryota; kingdom Metazoa; phylum Chordata; class Aves; order Passeriformes; family Tyrannidae; genus Lophotriccus; species Lophotriccus pileatus. The sequence goes on from JAWWES010000041.1 coordinate 1,880,926, forward strand.
TTCTGCCTGACGAGGACAAGACCATCTTCTTCCTCCTACCACCAGCTGGTCCTTTGGGCCTGGGATCAGCAAGAATCTGCTCGTTGGCACACACATGTGGCTTCTAGAATGTGTGTTCACCTTCATCTGCAGACACAGAGAGAACTGCAGCAAGACAAGGCTGGGATGGGGTGGAAACACTGGACGAAACAGGACAGAGTAGGATCTGTGATGACAAAATTGTAACTTGGGTCAGACATCAGGGAAGAGCAGAGGCCTGAGGGAAGTCCTGGGCATACTCACACACCCCAGCAGCTCCTGAGACTACTTAGATCTTGTCAAGCAAGGAATGGCACCTCCCTTTGAGCAAATGTCTGTCTCTGGAGCCCTGGTGACGGCCCCTCCGTGTTCCATCCATTAAGCAGTTTGTTACTGTGACAGATGACACGGTGATAGCTTGGTATGAATTGCAATCACTGCCCAAGCACAAGGGATCTAAACCCATAAACAGGCAGCTTTATAACTATCCAACAATCCTGCTCAGAGGGACGGGCCTCCTCCTGCAAGCAAGAGACTCCTGAGAGTCTCATAGGTCCTATTCCAAAAAGAGATGTGTGCCTGGACAACGGCAGGGCTGGGCTTTTGCAGGAAGGATGCTCAGGTGTTGAACAGAGAGGCTATTTTTATTTGTTCCTTTGCCAAGCACTGAGAGAAACAGGAGTACTCCTGGACTGGAGCCATCCTGCTCAATAACCCCATGGGCAAACAGGGAAGGTCTCCCCCACATTCTTTCCCCACACTGAGGGAATCAGATGCTAAAATCCAGTGGAAGCTGGAAGAAATTTGGTTGAAAAAAAAGTGTGTGAAATCTCTGATTTTGGTGGGTTTAGTCCTACAAGGCCTCCACTCTCAAATATACTCAGGGGTCACCCCTCAGCCCTCTTCCTATGGGCTTTCACTGCAAGCCATGAGAGGGAGGGAATTGCAACCCTGCAAAGCCAAGAACCCAAGGATGTCCCAGAGGGACAGCCCAGAAGGTTCCCATATGGTTGAATGAGCTGCTGGAACTGATTTCCTGGCAGCAGCCACGGTACACAGTTGGAACAAACCTGTCCCAAAGCATCTCACCTCCCTGCTGCGTGCCAAGCACAGCTGAGCCACGGTCCTGCCTCAGAGCAGCCCAGCAGGAGCAGATGCCAGCACTGGAACTCATCCATAGGCCTGGAGGTGAGCTGGGAACTGCTTGGGTTGGACACAGGTAAATTCTCCAATGGATAAGAAGTCTTCTTATATGGAGAAGACTCTCTGTAGCACAGGCAGAGTATGGACATTGCAAGGTCTTCTGGTGGGCTCCTTCCTCAAGCAAATCTGTGAAAAAGGAGATGCATCCAAGCTATCAGATGCACTTGCAGACACAAACAGTACTTTTGGGCAGTACTTTTTGCTGTTCCAGACCTCAAGGCCTGAGTTTCATCCCTTGGAGGAATGGTGAGTCTACCCATTAAACAAGAATGGCAGGTCCTTGTCCCACCTTTCTTGTGTCCTGGTATCACACATATCATACACAGGCTGGTGCTGAAGGGTGACAGAAGCACCGAACATGGAGAAAAAGGCTGGAATTGCAACCCCTGAGTAGCTTTATCCTGCTTACCCCTCACCTCTCTCTGTGTCTTCTCAAAGGCCCATCTGCAGTTCAGCCCCTAACCTTGGATGCCGCCAATGGGCATGGTGGAGATGGGAAGTGACCTCTCTGGAGCCTCTGCACAGCCTCCAGAACCGACTCTGCTTCTCCTTCTTCCTCAGCCTTCCTTCCTTCTTTGCCCAAAATACAATTCTTGGGATAATAATTGCCAGACAACATGTACACAAGGAGTTTTTGTTCTTTGGCCCGATGCCACTGCTCTTTAAATTCACCTCCCTCAACAACTCCTTTCAGATGTTTTAACTGGCCAGACAATTTTAACCTCTTTCTTGTAGTGTGCAAAGTCCACTGCTTTGATTTGTCTCGTGGGATTGGGATTCATCTCACCTAATGTTTGATGTCTACCACGTTGATTGTCTGCAGCTGAGCTGGTCACCTTCTGCTCCCTTTATAGTCTGCAGAGAGAAATCAGCCCTGCCAGGACATGAGTCATCTGACCTATTTGAGACGTCTCCTTTAGAATGAGATTAATCACGCTCTGCAAGCACCTGTTTTGCTCCAGCTAAAGCCTGAGTCTAGACAACCAGCTCAGATGAACTCAACCTCGGTGTCTTTTTAGGTGCTCATCTCCCCAGCGTCAGTGGCCGCAATGAACCCTCCGGCAATTTTCTCAGTCCTGCTTTAGCTGAACTGTGCTTTGGTCCATGCTGTGTGATGGCAGCTAATGATGAGCAGGATGACCTAATGAGAGGCAAGGGCTGCTCTTGTCTCCTGAAAAGAGGTTTTTGCCCTTCAAAGAAGGTGGGAGAAGGTGTGTGAAGGTACCAGACGAGGCAGCTGTGCTTGGGTACTGGACGTGGGTAGATTTGGGGGTGTTTTTGTACTGCCCAGATGGTGAGGATCCTGCTCAAACAGTGCAGAAGAGACATCAGAGAGCAGAAGCAACTTAAGGATATGTTCAAACTGCAAAATGTTAAGCATTCTGCTCGTGCTTTCTCTCCTTTCCCCAACAGTGCTGTCTGGCAGGGCTCAGACTGGGAAGCAAGAGGAAATCCAGAACCCCAGAGCTCAGTATGTTGTGGGGAACATCTCCTTAGACTGTGGGGTGTCCCAGCCACACAGCATCGTGCTGGCCATAAACACCTACACAGACAACCTTTGGAAGGAGCTTCAGGTGGGAAAGGAGCTCCAGTGTTGGAAACAAACTGCCATGTGCTGTCTTGAGGTTCCCAGTTGGAGAACAGGATGCTCCAAGATGCATCTACTGGGATTTCCAGGTATGCAGCTGAAGAACTGCAGCCAACACACCTGCTGATGGACTGGACTGAGACCTGCCCATACCTGAAGCATCCAGGGCACAAGATGAAGAGCTTGGAACCACACAAATGCTTGGACATGCAGGTGTACCCTCATTCCTTTGTGTGTGTGTGTGAACAGCTCAGGCAGCATTTGTGTCTAAGTGCAGTTTAACTCAACCAGTGCTGAGTCTGAGCTTGTAAAAAGGCTTTGACCTCTACTTAATTAATAGAGAAAATGTATTCTTGATGTATGACTTGCTGTCAGCATCCCTGGTTTGATACAAATGGATTTAAAGGGAGAGTGAGCTATAGGAGGATCTGTGCTGGAAGAAGGATCACGGGATTTGGCTCTGGGGTCAAGTCACAGTTTCATTATGCCATTGATTAATGAGTATCACAGACTCATAGAATGGTTTGGGTTGGAAGGGACCTTAAAGTTAATTAGTTCTAACCCCCTGCCATGGGCAGGGACACCTTCCATGAGACTGGGTTTCTCACAGTCCTGTCCAACCTGGCCTTGAACACTTCCAGGGATGAGGAGTCCCCAGCTTCTCTGGGCAACTGTGCTGGTTTAAAAGTTACCCAGCAGGGGAAATGAGCTCAACTCAAAAGAGAGATTATAAGTCAGAATAACA